>JAEOAD010000890.1:600000-1020702 GCA_036365145.1 Orientallactaga sibirica
ATGTACAATTTAGTAGATTCATTTTATTTCTAAAGTAGTTTACTTAGAAAACAATGATCCTCATTGCCGAATACTGTACAAGGTCAAATAAGCTAGCAGTGTTCTCGGAATGAGTTGCTTTCCTACGAAGACTGTTGAGTCCAGCAAGATCACACTTTCCTGGTTTGTGTAAAATAACAAGATGTACAACTTGGGAGATTCGTTTCATTTCTAAAGTAGTTTGATTAGAAAACAAAGATCTTCATTCCCGAACACTGTTCTGTGTGAAATAAGCTAGTTCCATTATTGGAATGAGTTGCTTTCCCACGAAGAAGGTTGAGTGCAGGAAATTGATACTTTCCTGGATTGTGTAATGTAAAAAGTTGTACAACTTAGTAGATTCGTTTCTTTTCAACAGTAGTTTGCTGAGAAAACAAAGATCTTCATTGCCAAATACTGTACTTTGTGAAATAAGCCAGTTCTGTTCTCGGAATGAGTTGCTTCCCACCAAGATGGTTCAGTGAAGCAAGTTGGTACTTCTGGTTTGTGTAATCACACAAGATGTACAACTTAGTATATTCATTTCATTTATAAAGTAGATTGCTTAGAAAACAAAGATCTTCATTTCCCAACATTGCACAGTGTGAAATAAGCTAGTTTTGTTCTTGGAATGAGTTGCTTTCCTACGAAGACTGTTGAGTGCAGCAAGATCAAACTTTCCTTGTTTGTGCAATGTAACAAGATGTACAACATAGTAGATTCGTTTCATTTCTAAAGTAGTTTGATGAGAAAACACACATCTTCATTGCCAAAAACTGTACTGTTTGAAATAAGCTAGTTCTGTTCTCGGAATGAGTTGTTTTATCATAAATACTGTTAAGTGCAGCAAGTTGATACTTTCCTCGTTTGTGTAGTCTAACAAGATGTACAACTTAGTAGATTCGTTTCATTTCTAAAGTAGTTTGCTTAGAAAACAAAGTTCTTCATTGCCGAAAACACTGTACTGTGTGAAATAAGCTAGTTCTGTTCTCGGAATGAGTTGCTTTCCCACGAAGATGGTTGAGTGAGGAAGTTGATACTTTCCTGGATTGTGTAATCTAACAATATGTACAACTTAGTAGATTCGTTTCATTTCTAAATTAGTTTGCTTAGAAAACAAAGATCTTCATTGGCAAACATTGTACTTTGTGTAATAAGGTAGTTCTGTTCTTTGAATGAGTTGCTTTGCAACAAAGACAGTTGAGTGCATCAAGTTGCTACTTTCCTGGTTTGTGTAATCTAACAAGATGTACAACTTAGTAGATTCGTTTCATTACTAATGTAGGTTGCTTAGGAAACAAAGATGTTCATTGCTGAACACTGTACAGTGTTTTGTTAATCTAACAAGATGCTGAAGCACTGTACAATGTGAAATAAGCTATTTCTGTTCTCGGAATGATATTCAACTAGGCGTTTGAGTGCAGCAAGATAGAACTTCCTGGTTTGTGTAATCTAACAAGATGTGCAAGTTAGTAGATTCGTTTCTTTTCCAGAAAAAGTAGTTTGCTTAAAAAAAGAATGATCTTCATTGCAGAAAACTGTACTGTGTGAAATAAGCTAGTTCTTTTCTCGGAATGATTTGCTTTACTGTGATGATGATTGAGTGCAGCAAGTTAGTACTTTCCAGGTATTTGTAATATAATAAGATGTACAACATAGAAGATTTCTTTTTTTTAATTTTTTTCCTTTTTAGAAAACAAGGATCTCTCACTGTGGACCAGGCTGACCTGGAAATAACTAGTTGTAGTCTTAGAATGCCTTGAACTCTTATCGATCCTGTTGAGTCTGCCTACCAAGAGCTGGCATTAAAGTTTGTGTAATCTAACAAGATGTACAACTGATTCGTTTCTTTTCTAAAGTAGTTTCCTTAGAAAACAAAGTTCTTCATTGCAGAACACTGTACTTTGTGAAAAACCTAGTTCTGTTCTTGGAATGAGATGCTTTCCGACAAAGAAGGTTGACTGCAGGAAGTTGATACTTTCCTGGATTGTGTAAGCTAACAAGATGTACAACTTAGTAAATTCATTTCATTTCTAAAGTAGTTTTTGAGAAAACAAAGATCTTCATTTCCAACACTATACTTTGTGAAATAAGTTAGTTCTCTTCTCAGAGTGAGTTGCTTTCCACGAAGACAGTTGAGTGCAGCAAGTTGATACTTTTCTGGTTTGTGTAATCTAACAAGATGTACAATTTAGTAGATTCATTTTATTTCTAAAGTAGTTTACTTAGAAAACAATGATTTTCATTGCCGAACACTGTACAAGGTCAAATAAGCTAGCAGTGTTCTCGGAATGAGTTGCTTTCCTACGAAGATGGTTGAGTCCAGCAAGATCACACTTTCCTGGTTTGTGTAAAATAACAAGATGTACAACTTAGTAGATTCGTTTCATTTCTAAAGTAGTTTGATTAGAAAACAAAGATCTTCATTCCCGAACACTGTTCTGTGTGAAATAAGCTAGTTCCATTATTGGAATGAGTTGCTTTCCCATGAAGAAGGTTGAGTGCAGCAAGTTGATACTTTCCTGGTTTTGTGTAATGTAAAAAGTTGTACAACTTAGTAGATTCGTTTCTTTTCAAAAGTAGTTTGCTGAGAAAACAAAGATCTTCATTGCCAAATACTGTACTTTGTGAAATAAGCCAGTTCTGTTCTCAGAATGAGTTGCTTTCCCACCAAGATGGTTCAGTGCAGCAAGTTGGTACTTTCTGGTTTGTGTAATCAACAAGATGTACAACTTAGTATATTCATTTCATTTATAAAGTATTTTGCTTAGAAAACAAAGATCTTCATTTCCCAACATTGCACAGTGTGAAATAAGCTAGTTTTGTTCTTGGAATGAGTTGCTTTCCTACGAAGACTGTTGAGTGCAGCAAGATCAAACTTTCCTTGTTTGTGCAATGTAACAAGATGTACAACATAGTAGATTCGTTTCATTTCTAAAGTAGTTTGATTAGAAAACACACATCTTCATTGCCGAAAACTGTACTGTTTGAAATAAGCTAGTTCTGTTCTCGAAATGATTTGTTTTATCATGAAGACTGTTAAGTGTAGCAAGTTGATACTTTCCTCGTTTGTGTAATCTAACAAGATGTACAACTTAGTAGATTCGTTTCATTTCTAAAGTAGTTTGCTTAGAAAACAAAGTTCTTCATTGCCGAACACTGTACTGTGTGAAATAAGCTAGTTCTGTTCTCGGAATGAGTTGCTTTCCCACGAAGATGGTTAAGTGAGGAAGTTGATACTTTCCTGGATTGTGTTATCTAACAAGATGTACAACTTAGTAGATTCGTTTCATTTCTAAAGTAGTTTGCTTAGAAAACAAAGATCTTCATTTGCAAACACTGTACTTTGTGTAATAAGGTACTTCTGTTCTTGGAATGAGTTGCTTTGCAATGAAGACGGTTGAGGGCAGCAAGTTGCTACTTTCCTGGTTTGTGTAATATAACAACATGTACAACTTTGTAGATTCGTTTTATTACTAAAGTAGTTTGCTTACAAAACAAAGCTGGTCGTGACACTGCATGCCTTTAATCCCAGCAGTTGGGAGGCAAATGAGTTGGAGGATTAAAGTGAGTTCAAGGCCACCTTGAGACTACATAGTTAATTCCAGGTCAGCCTGGGCTAACAAGATGTACAACTTAGTAGAAAACCCAGAAAAAGTAGTTTGCTTGGAAAACAAAGTTCTTCATTGCAGAACACTGTACAGTGTGAAATAAGCTAGTTCTGTTCTCCAAATGAGATACTTTCCTACCAAGATGGTTGAGTGCAGCAATATCAAACTTCCCTGGTCTGTGTAATCTGACAAGTTAGTAAATTCATTTCATTTCTAAAGTAGTTTGCTTAGAACACAAAGATCTTCATTGCCGAAAACTATACTGTGGGAAATAGGCTAGTTGTATTCTCAGAATGAGTTGCTTTCTACGAAGACTGTTGAGTGCAGCAAGCTGATACTTTCCGAGTTTGTGTAATCTAACAAGATGTACAACTTAGTAGATCTGTTTCATTTCTAAAGTATTTTGCTTAGAAAACAAAGTCTTCAGTGCAGAACACTGTACTTTGTGAAATAAGCTTGTTCTGTTCTCGGAGTGAGTTGCTTTCCCACGAAGACGGTTCAGTGCAGCAAGTTGATACTGTTATGGTTTCTGTAATCTAACAAGATGTACAACTTAGTAGATTCTTTTCATTTGTAAAGTAGTTTGCTTAGAAAACAAAGATCTTCATTGCCGAACACTGTACTGTGTCAAATAAGCTAGTTATGTTCTCCTAATCAGTTGCTTTCCTCCGAAGACTGTTGAGTGCAGGAAGATCAAACTTTCCTGGTTTGTGTAATCTAAGAAGCTCTACAACTTAGTAGATTCGTTTCATTTCTAAAGTAATTTGCTTAGAAAACAAAGTTTTTCATTGCCGAACACTGTACTGTGTGAAATAAGGTAGTTGTGTTCTCAAAATGAGTTTCTTTCCTACGAAGATGGTTCAGTGCAGCAAGTTGAAACATTCCTGGATTATGTAATCTAACAAGATATATAACTTAGTAGATTCATTTAAATTCCAAAGTAGTTTGCTTAGAAAACAAAGGTCTTCATTCCTGAACACTGTACTTTGTGAAATAAACTATTTCTGTTCGGGAAGGAGTTGCTTTCCCATGATGACGATTGAGTGTAGCAAGTTGATAATTTCCTGGTTTGTGTAATCTATCAAAGTGTACAAACTTAGTAGATTCGTTTCATTTCTAAAGTAGTGTGCTTACAAAACCAAGAAATTCATTGCCAAACAATGTAATGTGTGAAATAATCTAGTTCTGTTCTCAGAATGAGCTGCTTTCCCATGAAGATGGTAGAGGGCAGCAAGTTAAAACTTTCCTGGATTGTGTAATCTAAGAAGATATACAACGTAGTAGATTCGTTTCATTTGTAAAGTATTTTCCTTAGAAAACAAAGATCTTCATTGCCAAACACTATACTGTGTGAAATACGCTAGTTCTGTTATCGGAATGAGTTGCTTTCCACGAAATGGTGGAGTGCAGCAAGTTGATACTTTCCTGGTTTGTGTAATCTAAGAAGATGTACAATTTATGAGATCTATTCATTTCATTTCTAAAGTAGTTTGCTTAGAAAACAAAGATCTTCATTGCCAAACACTATACTGTGTGAAATACGCTAGTTCTGTTATCGGAATGAGTTGCTTTCCCACGAAGTCGGTTGAGTGCAGCAAGTTGATACTTTCCTGATTTGTGTAATCTAAAAAGATGTACAACTTAGTCTATTCATTTCATTTCTAAAGTAGTTTGCTTAAAAAAAGAAAGATCTGTATTGCCAAAAACTATACTGTGTATAGTAAGCTAGTTCTGTATTCGGAATGAGTTGCTTTACTACGAAGATAGTTCAGTGTAGCAAAATGAAACTTTCCTGGATTGTGTAATCTAACAAGATGATATAGCTTATTAGATTTGTTTCATTTCCAAAGTAGTTTGCTTAGAAAACAAAAGATCTTCATTGCCGAAAACACTGTACCGTGTGAAATAAGCTAGTTCTGTTCTCGGAATGAGTTGCTTTTCCATGAAGACGGTTGAGTGTAGAAAGTACTAACTTTGCTGGTTTGTGTAATCTAAGGTGATGTACAACTTAGTAGATTTGTTTCATTTGTAAAGTAGTTTGCTTAGAAAAGAAAGATCTTCATTTCTGAAAAATGTACTTTGTGAAATAAGCTAGTTCTGTTCTCGGAATGAGTTGCTTTACCACAAAGAAGGTTGAGTGCAGGAAGCTGATACTTTCCTGGTTTGTGTAATCTAACAAGATGTACAACTTAGTAGATTCGTTTCATTTCTAAAGTAGTTTGCTTCGAAAACAAAGATCTTCATTGCCAAACACTGTACCATGTGAAATAAGCTAGTTCTGTTCTCGGAATGAGTTGCTTTCCCATGAAGACGGTTGAGTGTAGCAAGTTCACACTTTCCTGCTTGGTGTAATCTAACACGATGTACAACTTAATAGATTCATTTCATTTCTAAAGTGGTTTGCTTAGAAAACAAAAGTCGTCATTGCCAAACACTGTACTGTGTGAAATAAGCTAGTTCTGTTCTCGGAATGAATTGCTTTACCACGAAGAAGGTTGACTGCAGGAAGTTGATACTTTCCTGGATTATGTAAGCTAACAAGACGTACAACTTATGAGATTTGTTTCATTTGTAGAGTAGTTTGCTTAGAAATCAAAGGTCTTCATTGATGAACACTGTACGCTGTGAAATAAGCTAGTTCTGTTCTTGGTATGAGTTGATTTACCAAGAAGAAGGTTGAGTGCAGGAAGTTTATACTTTCCTGGTTTGTATAATGTAACAAGATGTACAATGTATGAGATTCGTTTCATTTGTAAAGGAGTTGGCTTTGAAAACAAAGATCTTCATTGCCGAACACTGTACAGTGTGAAATAAGCTAGTTCTGTTCTCAGAAAGATTTGCTTTCCCACGAAAACGTTTGAGTGAAGCAAGTTGATACTTTCCTGATTTGTGTAATCTAACAAGATTACTTAGTCGATTAATTTCATTTCTAAAGTAGTTTGCCTAAGGAAAAAGAAAGATCTTTATTGCCGAAAACTTTACTGTGTATAGTAAGCTAGTTCTGTATTCGGAATGAGTTTCTTTACTATGAAGATGGTTCAGTGCACCAAAATAAAACTTTCCTGGATTGTGTAATCAAACAAGATGTACAATTTAGTAGATTCATTTCATTTCTAAAGTAGTTTGCTTAGAAAACAAAATTCTTTATTGCAGAACACTGTACTTTGTGTAATAAGTTATTTCTGTTCTTGGAATGAGTTGCTTTCCCACGAAGATGGTTGAGTAAAGCAACATGATACTTTCCTGGTTTGTGCAATCAAAGAAGATGTACAACTTAGTCGCTTCATTTCATTACTAACATAGTTGCTTAGAAAACAAAGATCTTCATTGCCGAAAACTGTACTGTGTGAAATAAGCTAGTTCTGTTCTCGGAATGAGTTGCTTTCCTATGAAGATGGTTGAGTGCGGGAAATTGATACTTTCCTGGCTTGTGTAATCTAAAAAGATGTACAACTTAGTAGATTCTTTTAATTTCTAATGTAGTTTACTTAGAAAACAAAGATCTTCATTTCTGCACACTGTACAGTGTGAAATAAGCTGGTTCGGTTTTCGGAATGAGTTGCTTTCCTCCGAAGACGGTTGAATGCAGCAAGTTGAAACTTTCCTGTGTTGGGTTATCTAACAAGATGTACAACTTGGTAGATTAGTTTCATTTCCAAAGTAGTTTGCTTAAAAAAAGAAAAATCTTCATTGCCGAAAACTGTACTGTGTGTAATAAGCTAGTTTTGTTCTCGGAATGAGTTGCTTTAGTACGAAGACTGTTGAGTGCAGCAAGTTGATACTTTACTGATTTGTGTAATCTATCAAGATGTACATCTTAGTAGGTTCATTTCATTTCTAAAGTAGTTTCCTTAGAAAACAAAGGTATTCATTCCTGAACACTGTACTGTGTGAAATAAGCTAGTTCTGTTCTCGGAATGAGTTGCTTTCCCATGAAGAGGGTTGATTGGAGGAAGTTGATACTTTCCTGGTTTGTGTAATGTAACAAGATGCACTGTTGGTCCCTGCCCAGTGTGAGGCCTATTGGTTCTTGGCCCAGCCAGAGTTTACCTGTATTTGGCTCCCAGTGAGGCCTGGTTGAGCTTCCAAAGCCTGAGTAGAGATTAGCGACCAGTCCTTGGAGTGACTCAGCACCTAGGCTGAAACTGCCTCCACCCAGCTACTGCTGATGTGGTGAAATACTATTGGCCCTTACTGCCTCCGCCCAGCTGCTGCTGATGTGGTGAAATAATATTGGCCCTTATACCTTTCTCTCATCCTCTCTTCTTGCCCCCTTCCTCAAAATATATAAATACCTCCCCATGACAATAAAGGAGTAAGTTCCTCCTTAGACGTTTCTCCCTGCTCAATGTGGTTTTCTTTTCCCTGGTGGCTTGGGGAGGGTTTTTGAGTCGTCGACACCCGCCTTCCCGCTCAGCCTCGAGAGAAGCGGCTGGCCTGGTTCTCTCTCTCTCCCGCTCTACCTGCTGGTGGTGAAGGAAAGAAAAATGGCCACAGGTGCCCAAAGTGGGGCCCGACAACTGGTGCCCCATGTGAGGAAAACAGAACTACCTGGGGAACTACCGTGTGGACTATGGACTGGACCCCGATGTGATGAAGGAAAAACTCAAAATTAAGCTGATGGGCTAATCGGACTGCTGACGGGTGTATCCTCATAAGTTATGAGCTAATCTTAATATTTAATATTCTAACCTTTGTTTCTGTAATCTGTGCTTACTTCAATATCTCTTGTTCCTTTCTCTTTCCTCTCACTTCCGGTTTTCTGACAAACCGCTTCTGTGGCGCTGCCATTTCTAACCGGGTATGTTCATTGCGGACGCACCACGTGGGCAGGCCTAGAGGAGACTCACCACGTGGGGAGACCTAAAAAATAAACTCACCATGTAGGTAGAGACTCACCACGTGGACAAACCTAAAAAAACAAAAAACTCACCATGTGGGCAAACCTAGAGGAGGCTCACCACATGGGTAAACCTGGAGAACTCTCAAAGTGTCCTGCCCCCTCATTGGAGTGGAGGCGCCATCTTAGAAAAATTCTACAACATGTTTAGCTATTTTTTGGGACCTTGTTCTTGTGTTGTACTCTTATGTATTACTGTTACCCAGTTTTAAGGATACTCTTCCCTCAACTTTATAACATGGGACGATCCTTATCTAAGCCAAATCCTGCCTTAGGGTCACTACAGATTCTGCTCAAAAGTAAAGGCCTTAATCTATCTGATAACCAGGCCCTCCAGACATGGGGCTGTTTACTCAAGATTGCTCCCTGGTTGCCCAAGAGTAATCTTTTTGACTGGGACACCTGGGACAAAATTGAAAATCTGATAAAAAAAAGGCTCAAATAGAAAAAGGGGAGATACACCCTTTGTAGGCCCTCCCGACTGTGTTGGCCTTAAAGGGTTGTTTTTCCCCTCAACCTCCAAGTCAAAAAGGCAATACTCTGACCCAGGAAGGGACAGAGAGCAATCTTAGCCCCTCGTGCCAACCTGAGTCCTCAGGCTCACCCCTAAATCCTTTTGAGAATGCTCCTTGGCCCTCTAAAGGCCCTTTGCCCCAAGACCCCCCTACTAATCCTTTTCTGAGTGCCTCGGCCCCTCCGCCCTACCATGGGGATGATGCCCCCAGGGGAAAAATAATCGACCTCTTCCCTGTCAATGTTAATCCCGGCGGTAACCGCCCTGCAGCCTGGTATCCTTGGGAATCTCACAATTTAAAAGATCTTAAAAAGGCTGTCTCAGAGGACTGGCCTAACTCCCCCTTGGCAGAGACCATCCTTCAGGGTTTGGTTCATTATCATTGTACCACCCAAGATTGGAAAAACCTTGCTAAAGCTGTTCTCTCTGGCTCTCTGTACATAAGATGGTGTGCTTTCTTTCAGGATGAGTGTCACCTTCAAGGTGAGCGAAACCAAGCTGCTCAGCCCCAAGTACCAATCACCTTTGGAATGCTCTCAGGCACTGCTGACCAGTTCTCTATCGGTCTTCAGCAGGCCGACATTCCTGATCCATACCGAGATCAAGTACGGGCTTTGGGAATGGCTGCATGGAAAAAGTTAGAGGAGGGCCCCTCTGAACCCCCCATTACAGGAGTCACCCAAAAGATCGGTGAGGATTTGGCCACTTTCATAGAGAGGGTTGAAAAAAGCCTACAAAGAAAGTTCCCCCCTGGACCCTGCGAGACCAATTTACAAAAATGCTGGTCTGGGAAGGCATGACAGGCGATCATAAGCTGGCCTGCACTGGACTCAAGGACTGCTCTATGAGTAGATGGGTTGTAGCCACCCAAGATGTAGGGTCCCCTTCTCATCAGATTAAAGTTATGACGTCAGCCCTATAGGATTCTCCCATGAGGACATGGCTGCACTAGAATGTGCCCTCCAACAGGTCTCAGGGGAAGGGGACGATCTTGCTTTGGGGTGGCAAAGAGGGTCATTTTAAAAAGAATGCCCCAATAGGAAAACTGCCCAATAACTCCCTTAACCCCTAGCTTGCCCTGCATGCCATGTCCTCAATGCAAAAGGGATTTCACTGGGCCAGGGATTGCAAATCAAAGTTTAGCCTTCAGGGTGAACCTTTAAACTTCCCCAGGGGCTATCCCCAGCACCGTTAAATAAGGGGAAGAAGGTAATCAAAACACAGTGGACTGTGCCTTTGACACCCGGACTTAGACCAAAAATGATCCTAACAGTCGGTGGAAAAACTTTCAAATTTCTCATCGACACTGGGAACCGTACTGTGATAAGAAAAGAGGAGGTCCCTCCCTCCTGGCAGTTGGTCCCGGGTCCGCCCTTACTGGGTGTGGGCGGACAATCTACATCATGGGAAACTGCTAACTGGCAGACCTGGATTGACCCTGACAATAATCGTGGGGAGGTGCGCCCTCTAGTGGTGCCGGGCCTAACAACCAACCTCCTAGGCCAGGATATACTTGGGGTAGCTGAGGCTTATATTACTACTAATCATAGGGCTTTCTATGAAGATATACTTGACCAGAAAGTAAATAAACACTTTGAGGAAGGAAGGACCTGCCATCCTAACTATGGAAATGATCCTCATTTTGAAAAAATTAAACAAAAACATTCTCAGGTTCACCCCCAATCCTAAGGGCCACTGCTCACCCCCAAGTACCTAAGATTCAATGGGTGCCTGGGGACCCCATATGGGTCGAGCAGTGGCCTATACCTACCCCTAAATTAAAACAACTTCATATACTCGTTAAACAACAATTGCCTTCAGGACATGTGCGACCTTCAACAAGTCCTTGGAACTCTCCGGTTTTTGTTATAAAAAAGCCTAATGGCTCTTGGAGACTTTTACATGATTTAAGAAAAATAAATGAGAGAATGATGCCTTTTGGTACCCCCCAGAGAGGGCTCCCTTGGATTCCAGCCATTTCCAACACCCATTACTTAACCATTATTGATATTAAAGATTGTTTTTTCTCTATTCCATTACATCCAGATGATGTAGAAAAATTTGCATTCTCCATACCCTCAACAAACTTTCGTGGACCAGACCTAAGGTTTGAATGGACCTTCTTACCTCAAGGCATGGCTAACAGCCCCCCCATTTGTCAATATTACATGTCTCATATCTTTTCTTCCTTGATTAATCATCCTAATATTTTATTCTACATTTATATGGATGATATTATTTTAGGTCATTCCAACCCATCTGATCTCCAAGACCTTACTGCTACATGCCTTGCCATTTTACAAGCCAATGATTTTAAAGTGGCTCCAGAAAAGGTACAGACTGCCCCTCCCTTCAAGATTTTGGGCTCCTTGATACTGTTTGTCCTGTCAAACCCCAACTCCATATTCAAAAATTCTATACTTTGCCTCAACTCCAAAAGGTGCTGGGGGAAATTTATTGGATGAGGCCCTGGATACCCATAACTACTGAGGAACTGTCCCCTTTATTTGACCTCTTAAAGGGTCTTACTCTCTCCTCTGAGATAACCTTGGCCCCTCATAATGAACAAATTCTACATAAGGTACAACAGGCTATTGATGCTGCTATCCTAAAGAGGTTCGATCCTAACTTACCTATCTCCCTCTGTATTTTCTCTGGGGAAACATTATGCACTGTGCTGTTCACCCAGGAATGAGAACCCATCCAATAGATTCACCTCTCCCTTGGTGGAGTCCCCAGAGTTTACTCTATAACTAACCAGATTGCAGATTGCATTATCAAGGGCAGGGACACCTCTGTCCGATTGTTTGGCACAGAGCCTCATGTCATTGTCACCCCCTTTAAGGTAACAGACTTCACTTGGCTTCAGAGAAATAACAACAGGGTTGCTATAGCCCTCGAGTGGTTTCTGGGTATAATTGATTGTCACTATGGTCCTTATAAATGGATGAGCTCCTTCTTTAGGTTGGAATGGAGACCCCCCAGACTTTTTTTTATCTAAACCCAACCATGATTTTCTTCTCTTATTCACTGATGGGGGGCGCTTGGGAGCTTCCCTAGTTGTTTACCCTCCCCTAAGGAGGGGAGAAAAGCCTATGCCCATAAAGTCAATCTCCCATGAGGTCACAGGATCAGCACAATTCAAAGAACTATTTGCTGTCGTTTTGGCTTTGGACACTATTCAGGAGCCATTTAACTTATTTTCTGACAGCCTTTATGTTGTTAACCTGTTACCCAACCTAATTGAGGCCCATATTATACTGGACTCCAATATTATAACCCCATTGATGATTCAAGCCTGCTCCCTACTTAAACAAAGAATTAACCCCATTTTTTCTTCAACATCTCAGAGGCCATCAAAATTTACCAGGATTCCTCTCTAAAGGAAACGATTTGGCTGACAAACTGGCCTCTCAGCCTCAATGTAATACAGTCTCAGAAGCTACACACTTCCACTTATTAACTCATATAAATTGGAGGGGCCTTAAACATAAACATCCCCATGTGCCAGTCAAGGACCTTAAAAAAATTGTCTGAACTTGCAAATCCTGTAAGCCTTTCCTCCAGGTACCTCCTCTTCAAACTACAGGAGCCAATCCTCCAGGGCTACGCCATAATCACCTTTGGCAGATTGATGTTACACACTATTCTCCATTTGGAAAACTTAAATATATTTTTCTCTCACTTGATACTTTCTCCCATGCTTGCTGGGCATTGGCACATGCTGGGGAAAAAACTAAACATGCTATTAGCCATATGCTTCAATGCTTTGCCACCCTTGGATTGCCAGATCAACTCAAAACCGATAATGTTCCCTGCTTCGTAAGCAGGACTTTTATAGATTTCCTCCAAACCTGGAAAATCTCACTTTCCACAGGCATCCCATATAACCCTTGGGGCCAGGCCATCGTGGAAAGATATCATCAAACTCTCAAGTCTCAATTACAAAAACAAAAGGGGGGATACCTACCGCCACATGACCAATTAAAAAGGCATTATTAACCCTAAATATTTTAAATTTTTCTAAAGAAGATAGACACTTGTCCCCTTTTCAAAAACATTGGACCTCAGCTGTCACCTACAGCTCCATCTGGGTCAAATGGACGGACCCATTAACTGGGGCCTGGAAGGGACCAGACCCCCTCCTCACAGCAGGGAGAGGATTTGGATGTGTCTTTCCTCAAGATGACAAAAGACCTATTTGGGTACAGGCAAGAGACTTAAAATATTTACCCCAACAAGGGGATGATAATAATTAATTCTCCAGGGTGTGTCCCACCCCTGAGAACTATGCCTCTGTTTCTTCCCCAGGAACAACTGAAGGTGTGGATGCTACTAGACCCGAATGAAGCCAGAAAAGCTCCAGAAAGATTTACAGAAGAGGAGTCGGGATTTCTAAGACAACCTGCTGTAGACGAGCTTACATGGCTTTTTTCCCACCTTCTCCCTCCCCTTGGACCACTCCTTCTTCTTACTCTTTACCCTACCTTCTCCCTCCCCCTAAGCCCCTCCTTCTTCTTATCATCACTCTTGGGCCCTGTGTAACTAATAAGATTACACAATTCATTCACCAACAGCTTGAGGCAAATAAACTTCATCAGGTCACAATTAAACTTGATCAGGTCAAGGCACCACAGGTTCACAAATCAAAGGCAATGGCTTTTCTGCTTACTGGCTATACACCTAACATCCCTCCCCTGCCCTCCATCGAACCAACAATGGGTAAGATCTCAGACAGGCTGAGGCAACCTAAGACAGGTCGTGGAGTGGTCAACGGGCTAGAGGCATGGTACTCAGTGACGGGTAATATTCCCAAAGGGGGACAACCTAGGACAGATGCCATGACCGTCCACCATTCTTACAAAAACAAAAGGGGGCGATGTTGGGCCCTGCCCGGTGTGACGCCTAGTGGTTCTGGGCCTAGCCAGAGTTTACCTGTACTTGGCTCCCGGTGAGGCCTGGTTGAGCTTCCAGAGCCTGAGTAGAGTTTAGCGACCTGTCTTTGGAGTGACTCAGCACCTAGGCTGAAACTGCCTCTGCCCAGCTGCTGCTGATATGGTGAAATACTATTGGCCCTTACTGCCTCTGCCCAGCTGCTGCTGACGTGGTGAAATAATATTGGCCCTTATACCTTTCCCTAATCCTCTCTTCCCACCCCCTTCCTCAAAATATACAAATACCTCCCCATGACAATAAAGGAGTAAGTTCCACCTTAGACATTTCTCCCTGCTCAATGTGATTTTCTTTTCCCCGGTGGCTTGGGGAGGTTTTTTGAGACGTTGACACCCGCCTTCCCGCTCAGCCTCGAGAGAAGCAGCTGGCCCATTTCTCTATCTCTCCCGCTCTACCTGCCGGTGGTGAAGGAAAAAAATCTGGCCACAGGTGGCCAACGTGGGGCCCAACAATGTAAAACTTAGATTCGTTTCATTTATAAAGTAGTTTGATTAGAAAACAAAGGTCTTCATTACCGAATACTGTACAGTGTGAAATAAGCTAGTTCTGTTCTCGGAATGAGTTGCTTTTTCCATGAATACGGCTGAAGCAGCAAGTTGATACTTTCCTGGTTTGTGAAATCTAACAAGATGTACAACTTAGTAGATTCATTTCATTCCTAAACTAGTTTACTTAGAAAACAAAGATCTTCATTGCAGGGTGAAATAACACTGTACAGGGTGAAATAAGCTGGTTTAGTATTGTTCTCAGAATGAGTTGCTTTTCTAACTGGAGACTGTTGAGTGCAGCAAGATCAATTTTTCCTGGTTTGTGTAATCTAACAAGATGTAAAACTTAGAAGATTCGTTTCATTTCTAAAGTAGTTTGTTTAGAAAATAAAAATCTTCATTTCCCAACACTGTACTTTGTGAAATAAGCTAGTTCTGTTCCAGAAATGAGTTGCTTTCCAAAGAACACGGTTGAGTGCAGCAAGTTATATTTTCCTGGTTTGTGTAATCTAACAAGATGTAAAACTTAGTAGATTCGTTTCATTTCTAAAGTAGTTTGTTTAGAAAACAAATATCTTCATTGCCGAACACTGTACTTTGTGAAATAAGCTAGTTCTGTTCTCAGAATGATTTGCTTTCCTACGAAGATGGTTCAGTGAAGCAAGATTAAACTTTTGTGGTTTGTGTAATCTAACAAGATGTAACACATTAGTAGATTCGTTTCATTTTCTAAAGTAGTTTGCTTAGAAAACAAAGGTCTTAATTGCTGAACACTGTACTGTGTGAAATAAGCTAGTTCTGTTCTCGGAATGACATGGGTTACTACAAAGACGGTTGAGTGCAGCAATATCAAACTTTCCTGGTTTGTGTAATATCACAAGATTTACAACATAATAGACTCCATTCATTTCTAAAGTAGTTTGCTTAGAAAACAAATATCTTCATTGCCAAACACTGTACTGTGTGAAATAAGCTAGTCTTTTCACGGAATGAGATGCTTTCCTACAAAGATGGTTGAGTGCAGCAAGATCAAACTTTCCTGGTTTGTGCAATCTAACAAGATGTACAATTTAGTAGATTCGTTTCATTTCTACAGTAGTTTGCTTAGAAATCAAAGGTCTACATTGCCGAACACTGTACTGTGTGAAATAAGCTAGTTCTGTTTTTGGAATGAGTTGCTTTCCCATGAGGAAAGTTGAGTGCAGGAAGTTGATACTTTCCTGGATTGTGTAATCTAAAAAGATATACAATGTATTAGATTCGCTTCATTTCTAAAATAGTTCGCTGAGAAAACAAAGATCTTCATTGCTGAACACTGTACTTTGTGAAATAAGCTAGTTCTGTTCTCCGAATGATTTGCTTTCCCACGAAGACAGTCCAGTGCAGCAAGGTGACACTTTCCTGATTTGTGTAACCTAACAAGATGTACACCTTAGTATTTTCGTTTCATTTCTAAAGTTGTTTCCTTATAAAACAAAGATCTTCATTGCCGAACATTGTACAGTGTTAAATACACTAGTTCTGTTGTCATAATGACATGCTTTCCTATGAAGATGGTTGAATGTGCAGGATCAAAATTTCCTGGTTTGTGTAATCTAACAAGATGTATAAATTAGTAGATTCGTTTGATTTCTAAAGTAGTTTGCCGAACACTGTACTGTGTGAAATAAGCTAGTTCTGTTCTCGGAATGAGTTGCTTTACTAGAAAGACAGTAGAGTGCAGCAAGGCCATATTGTCCTGGTGTTTGTAATCTAACAAGATGCACAACTTAGTACATTCGTTTCATTTATAAAGTAGTTTGCTTAGAAAACAAAGGTCTTCATTGCCGAACACTGTACTGTGTGAAATAAGCTAGTTTTGTTCTTGGAATGACATGCGTTCCTACGAACCTGTTTGAGTGCAGCAAGATTAAACTTTCTGGTTTGTGTAATCTCACAAGATGTACAATGTAGAAGGTTCGTTTCATTTCTAAAGTATTTTGCTTAGAGAACAAAGATCTTCATTGCCGAACACTGTACTGTGTGAAATAAGCTAGTTTTGTTCTCGGAATGAGTTGCTTTCCTACGAAGACGGTTGAGTGCAGCAAGTTCATACTGTCCTGGTGTTTGTAATCTAACAAGATGCACAACTTAGTAGATTCGTTTAATTTATAAAGGAGTTTGATTAGAAAACAAAGTTCTTCATTGCCAAAAACTGTACAGTGGGAAATATGGTAGTTCTGTTCACGGAATGAGTTGCTTTCCTAAGAAGATGGTTGAGTGAGGAAGTTGATACTTTCCTGGATCGTGTAATCTAAGAAGATGTACAATTTAGTAGATTGGTTTCATTTCTAAAGTAGTTTGGTTAAAAAAAAGATCTTCATTGCCAAAAACTGTACTGTGTGAAATAAGCTAGTTCTGTTCTCGGAATGAGTTGCATTCCCACGAAGATAGTTGAGTGCAGCAAGATCAAATTTTCCTGGTTTGTGTAATCTAACAAGATGTGCAAATTAGTAAAAAGGTTCATTTCTAAAGTAGTTTGCTTAGAAAACAAAGATCTTCATTGCCAAACATTGTACAGTGTGAAATACGCTAGTTTTGTTTTCGGAATGAGTTCCTGTCTTAAGAAGAGGGTTGAGTGCAGCAAGTTCAAATTTTCAGGGTTTGTGTAATCTAAAAAGATGTACAACTTAGTAGATTCTTTTCATTTCTAATGTAGTTTACTTAGAAAACAAAGATCTTCATTTCCACACACTATACCATGTGAAATAAGCTGGATCGGTTCTCAGAATGAATTGCTTTCCTCCGAAAACGGTTGAGTGCAGCAAGTTGAAACTTTCCTGATTGGGTTATCTAACAAGATGTACAACTTGGTAGATTAGTTTCATTTCCAATGTAGTTTGCTTAAAAAAAAGAAAGATCTTCATTGCCGAAAACTGTACTGTGTGTAATAAGCTAGTTCTGTTCTTGGAATGAATTGCTTTACTACGAAGACTGTTGAGTCCAGCAAGTTGATACTTTACTGATTTGTGTAATCTATCAAGATGTACATCTTAGTAGATTCGTTTCATTTCTAAAGTACTTTGCTTAGAAAACAAAGGTCTTCATTACCGAACACTGTACAGTGTGAAATAATCTAGTTCCGTTCTTGGAATGACATGCTTTCCTGCGAAGATGGTTGATTGCGGGAAGTTGATACTTTCCTGGTTTGTGTAACCTAAAAAGATGTACAACTTGTTAGATTTGTTTCATTTCCAAAGTAGTTTGCTTAAAAAAGAAAGACCTTCATTGCCGAAAACTATACTGTGTGTAATAAGCTACTTCTGTTCTCGGAATGAGTTGCTTTGCTGTGATGATGGTTGAGTGTAGCAAGTTAGTACTTTCCAGGTATGTGTAATCTAACAACATGTACAACTTAATAGATTCGTTTCATTTCTAAAATAGTTTCCTTAAAAAACAAAGTTCTTCATTTCCGAACACAGTACTGTGTGAAACAAGCTAGTTCTGTTCTTGGAATGAGTTGCTTTCCCACAAAGAAGGTTGCCTGCAGCAAGTTGATACTTTCCTGGTTTGTGTAATCTAACAAGATGTACAACTTAGTAGATTCATTTCATTTCTAAAGTACTTTTCTTAGAAAACAAAGATCTTCATTTCTGAACACTGTACTTTGTGAAATAAGCTAGTTCTGTTCTTGGAATGAGTTCCTTTCCCATGAAGACTGTTCAGGGCAGCAAGTTGATACTTTCTTGGTTTGTGTAAGCTAACAAGATGTACAACTTAGTAGATTCGTTTCATTACTGAAGTAGTTTGCATAGAAAACAAAGTTCTTCAATGCCGCACACTGTACTGTGTGAAATATGCTAGTTCTGTTCTTGGAATGAGTTGCTTTCCCATGAAGACGGTTGAGCGCATCAAGTTCATACTTTCCTGTTTGTGTAATATAACAAGATGTACAACTTAGTAGATACATTTCATTTCTAAAGTAGTTTGCTTAGAAAAAACAAAGTATCATTTCTAAGGTAGTTTGCTTAGAAAACAAAATCTTCACTGAACACTGTGTGAAATAAGTTAGTTCTGTTCTCGGAATAAGTTGCTTTCCCACGAAGAAGGTTGAGTGCAGCAAGTTGATACTTTCCTGGTTTGTGTAATCTAACAAGATGTACAATTTAGTAGATTCGTTTCATTTCTAAAGTAGTTTGCTTAGAAAACAAAGATCTTCATTGCCAAACACTGTACTGTGTGAAATAAGCTAGTTCTGTTCTTGGAATGAGTTGTTTTACTATGAAGACGGTTGAGTGCAGCAAGTTGATACTGTCACTGGTTTGTGTAATCTAACAAGATGTACAACTTAGTAGATTCGTTTCATTTATAAAGTAGTTTGCTTAGAAAACAAAGGTCTTCTTTGCGAACACTGTACTTTGTGAAATAAGCTAGTTCTGTTCTCAGAATGAGTTGCTTTCCCACCAAAATGGTTGAGTGCAGCAAGTTGATACTTTCCTGGTTTGTGTAATCTAACAAGATGTACAACTTAGTAGATTCGTTTCATTTCTAAAGTAGTTTGCTTAGAAAACAAAGATCTTCATTGCCTAACACTGTACAGTGTGAAATAAGCTAGTTCTATTCTTGGAATGAGTTGCTTTCCCCCATGAAGATGGTTGAGTTCAGCAAGTTGATACTTTCCTGGTTTGTGTAATCTAACAAGATGTACAACTTAGTAGATTCGTTTCATTTCTAAAGTAGTTTTGCTTAGAAAACAAAGATCTTCATTGCCGAACACTGTACTGTGTGAAATAAGCTAGTTCTGTTCTCAGAATGAGTTGCTTTCCCACGAAGATGGTTGAGTGCAGCAAGTTGATACTTTCCTGGTTTGTGTAATCTAACAAGATGTACAACTTAGTAGATTCGTTTCATTTCTAAAGTAGTTTGCTTATAAAAAAAAAGATCTCATTTTGAGGAACACTGTACTTTGTGAAATACGCTAGTTCTGGTTCTTGGAATGAGTTCCTTTCCCAGGAAGACGGTTGAGTGCAGTAAATTGATACTTTCCTGGTTTGTGTAATCTAACAAGATGTACAACTTAGTAGATTCCTTTCATTTATAAAGTAGTTTGCTTAGAAAACAAAGATCTTCATTGCCAAACACTGTACTTTGTGTAATAAGGTAGTTCTGTTCTTCGAATGAGTTGGTTTGCCACAAAGACGGTTGAGTGCACAAAGTTGATACTTTCCTGGTTTGTGTAATATAAGAAGATGTACAACTTAGTCGATTCATTTCATTAGTAACGTAGGATTCTTAGGAAACAAAGATCTTCATTCCTGAACACTTTACAGTGTGAAATAAGCTAGTTCTGTTCTCGGAATTTGATGCTTTCCTACGAAGACGGTTGATTGCGGCAAGATCAAACTTTCCTGGTTTGTGTAATCTCACAAGATGTACAACTTAGTAGATTCATTTCATTTCCAAAGTAGTTTGCTAAGAAAATGAAGATCTTCATTTCCGAAAACTGTACTGTGTGAAATTAGCTAGTTCTGTTCTTGGAATGAGTTGCTTTACTACAAAGACGTTTGAGTGCAGCAAGTTGATACTCTACTGGTTTGTGTAATCTATCAAGATGTACAACTTAGTAGATTCGCTTCATTTCTAAAGTAATTTGCTTAGAAAAGAAAGTTCTTCTTGCCGAACACTGTACAGTGTGAAATAAGCTAGTTCCGTTCTCATAATGAGATGCTTTCCTTCGAGGATGGTTGAGTGCAGCAAGATCAAACTTTCCTGGTTTGTGTAATCTAACATGTACAGCTTAGTCGATTCATTTCATTTCTAAAGTAGTTTGCTGTGAAAACAAAGCTCCTCATTGCTGAACACTGTACAGGGTGCAATAAGCTAGTTCTGTTCTCGGAATGACATGCTTTCCTACGAATATGGTTGAGTGCAGGAAGTTGATACTTTCCTTGTTTCTGTAATCTATCAAGATGTACATCTTAGTAGATTCGTTTCATTTCTAAAAAAGTTTGCTTAGAAAACAAAGGTCTTCATTGCCGAACACTGTACTGTGTAAAATAAGCTAGTTCTGTTCTCGGAATGAGTTGCTTTCCCAAGTAGATGGCTGAGTCTGGGAAGTTGATACTTTCCGGGTTTGTGTAATCTTCCAAGATGTACAACTTAGTAGATTCATTTCATTACTAAAGTAGTTTGCTGAGATAAGAAAGATCTCCTTTTCCGCACACTGTACTTTGTGAAACAAGCTAGTTTTCTTCTCAGAATGAGTTGCTTTCGCACGAAGACGGTTGACTGCAGCAAGTTGATACTTTCCTGGTTTGTGTAATCTAACAAGATGTACAACTTAGTACATTCATTTCTACAGTAGTTTGCTTAGAAAGAAATGATCTTCATTGCCGAACATTGTACAGTGTGAAATAACCTAGTTCTGTTCTTGGAATGAGTTGCTTTCCCAAAAAGATGCTGGAGTCCGGGAAGTTGATACTTTCCTGGTTTGTGTAATCTACCAATATGCACAACTTTGTAGATTCATTTCATATCTAAAGTAGTTTGCTGAGAATACAAAGATCTTCTTTACCGCACATTGTACTTTGTGAAATAAGCTAGTTCTCTTCTCACAATGAGTTGCTTTTCTACAAAGACGGTTGAGTGCAACAAGTTGATACTTGCTGGTTTGTGTAATCTAACAAGATGTACAACTTAGTAAATTCATTTCATTTCTAAAGTAGTTTGCTTAGAAAACAAAGCTCTTCATGGCCGAACACTGTACAGTGTGAAATAAGCTAGCTCTGTTCTCCGAATGACATGCTTTCCTATGAATATGGTTGAGTGCCGCAAGATCAAAGTTTCCTTGTTTGTGTAATCTACTAAGATGTACAAATTAGTAGATTCGTTTCACTTCTAAAGTAGTTTGCTTTGAAAACAAAGGTCTTCATTCCTGAACACTGTACTGTGTGAAATAAGCTAGTTCTGTTCTTGGAATGAGTTGCTTTCCCCAGAAGATGGTTGAGTCCAGGAAGGTGATACTTTTCGGGTTTGTGTAATCTACCAAGATGTACAACATAGTACATTCATTTCATTTCTACAGTAGTTTGCTTACAAAGAAAACATCTTCATTGCAGAACATTGTCCAGTGTGAAATAAGCTAGTTCTGTGCTCGGAATGAGTTGCTTTCCCACGAAGAAAGTTGAGTGCAGGAAGTTGATACTGTCCTGGATTGTGTAATCTAACAAGATGTACACCTTAGTAGATTCGTTTCATTTCTAAAATAGTTTACTGAGAAAACAAAGCTCTTCATGGCCAAACACTGTACTTTGTGAAATAACCTAGTTCTCTTCTCGGAATGAGTTGCTATCCCACAAAAATGGTTGAGTGCAGCAAGTTGATACTTTCCTGGTTTTTGTAATCTAACAAGATATACAACTTAATAGTGTCATTTCATTTCTAAATTAGTTTACTTAGAAAACAAAGATCTTCATTGTCGAACACTGTACTATGTGAAATAAGTTAGTTCTGTTCTTGCAATGAATTGCTTTCCCAAAAAGAAGGTTGACTGCAGGAAGTTGATACTTTCCTGGATTGTGTAAGCTAACAAGATGTACAACTTAGTAGATTTATTTCATTTATAAGTAGTTTGGTGAGAAAAGAAAGGTATACTTTTTTGAACACTGTTCTTTGTGAAGTAAGCTAGTTCTGTTCTAGGAATGAGTTGCTTTCCCACGATGACGGTTGAGTGCAGGAAGTTCATGCTTTCCAGGTTTGTGTAATCTAACAAGATGTACAACTTAGTAGATTCGTTTCATTTCTAAAGTAGTTTGCTTAGAAAACAAAGATCTTCATTTCCGTACAGTGTACTTTGGGAAATAAGCTAGTTCTGTGCGCGGAATGAGATGCATTCTTACGAAGTCGGTGGAGTGCTGCAAGATCAAACTTTCCTGGTTTGTTTAATCTTAACCAGATGTAAAACTTAGTAGATTCATTTCATTTCTAAATTAGTTTTCTTAGAAAACAAAGATCTTCATTGCTGAAAACTGTACTGTGTGAAATAAGCTACTTCTGTTCTCGGAATGATTTGCTTTAACACGAAGACGGTTGAGTGCAGCAAGTTGATACTTTCCTGCATTGTGTAATATAACAATATGTACAACTTAGTAGATTCCTTTCATTTCTAAACTAGTTTGCTTAGAAAACAAAGATCTTCATTCCCGAACACTGTAGTTTGTGTAATAAGGTAGTTCTGTTTTTGGAATGAGTTGCTTTGGCATGAAGACGGTTGAGTGCAGCAAGTTGATACTTTCTTGGTTTGTGTAATCTAACAAGATGGACAGCTTCGTAGATTCATTTCATTTCTAAAGTAGTTTTCTTAGAAAACAAAGATCTTCTCCGAAGACTGTACTTTATGAAATAAGCTACTTCTGTTCTCAGGATGAGTTGCTTTCCCACGAAGACGGTTCAGTGCAGCAAGTTGTTACTTTCCTGGTTTGTGTAATGTAACAAGATGTACAACCGAGTATATTCGTTTTATTTTGAAAGTAGTTTGCTTAGAAAGAAAATACCTTCAATGCCAAACATTGTACAGTGTGAAATAAGCTAGTTCTGTTCTCAAAATGACTTGCTTTCCCACTAAGATGGTTGAGTGCAGCAAGTTGATATTTTCCTGGTTTGTGTAACCTAACAAGATGTACAACTTAGTAGATTTATTTCATTTATAAAGTAGTTTTATTAGAAAACTAAGGTCTTCAATGCCAAACACTGCACTGTATAATAAGCTAGTTGTGTTCTCAGAATTAGTTGCTTTCCAACCAAGATGGTTCAGTGTAGCAAGTTGATACTTTCATGGGTTGTGTAATCTAAAAGGATGTACGACTTAGTAGATTCGTTTCATTTCTAAAGTAGTGTGCTTAGAAAACAATGTTCTTCATTGCCAAACACTGTACTGTGTGAAATAAGCTAGTTCTGTTCTCGGAATGAGTTGCTTTCCCACGAAGATGGTTGAGTGCAGAAGTTGATACTTTCCTGGATTGTGTAATCTAACAAGATGTACAACTTAGTAGATTCGTTTCATTTCTCAAGTAGTTTGCTTAGAAAATAAAGATCTTCATTGCCAAACACTGTACAGTGTGAAATAAGCTAGTTCTGTTCTCGGAGTGAGATGCTTTCCTACGAAGACGGTTGAGTGCACCAAGATCAAACTTTCCTGGTTTGTGTAATCTGACAAGATGTACAAATTAATCGATTCATTTCATTTCTAAAGTTGTTTGCTTAAAAAACAAAGATCTTAATGGCGGAAAATATACTGTGTGAAATAAGCTAGTTCTGTTCTCGAAATGAGTAGCTTTACTATGAAGACGGTTGAGTGCAGCAAGTTGATACCTTACTGGTGTGTGTAATCTATCAACATGTACATCTTGGGTAGATTCATTTCATTTCTAAAGTGGTTTGCTTAGAAAGCAAAGGTCATCATGGACGAACACTGTACTGTATGAAATAAGGTCGTTCTGTTCTCAGAATGAGTTACTGTCCCACGAAGATGGTTGATTACAGGAAGTTGATACTTTCCTGGTTTGTGTACTCTAACAAGATGTGCAACATAGTAGATTGGTTTAATTTCTAAAGTAGCTTGCTTAGAAAAGAAAGGTCTTTATGGCTGAACACTGTACTTTGTGTAATAAGGTAGTTCTGTTCTTGGAATGAATTGCTTTGCCACGAAGACTGTTGATTGCAGCAAGTTGGTACTTTCCTGGTTTGTGTAATCTAACAAGTTGTACAACTTAGTAGATTCGTTTCATTTATAAAGTAGGTTGCTTAGAAAAGAAAGATCTTCATTGCCGAACACTGTACAGTGAGAAATAAGCTAGTTCTGTTCTCGGAATGAGATGCTTTCCTACAAAGACGGTTGAGTGCAGCAAGATCAAACTTTCCTGGTTTCTGTGATATGACAAGATGTACAACTTCGTAGATTCGTTTCATTTCTAAAGTAGTTTCCTGCGAAAACAAAGATCTTCATTGCCAAAAACTATATTGTGTGAAATAAGCAAGTTCTGGTCTCAGAATGAGTTGCTTTACTGTGAAGACAGTTGAGTGCATCAAGTTGATACTTTACTGGTTTGTGTAATCTATCAAGATGTACATCTTAGTAGATTCGTTTCATTTCTAAAGTAGTTTGCTTAGAAAACAAAGGTCTTCATTGGCGAACACTGTACTGTGTGAAATAAGCTAGTTCTGTTCTCAGAATGAGTTGCTTTCCCTAGAAGATGTTTGAGACCAGGAAGTTGATACTTCCCTGGTTTGTGTAATCTAACAAGATGTACAACTTAGTATATTCTTTTCATTTTTTTTTTTGGTTTTGCGAGGTAGGGTCTCACTCTGGTCCAGGCTGACCTGGAATTAACTATGCAGTCTCAGGATGGCCTCAAACTCTCAGCGATCCTCCTACCTCTGCCTCCCAATTCTTTTCATTTCTAAAGTAGTTGCTTATAAAACAAAGATCTTCATTTCCAAACATTGTACCGTGTGAAATAAGTTAGTTCTGTTCTTGAAATGAGTTGCATTCCCACGAAGATGGTTGAGTGCAGGAAGTTGATACATTCCTGGATTTTGTAATCTAGCAAGATGTACAACTTAATCTATTTGTTTCCTTTCTGAACTGGTTTGCTTAGAAAACAAAGATCTTTATGGCTGAATACTGTACTTTGTGTAATAAGGTAGTTTCTTCTTGGAATGAGTTGCTTTGCCACGAAGACGGTTGAGTGCTGCAAGTTGATATTTTTCCTGGTTTGTGAAATCTAACAAGATGTACAACTTAGTCAATTCGTTTCATTTCTAAAGTAGTTTGCTGAGAAAAGAAATGTCTTCATTCCCGAACACTGTACAGTGTGAAATAAGCTAGTTATGTTCTCGGAATGTGATGCTTTCCTATGAAGACGGTTGAGTGCAGCAAGATCAAACATTCCTGGTTTGTGTGATATGACAAGATGTACAACTTAATAAATTTGTTTCATTTCTAAAGTAGTTTGCTTAGAAAACAAATATCTTCATTGCCGAAAACTATATTGTGTGAAATAAGCTAGTTCTGTTCTCAGAATGAATTGTTTTACTACGAAGACAGTTGAGTTCAGCAAGTTGATACTTTCCTGGTTTGTGTAATTTATCAAGATGTACATCTTAGTAGATTTGTTTCATTTCTAAAGTAGTTTGCTTAAAAAACAAAGGTCTTCATTCCTGAACACTGTACTGTGTGAAATAAGCTGGTTCTGTTCTTGGCATGAGTTGCTTTCCCAAGAAGATGGTTGAGTCCGGGAAGTTGATACTTTCTGGGTTTGTGTAATCTATTAAGATGTATATCTTGGTAGATTCGTTTCATTTCAAAAGTAGTTTGCTTAGAAAGAAAAGATCTTCATTGACAAACATTGTTCAGTATTGAATATGCTGGGTCTGTTCTCAGAATGAGTTGCTTTCCCACGAAGATGGTTGAGTGCATGAAATTGATACTGTCCTGGATTGTGTAATCTAACAAGATGTACGGATTAGTAGATTCGTTTCATTTCTAAAGTAGTTTGCTGAGAAAACAAAGCTCTTCATTGCCGAACACTGTACTTTGTGAAATAACCTAGATCTGTTCTCCGAATGAGTTGCTTTCTCCCGAAGACAGTAGAGTGCAGCAAGTTGATACTTTCCTGGTTTGTGAAGTCTAACAGGATGTACAACTCAGTAGATTCTTTAATTTCTAAAGTAGTTTACTTAGAAAACAAAGATCTTCATTCACGAAAACTGTACTGTGTGAAATAAGCTAGTTCTGTTCTCGGAATGAGTTGCTTTGCTATGAAGACGGTTGAGTGCAGCAATTTGATACTTACATGGTGTGTGTAATCTAAGAAGATGTACAACTTAGTAAATTCTTTTCATTTCTGAAGTTGTTTGCTTAGAAAACAAAGATCTCCATTACCGAACACTGTACAGTGTGAAATAAGCTAGCTCTTTTCTCGGACTGACATGCTTTCCTACGACGATGGTTCAGTGCCACAAGATCAAACTTTACTGGTTTGTGTAATGTAAGAAGATGTACAAATTAGTAGATTCGTTTCATTTCTAAAATAGTTTGCTTAGAAAATAAAGGTCTTCATTGCTGAACACTGTACGGTGTGATAGAAGCTAGTTCTATTCTCGAAATGAGTTGCTTTCCCACGAATATGGTTGAGTGCAGGAACTTGATACTTTCCTGGTTTGTGTAATCTGACAAGATGAACAAATTAGTTGATTCGTTTCATTTCTAAAGTATTTTGGATAGAAAACAAAGCTCTTCATTGCCGAACACTGTACTGTGTGAAATAAGCTAGTTCTGTTCTCGGAATGAGTTGCTTTCCCAAGAAGATGCTTGAGTGCAGGAAATTCATACTTTCCTGGATTGTGTAATCTAACAAGATGTACAACTTAGTAGATTCGTTTCATTTCTAAAGTAGTTTGCTTTGAAAACAAAGATCTTCATTAACGAACATGGTACAGTGTGAAATAAGCTAGTTCTGTTCATGGAATGAGTTGCTTTCCTACGATTAGGGTTGAGTGCATCAAGATCAAACGTTCCTGGTTTTTGTAATCTAACAAGGTGTACAACTTGGTAGATTCGTTTCATTTCTAAAGTAGTTTGCTTAAAAAACAAGACGTTCGTTCCTGAAAACTGTACTGTGTGAAATAAAATAGTTCTCTTCTGGGAATGAGTTGCTTTCCTATGAAGACGGTTGAGTTCAGCAAGTTGAAAGTTTCCTGGATTGTGTAATCTAACAAGATGTACAACTTAGATGATTCGTTTCATTTCGAAATTAGCTTGCTTAGAAAACTAAGATCTTCATTTCCGAAAAATGTACTGTGTGAAATAAGGTAGTTCTGTTCTCGGAATTAGTTGCTCGCATGAAGACGGTTCAGTGTAGCAAGTTGATACTTTCCAGGTTGTGTAATCAAACAAGATGTACATCTTAGTAGATTAGTTTAATTTCTAAAGTAGTTTGCTTAGAAAACAAAGGTCTTCATTGCCAAACAATGTAGTGGGAAATAAGCTACTTCTGTTCGCGGAATGAGATGCGTTCCTACGAAGTCAGTTTAGTGCAGCAAGATCAAATTTTCCTGGTTTGTGTAATCTACTAAGATGTACAACTAGTAGATTCATTCCATTTCTGACGTATTTTGCTTAGAAAACAAAGGTCTTCAGTGCCGAACACTGTACAGTGTGAAATAAGGTCGTTCTGTTCTCAGAATGAGTTACTTTCCCACGAAGATTGTTGAGTGCACGAAGTTGATACTTTCCTGGATTGTGTAATCTAAGAAGATATACATCTTACTAGATTGGTTCATTTCTAATGTAGTTTGCTTAGAAAACGAAGATCTTCATTGCCGAATACTGTACTTTTGAAATAAGCTAGTTCTCTTCTTGGAATGAGTTGCTTTCCCACGAATATTGTTGAGTGCAGGAAGTTGATACGTTTCTAGTTTGGGGAATCTAACAAGATGTACAAATTAGTAGATTCATTTCATTTCTAAAGTAGTTTTCTCAGAAAACAAAGATCTTCATTGCTGAACACTATACAGTGTGAAATAAGCTAATTCTGTTCTTGGAATGAGGTCCTTTCCCACGAAGACTGTTGAATGTAGCAAGATCAAACTTTTCTTTTTTGTATAATCTAACAAGATGTACAACTTAGTAGATTCGTATCATTTCTAAAGTAGTTTGCTAAGAAAAATAACATCTTCATTTTCGAAAACTGTGCTGTTTGAAATAAGCTAGTTCCGATCTTCGAATCATTTGCTCGCACAAAGACGATTGAGTGCAGCAAGTTGATACTTTGCTGGTTTGTGTAATCTAGCAAGATTTACATCTCAGTAGATTCGTTTAATTTCTAAAGTAGTTTGCTTAGAAAACAAAGGTCTTCATTGCCAAACACTGTACTGTGTGAAATAAGCTACTTCTGTTCTCGGAATGAGTTGCTTTCCCACTAAGATGGTTTAGTGCAGGAAGTTGATACTTTCTTGGATTGTGTAATCTAACAAGATGTACAACTTAGTAGATTCATTTCATTTCTAAAGTAGTTTCCTTAGAAAACAAAGATCTTCATTGCCGAACACTGTACTTTATGTAATAAGGTAGTTCTGTTCTTGGAATGAGTTGCTTTGGCATGAAGACTCTTGAGTGCATCAAGTTGATACTTTCCTGGTTTGTGTAATCTAAGAAGATGCACTACTTAGTCGATTCATTTCATTACTAATGTAGTTTGCTTCGAAAACAAACATCTTCATTGCTGAACACTGTACAGTGTGAAACAAGCTAGTTCTGTTCTCTGAATGAGATGCTTTCCTACGAAGACGGTAGTCTGCAGCAAGATCAAAATTTCCTGATTTGTGTATACTTAGTAGGTTCGTTTTATTTCTTAAGTAGTTTGCTTAGAAAACAAAGATCATCATTGCCGAAAACTATACTGTGTGAAATAAGCTAGTTCTGTTTTTAGAATGAGTTGCTTTACTACAAAGACGGTTGAGTGCAGCAAGTTGATACTTTACCGGTTTTTGTAATCTATCAAAATGTACATCTTAGTAGATTCGTGTCATTTCTAAAGTAGTTTGCTTAGAAAACAAAGGTACAGTGTGAAATAAGCTTGTTCTGTTCTCGGAATGACATGCTTTCCTATGTAGACGGTTGAGTGCAGCAAGATAAAACTTCCCAGTTGTGTAATGAATAAGATATACAACTTAATAGATTCGTTTCATTTCCAAAGTTGTTTGCTTAAAAAAAGCAAGATCTTCATTGCCTAAATCTGTACTGTGTGTAATAAGTTAGGTCTGTTCTCAAAATGAGTTTCTTTACTGCGATGATGGTTGAGTGTAGCAAGTTAGTACTTTCCAGGTATGTGTAATCCAACAAGATGTACAACTTAGTGGATTCGTTTCATTTCTAAAGTACTCTGCTTAGAAAACATAGGTCTTCATTTCCAAACAGTATATTGTGTAATAAGCTATTTCTGTTCTCAGAATAAGTTGCTTTCCCATGAAGACGGTTAAGTGCAGCAAGTTTATACTTTCCTGGATTGTGTAATCTCACAAGATGTACACCTTAGTAGATTCGTTTCATTTCTAAAGTAGTTTGCTTAGAAATCTAAGATCTTCATTTCCCAAAACTGTACTGTGCGAAATAAGCTAGTTCTGTTCTAGGAATGAGTTGCATTCTCACGTAGACGGATGAGTGCATCAAGTTGATACTTTCAAATTTTGTTATCTAACAAGATGTACATCTTAGTAGATTCGTATAATTTCTAAAGTAGTTTGCTGAGAAAAAAAAGGTCTTCATTGCCAAACACTGTACTGTGTGAAATAAACTAGTTTTGTTCTTAGAATGACTAGCTTTCCCATGAAGATGGTTGAGTGTGGGAATTTGATACTTTCCTGGTTTGTGTAATCTAACAAGATGTACAACTTAGTACATTCGTTTCATTTCTTAAGTAGTTTGCTTAGAAAAAAATGATCTTCATTTCTGAACACTGTACAGTGTGAAATAAGCTCGTTCTGTTCTAGGAATGAGTAGCTTTCCTACGAAGACGATTGAGTGCAGCAAGATCAAAATGTCCTGGACTGTGGAATCTAACTAGATATACAACTTAGTAGATTCGTTTCATTTGTAAAGTGGTTTGCTTAGAAAACAAAGTTCTTCATTGCCAAACACAGTACTGTCTAAAATAAGCTAGGTCTGTTCTTGGAAATAGTTGTTTTCCCAAGAATAAGGTTGAATGCAGGAAGTTGATACTTTCCTGGATTGTGTAATCTAAAAAGATGTACAACTTAGTAGATTCTTTTCATTTCTAAAGTAGTTTGCTCAGAAAACAAACATCTTCATTGCTGAAAAATGTACTGTGTGAAATAAGCTAGTTATCTTCTCGAAATCAGTTGCTTTCCCATGAAGACGGTTGAATGCACCACGTTGATACTATCCTAGTTTGTGTAATCTAACAAGATGTACAACTTAGTAGATTAATAATAAGCTAGTTCTATTCTGGGAGTGAGTTTCTTTCCCATGACAACGGTTCAGTGCAGCAAGTTGATACTTTGCTGGTTTATGTAATCTAACAAGATGTACAACTTAGTAGATTCATTTCATTTCTAAAGCAGTTTGCTTAGAAAACAAAGATCTTCATTGCCGAACACTGTACATTGTGAAAAAAGCTGTTCTGTTCTCGGAATGAGTTGCTTTCCCACGAAGACGGTTGAGTGCAGCAAGTTGATACTTTCATGGTTTTAGTAATCTAATAAGATGTTCAACTTAGTAGATGCGTTTCATTTCTAAAGCAGTTTGCTTAGAAAAGAAAGTTCTTCATTGCTGAACACTGTACTATGTGAAGTAAGCTAGTTCTGTTCACGGAATGAGTTGATTTCCCACGAAGACGGTTGAGTGCAGCAAGATCAAACTTTTCTGGTTTGTGTAATCTGACAAGATATACAACTTAGTACATTCGTTTCATTTTTAAGTAGTTTGCTTAGAAAACAAAGATCTTCATTGCGAAAACTATACTGTGTGAAATAAGCTAGTTCTGTTCTCGGAATGAGTTGCTTTGCCACGAAGATAGTTGAGTCCAGCAAGTTGATACTTTCCTGGTTTGTGTAATCAAAGAAGATGTACAAATTAATTGATTCGTTTTATTACTAACGTAGTTTGTTTAGAAAAAAAAGGTCTTCATTGCCGAACATTGCACTGTGTGAAAGAAGCTAGTTCTGTTCTCAGAATCAGTTGCTTGCACGAAGACGCATGAGTGGAGCAAGTTGATGCTTTCCTGGTGTAATCTAACAAGATGTACACCTTACTAGATTCGTTTCATTTCTAAAGTAGTTTGCTTAGAAAGAAAAGATGTTCATTGCCGAACATTGTACAGTTTGAAATAAGCTAGTTCTGTTCTCGGAATGAGTTGCTTTCCCTCGTAGATGGTTGAGTGCACGAAGTTGATTCGTTCCTGGACTGTGTAACCGAACAACATATACAGCTCAGTAGATTCTTTTCATTTCTAAAGTAGTTTGCTTAGAAAACAAAGATCTTCATTGAGAACATTGTACTTTGTGAAATAAGCTAGTTCTTTTCTCGGAATGAGTTGATTTCCCACGAAGATGGTTGAGTGCAGAAGTTGATACTTTCCAGGATTGTGTAATCTAACAAGATGTACAACTTAGTAGATTCACTTCATTTCTACAGCAGTTTACTTAGAAAACAAAGATCTTCATTGCCATAAACTGTACAGGGTGAAATAAACTAGTTCTGTTCTCGGAATGAGGTGCTTTACTATGAAGACGGTTGAGTGCAGCAAGTTGATACTTTCCTGGTTTGTGTAATCTTACATGATGTACAACTTAGTAGACATTTTTCATTTATAAAGTAGTTTGCTCAGAAAACAAAGGTCTTCATTGCCAAACACTGTACTGTGTAATAAGCTAGTTCTGTTCTCTGAATGAGTTGCTTTCCCATGAAGATGGTTGAGTCCGGGAAGTTGATACTGTCCTGGATTGTGTAATCTAACAAGGTGTACAGCTTAGAAGATTCGTTTCATTTGTAAAGCAGTTTGCTGAGAAAACAAACCACTTCATTGCAGAACACTGTACTTTGTGAAAAAACCTATTTCTGTTCTCAGAATGAGTTGCTTTCCCATGAAGATAGTAGAGTGCAGCAAGGTAATACTTTCCTGGTTTGTGTAATCTAACAAGATGTACAACTGAGTAGATTAGTTTCATTTCAAAAGTAGTTTGCTTAGAAAACAAAGGTCTTCATTTCCAAACAGTATACTCTGTAATATGCTACTTCTGTTCTCGGTATGAGTTGCTTTCCCATGAAGACAGTTAAGTGCAGCAAGTTTATACTCTCCTGGATTGTGTAATCTAAGAATATGTACAACTGAGTAGATTCATTTCATTTCTAAAGTAGTTTGCTTAGAAAACTAAGATCTTCATTTCCCAAAACTGTACTGTGTGAAATAAGCTAGTTTTGTTCTCAGAATCAGTTGCTCGCACGAAGATGGTTGAGTGCAGCAAGTTGATACGTTACTTGGGTAATCTAACAAAATGTACATCTTAGTAGATTCGTTTAATTTCTAAAATAGTTTGCTGAGAAAACAAAGATGTTCATTGCCAAACACTGTACTGTGTGAAATAAACTTGTTTTGTTCTCTGAATGAGAACTTTCCCATGAAGATGGTTGAGTGTGTGAGGTTGATACTTTCCTGGTTTGTGTAATATAACAAGATGTACAACTTAGTGGAATTGTTTCATTTCTAAAGTAGTTTGCTTAGAAAACAATTATCTTCATTTGTGAACACTGTACAGTGTGAAATAAGGTCGTTCTGTTCTAGGAATGAGTTGTTTTCTTATGAAGACGATTTAGTGCTGCAAGATCAAAATGTCCTGGATTGTGTAATCTAACAAGATATACAACTTAGTAGATTCGTTTCATTTCTAAAGTGGTTTGCTTAGAAAACAAAGGTCTTCATTGCCGAACACAGTACTGTGTGAAATAAGCTAGTTCTGTTCTTGGAAATAGTTGTTTTCCCAAGAGTAAGGTTGAATGAAGGAAGTTGATACTTTCCTGGATTGTGTAATCTAACAAGATGTACAACTTAGTAGATTCTTTTCATTTCTAAAGTAGTTTGCTTAGAAAACAAAGATCTTCATTGCTGAAAACTGTACTGTGTGAAATAAGCTAGTTCTCTTCTCTGGATCAGTTGCTTTCCCACGAAGACAGTTGAGTCCAGCAAGTTGATACTTTCCTGGTTTGTGTAATCAAAGAAGATGTACAACTTAGTAGATAATTTTCATTTCTAAAGTAGTTTACTTAGAAAACAAAGATCTTCCTTTCTGCTCACTGTACCATGCGAAATAAGCTGGCTTGGTTCTCTGAATAAGTTGCTTTCCTACAAAGATGGTAAAGTGTAGAAAGTTGAAACTTTCCTGGATTGGGGAATCTAACAAGTTGTACAACTTAGTAGATTCGTTTCATTTCAAAAGTAGTTTGCTTAAAAAAAGAAAGATCTTCATTGCCGAAATTACTGTGTTCTAAGCTAGTTCTGTTCTCAAAATGAGTTGCTTTCCCACGAAGGCGGTTGAGTGCAGCAAGTTGATACTTTCCTGGTTTGTGTATTCTAACAAGATGTACAACTTAGGAGATTCGTTTCATTTCTAAAGTAGTTTACTTAGAAAACAAAGATCTTCATTGCCGAAAACTGTACTGTGTGAAATAAACTAGTTCTCTTCTCGGAATCAGTTGCTTTCCCACGAAGGTGGTTGAGTCCAGCAAGTTGATACTTTCCTGGTTTGTGTAATCAAAGAAGATGTACAACTTAGTAGATAATTTTCATTTCTAAAGTAGTTTACATAGAAAACAAAGATCTTCCTTTCTGCTCACTGTACCGTGCGAAATAAGCTTGTTCGCTTCTCGGAATGAGTTGCTTTCCTACGAAGATGGGTAGAGTGTAGCAAGTTGAAACTTTCCTGGATTGGGGAATCTAACAAGGTGTACAACTTAGTAGATTCGTTTCATTTCAAAAGTAGTTTGCTTAAAAAAAGAAAGATCTTCATTGCCGAAAATTGTACTGTGTGTAATAAGCTAGTTCTTTTCTCAAAATGAGTTGCTTTCCCATGAAGGAGGTTGAGTGCAGCAAGTTGATACTTTCCTGGTTTGCGTAATCTAACAAGATGTACAACTTAGTAGATTCATTTCATTTATAAAGTAGTTTGCTAAGAAAACAAAGGTCTTCATTACCGAACACTGTACAGTGTGAAATAAGCTAGTTCTGTTCTCAGAATGACATGCTTTCCTATGAAGACGGTTGAGTGAAGTAAAATAAAACTATCCTGGTTTGTGTAATTGCAAAAGATATACAACTTAGTAGTTTCGTTTCATTTTCAAAGTAGTTTGCTTAAAAAAGAAAGATCTTCATTGCAGAGACTGTACTGTGTGTAATAAGTTAGTTCTGTTCTCTGAATGAGTTGCTTTACTGCGATGACGGTTGAGTGTAGCAAGTTAGTACTTTCGTGGCATGTGTAATCTAAAAAGATGTACAATTTAGTAGATTCGTTTCATTTCTAAAGTAGTTTGCTTAGAAACAAAGATCTTCATTGCCGAACACTGTACTGTGTGAAATAAGCTAATTCTGTTCTTGGAATGAGTTGCTTTCCCACAAAGAAGGTTGACTGCAGGAAGTTGATTCTTAACTGGCTTGTGTATGCTAACAATATGTACAACATAGTAGATTCGTTTCATTTCTAAAGTAGTTTGCTGAGAAAACAAAGATCTTCTTTTCCCAACACTGTAGTTTGTGAGTTGTTTTCACATGAAGACGTTTCAGGGCCGCAAGTTGATACTTTCTTGGTTTGTGTAATCTAACAAGATGTACAACTTAGTAGATTTGTTTCATTTCTAAAGTAGTTTGCATAGAAAACAAAGATATTAATTTCCTTAAACTGTACTGTGTGAAATAAGCTAGATCTGTTCTTAGTATGAGTTGCTTTGCTAGGAAGACTGTTGAGTGCAGCAAGTTGATACTTTACTGGTTTGTGTAATCTATCAAGATGTACATATTAGTAGATTCGTTTCATTTCTAAAGTAGTTTGCTTAGAAAACAAAGGTCTTCATTGACAAAAACTGTACTGTGTGAATTAAGCTAGTTCTGTTCTCGGAATGAGTTGCTTTCCTATGAAGATGGTAGGTGGGGGAAGTTGATAATTTTCTGGTTTGTGTAATCTAAAAATTTTTACAACGTAGTAGATTCTTTTCATTTCTAAAGTAGTATACTTAGAAAACAAAGATCTTCATTGCCAAAAACTATACTGTGTGAAATAAGATTGTTCTATTCTAGGAATGAGGTGCTTTGAGTGCAGCAAATTGATGCTTTACTGACTTGTATAATCTATCAAGATATACATCTTAGTAGATTCGCTTCATTGGTAAAGTACTTTCCTAAGAAAACAAAGGTCTTCATTGCCGAACAATGTACCATATGATATGAGCTAGTTCTGTTCTCGGAATGAGTTGCATTACCACGAACAAGGTTGAGTGCAGGAAGTTGATACATTCCTGGTTTGTGTAATCTAACAAGATATACAACTTGTGAGATTCGTTTAATTTCTAAAGTAGTTTGCTTAGAAAACAAAGATCTTCATTGCCGAACACTATACCATGTGAAATACGCTACTTCTGTTCTCGGAATGAGTTGCATTACCACGAACAAGGTTGAGTGCAGGAAGTTGATACATTCCTGGTTTGTGTAATCTAACAAGATGTACAACTTATGAGATTAGTTTAATTTCTAAAGTAGTTTGCTTAGAAAACAAAGATCTTCATTGCCGAACACTATACTGTGTGAAATACGCTAGTTCTGTTCTCGGTATGAGTTGCTTTCCCACGAAGATAGTTCAGTGCAGGAAGTTGATACTTTCCTGGATTGTGTACTCTAACAAGATATACAGCTTAGTAGATTCTTTTCATTTATAAAGTAGTTTGCTTAGAAAACAAAGATGTTCCTTGCCAAACACTATACCGTGTGAAATAAGCTAGACCTGTTCTGGGAATGAGTTGCTTTGCCACGAGGACAGTTGAGTGCATCAAGTTGATACGTTCCAGGAATGTATAATCAACTTAGTAGATTCATTTCATTTCTAAAGTAGTTTGCATAGAAAACAAAGATCTTCATTGCCGAACACTGTACAGTGTGAAATAAGCTAGTTCTGTTCTCGGAATGAGATGCTTTCCTAAGAAGACGGTTGAGTGCAGCAAGATCAAACTTTGCTGGTTTGTGTAATCTTACAAGTTATACAACTTAGGGGATTCGTTTCATTTCTAAAGTCGTTTGCTTAGAAAACAAAGCTCTTCATTGCCAAACACTGCACTTTGTGTAATAAGGTAGTTCTGTTCTTGGAATGACTTTCTTTGCCACGAAGACGGTTGCGTGCAGCAAGTTGATCCTTTCCTGGTGTGTGTAATCAAAGAAGATGTACAACTTAATAGATTCGTTTCATTTATAAAGTAGTTTGCTTAGAAAACAAAGATCCTAATTGCCTTAAACTGTACTATGTGAAATAAGCTAGATCTGTTCTCGGAATGAGTTGCTTTGCTACAAAGACGGTTGAGGGCAGCACGTTGACACTTTATTGGTTTGTGTAATCTATCAATTTGTGCATATTAGTAGATCCATTTTATTTCTAACGTAGTATGCTTAGAAAACAAAGATCCTATTTGCCGAAAACTGTACTGTGTGAAATAAGCTAGATTTGTTCTCGGAATGAGTTGCTTTGCTATGAAGACGGTTGAGTGCAGCAAGTTGATACTTTATTGGTTTGTGTAATCTATCAAGTTGTACATATTAGTATATCCATTTTATTTCTAACGTAGTTTGCTTAGAAAACAAAGGTCTTCACTGATGAAAACTGTACTGTGTGAATTAAGCTTCTTCTGTTCTTGGAATGAGTTGCTTTCCTATGAAGATGGTTCAGTGGGGGAAGTTGATAATTTCTGGTTTGTGTAATCTAAAAAGATGTACAACTTAGTAGATTCTTTCCATTTCTAAAGTAGTTTACTTAGAAAACAAAGATCTTCATTGCCAAAAACTATACTGTGTGAAATAAGCTTGTTCTATTCTAGGAATGAGGTGCTTTACTATGAAGACTGTTGAGTGCAGCAAATTGATGCTTTACTGACTTGTGTAATCTATCAGGATGTACACCTCAGTAGATTCGCTTCATTTTTAAAGTATTTTGCTTAGAACTCAAAGGTCTTCATTGCTGAACAATGTACCATATGATATAAGCTAGTTCGGTTGAGTGCAGAAAGTTCTAACTTTGCTGGTTTGTGCAATCTAAGCAGATGTACAACGTAGTAGATTTGTTTCATTTGTAAAGTACTTTGCTTAGAAATAAGCTACTTATGTTCTCGGAATGAGTTGCTTTCCCACAAAGAAGGTTGACTGCAGGAAGTTGATACTTTCTTGGATTGTGTAATCTAACAAGATATACAGCTTAGCAGATTCTTTTCGTTTTTAAAGTAGTTTGCTTAGAAAACAAAGATCTTCATTGCCAAACACTGTACTTTGTGAAATAAGCTAGTTGTGTTCTGGGAATGAGTTCCTTTCCCATGAGGGCGGTTGATTGCAGCAAGTGGATACTTCCCAGGTTTGGGTAATCATACATGATGTACAACTTAGTAGAAAACTATATTGTGTGAAATAAGCTAGTTTTGTTCTCAGAATGAGTTGCTTTACTACGAAGATGGTTGAGGGCACCAAGTTGATACTTTACTGGTTTGTGTAATCTATAAAGATGTACATCTTAGTAGATTCGTTTCATTTCTACAAAAGATGTACAACTTATGAGATTTGTTTCATTTGTAGAGTAGTTTGCTTATAAAACAAAGGTCTTCATTGCCTAACACTGTATGCTGTGAAATAAGCTAGTTCTGTTCTCGGTATGAGTTGCTTTACCACGAAGAAGGTTGAGTGCAGGAAGTTGATACTTTCCTGGTTTGTATAATCTAACAAGATGTACAACGTATGAGATTCATTTCATTTGTAAAGGAGTTTGCTTAGAAAACAAAGATCTTCATTGGCAAACACTGTACTTTGTGTAATAAGGTAGATCTGTTCTTGGAATGAGTTGCTTTGCCACGAAGAAGGTTGAGTGCAGCAACATGATATTTTCCTGGTTTGTGTTATCTAAAAAGATGTACAGCTTAGTAGATTCTTTTCATTTCTAGTGTAGTTTACTTAGAAAACAAAGATCTTCATTTCTGCACACTATACCCTGTGAAATAAGCTGGTTATGTTCTCGGAATGAGTGGCTTTCCTACGAAGACGGTTGAGTGCAGCAGGTTGAAACGTTCCTAGATTGGGTTATCTAACAAGATGTACAACTTGGTAGATTAGTTTCATTCCCAAATTATTTTGCTTAAAAAAAGAAAGATCTTCAAGCCGAAAACTGTACTGTGTGTAATAAGCTAGTTCTGTTCTCGGAATGAGTTGCTTTACTACGAAGACTGTTGAGTACAGCAAGTAGATACTTTACTGATTTGTGTAATCTATCAAGATGTACATCTTAGTAGATTCGTTTCATTTCTAAAGTAGTTTGCATAGAAAACAAATGTATTCATTGCTGAACACTGTACTGTGAAGTAAGATAGTTCTGTTCTCGGAATGAGTTGCTTTCCCATGAAGATGGTTGATTGCGGGAAGTTGATACTTTCCTGGTCTGTGTAATCTAACAAGATGTACAACTTAGATTCGTTTAATTTATATCTTAGTTTGCTTAGAAAACAAAGGTTTTCATTACCGAACATAGTGCAGTGTGAAATAAGCTAGTTCGGTTCTCGGAATGACATGCTTTCCTACGAAGACGGTTGAGTGCAGCAAGATAAAACTTTCCTGGTTTGTGTAATCTAACAAGATATACAACTTAGTAGATTCGTTTCATTTCCAAAGTAGTTTTCTTAAAAAAGAAAGATCTTCATTGCTGAAAACTGCACTGTGTGTAATAAGCTACTTCTGTTCTTGGAATGAGTTGCTTTACTGCGATGACGGTTGAGTATAGCAAGTTAGTACTTTCCAGGTATGTGTAATCTAACAAGATGTACAACTTAGTAGATTCGTTTCATTTCTAAAGTAGTTTCCTTTGAAAACAAAGTTCTTCATTGCCGAACACTGTACTGTGTGAAATAGCTAGTTCAGTTTTTGGAATGAGTTGCTTTCGCACAAAGAAGTTTGCCTGCAGGTAGTTGATATTTTCCTGGATTGTGTAAGCTAACAAGATGACCAACTTAGTAGATTCATTTCATTTCTAAAGTAGTTTTCTTAGAAAACAAAGATCTTCTTTTCCGAACACTGTACTTTGTGAAATAAGCTAGTTCTGTTCTCGGAATGAGTTGCTTTCCTACAAAGACGGTTCAGGGCAGTAAGTTGATACTTTCTTGGTTTGTGTAATCTAACAAGATGTACAACTTAGTAGATTCGTTTCATTACTAAAGTAGTTTGTATAGAAAACAAAGATCTTCATTTCTGAACACTACACAGTATGAAATATGCTAGTTCTCTTCTTGGAATGAGTTGCTTTCCTACGAAGACTGTTGAGTGCAGCAAGATCACACTTTCCTGGTTTGTGTAATCTAACAAGAAGTACAACTAGGTAGATTCGTTTCATTTCTAAAGTAATTTAATTAGAAAACACATATCTTCATTGCTGAAAACTATACTTTGTGATATAAGCTTGTTCTATTCTCGGAATGAGTTGCTTCACAACGAAGACTGTTGAGTGCAGCAAGTTGATACTTTACTGATTTGTGTAATCTATCAAGATGTACATGTTAGTATATTCGTTTCATTTCTAAAGTAGTTTCCTTAGAAAACAAAGATCTTCATTACCGAACACTGTACTGTGGGAAATAAGCTAGTTCTGTTTTCAGAATGACTTCTTTCCCACGAAGATGTTTGACTGCAGGAAGGTGATACTTTTCTGGATTGTGTAATCTAACAAGATGTACAGCTTAGTAGATTCTTTTCATTTCTAAAGCAGTTTTCTTAGAAAACAAAGATCTTCATTGCCGAAAACTATGCTGTGTGAAATAAGCTAGTTCTGTTCTCGGAATGAGTTGCTTTCCCATGAAAATAGTTGAGTGAGGGAAGTTGATACTTTCCTGGTTTGTGTAATGTAAAAAGATGTACAACTTAGTAGATTCGTTTCATTTATAAAGTAATTTGCTTATAAAACAAAGGTATTCTTTACTGAACACTGTACACTGTGAAATAAGCTGGTTCTGTTCTCGGAATGACATGCTTTCCTATGAAGATCGTTGAGTGCAGCAAGATCAAACTATCCTGGTTTGAGTAATCTAACAAGATGTACAACTTAATAGATTTGTTTCACTTCTAAAGTAGTTTGCCTAGAAAACAAAAGGTCTTCATTGCCGGACACTGTACAGTGTGAATTAAGGTAGTTCTGTTCTTGGGATGAGTTGCTTTCCCACGATGACGGTTGAGTGCAGCAAGTTGATACTTTCCTGGTTTGTGTAATCTAACAAGATGTACAACTTTGTAGATTCGTTTCATTTTTAAAATATTTTGGTGAGAAAACAAAGGTCTTCATTACTGAACACTGTACTGTGTGAAAGAAGCTAGTTCTGTTCACCGAATGATATGCTTTCCTACGAAGATGGTTGAGTGCAGCAAGATCAAACTTTCGTGGTTTGTGTAATCTAACAAGGTTTACAACTTAATAGATTAGTTTCATTTCAAATGTAGTTTGCTTAGAAAACAAAGATTTTCATTACCTTACATTGTACTGTGTGAAATAAGCTAGTTCTGTTCTCGGAATGAGTTGCTTTACTACGAAGACGGTTGAGTGCAGCAAGTTGATACTTTCCTGGTTTGTGTAATCTAACAAGATGTACAATTTATTAGATTCGTTTCATTTATCAAGTACTGAGCTTAGAAAACAAAGGCCTTCATACCAAACACTGTACTGTGTAGCAAGCTTGTTCTGTTCTCGGAATGAGTTGCTATCCCACGAAGAAGGTTGAGTGTGGGAAGTTGATACTTTCCAGTATTGTGTAATGTACAAAGATGTACAACTTTGTTGATTCGTTTCTTTTCTAAGTAGTTTTCTGAGAAAACAAAGAACTTCATTGCCGAACACAGTACTTTCTGAATTAAGCTAGTTCTGGTCTTGGATTGAGTTGCTTCCCCCGAAGACGGTTCAGTAGAGCACGTTGATACTTTTCTGGTTTGGGTAATCTAACAAGATTTACAACTTAGTAGATTCATTTCATTTCTAAAGCAGTTTGCTTAGAAAACAAAGATCTTCATTTCCAAACATTGCACAGTGTGAAATAAGCTAGTTTTGTTCTTGGAATGAGATGCTTTCCTACAAAGATTTTTGAGTACAGCAAGATAACACTTTCCTGGTTTGTGTAATCTAACAAGATGTACAACTTAGTAGATTCATTTCATTTCTAAAGTAGTTTAATTACAAAACACCGATCATCATTGCCAAACACTGTACTGTGTGAAATAAGCTTGTTCTGTTCTCAGAATGAGTTGCTTTCCCACAAAGACGGTTGAGTGCAGCAAGTTGATACTTTCCTGCTTTGTGTAATCTCCCAAGATATACAACTTAGTAGATTCATTTGATTTCTAAAGTAGTTTGCTTAGAAAACAAAGTTCTTCATTGCCGAACACTGTACTGTGTGAAATGAGCTCGTTCTGTTCTTGGAATGAGTTGCTTTCCCACAAAGATGGTTGAGTGAGGATGTTGATACTTTCGTGGACTGTTTAATCTAACAAGATGTACAACTTAGTAGATTCGTTTCATTTCTAAAGTAGTTGCCTTAGAAAACAAAGATCTTCATTGCCAAACACTGTACTTTGTGTAATAAGGTAGTTCTGTTCTTGGAATGAGTTGCTTTGACACGAAGATGGTTAAGTGCAGCAAGCTGATACTTTCCTGGTTTGTGTAATGAAAGAAGATGTACAACTTACTCTATTCGTTTCATTACTAACTTAGTTTGCTTAGAAAACAAAGATCTTCATTGCCAAAACTGTACAGTGTGAAATTAGCTAGCTCTGTTCTCGGAATGACATGCTTTCCTACAAAGATGGTTGACTTCCACAAGATCAAACTTTACTTGTTTGTGTAATGTAACAAGATGTACGAATTAGTAGATTTGTTTCATTTCTAAAGAAGTTTGCTAAGAAAACAAAGTTCTTCATTGCTGAACACTGTACTGTGTGAAATAAGTTAGTTTTGGTCTCGAAATGAGTTGCATTCCAACGAAGATGGTTGAGTGCAGGAAGTTGATACTTTCCTGGATTGTGTAATATAACAAGATGTACAACTTCTTCGATTCGTTTCATTTCTAAAGCAGTTTGCTTAGAAAAGAAAGATCTTTATGGCCGAACACTGTACTTTGTGTAATAAGGTAGTTCTCTTCTTGGAATGAGTTGCTTTGCCATGAAGACGGTTGAGTCCAGCAAGTTGATATTTTTCTACGTTTGTGTAGTCTAACAAGATGTACAACTTAGTCAATTCGTTTCATTTCTAAAGTAGTTTTCTGAGAACAGAAAGCTCTTCATTGCCGAACACTGTACAGTGTGAAATAAGCTAGTTATGTTCTCGGAATGAGATGCTTTCCTATGAAGACGGTTGAGTGCAGCAAGATCAAACTTTCCTGGTTTGTGTGATATGACAAAATGCACAACTTAGTAGATTGGTTTCATTTCTAAAGTAGTTTGCTTAGAAAACAAAGATCTTCATTGCCAAAAACTATATTGTGTGAAATAAGCTAGTTCTGTTCTCAGAATGAGTTTTTTTACTACTAAGACGGTTGAGTGAAGCAAGTTGATACTTTACTGGTTTGTGTAATTTATCAAGATGTACATCTTAGTAGATTCGTTTCATTTCTAAAGTAGTTTGCTTAGAAAACAAAGGTCTTCATTCCTGAACACTGTACTGTGTGAAATAAGCTAGTTCTGCTCTCAGAATGAGTTGCTTTCCCAAGAAGATGGTTGAGTCCGTGAAGTTGATACTTTCTGGGTTTGTGTAATCTATTAAGATGTACGTCTTAGTAGATTCATTTCATTTCTAAAGTAGTTTGCTTAGAAAGAAAAGATCTTCATTGCCAAACAGTGTTCAGTATGAAATACGCTGGTTCTGTTCTCAGAATGAGTTGCTTTCCCACGAAGATGGTTGAGTGCAGGAAGTTGATACTGTCCTGGATTGTGTAATCTAACAAGATGTGCAGCTTAGTAGATTCGTTTCATTTCTAAAGTAGTTTGCTGAGAAAACAAAGCTCTTCATTGCCGAACACTGTACTTTGTGAAATAACCTAGTGCTGTTCTCGGAATGAGTTGCTTTCCCACGAAGACATTTGAGTGCAGCAAGTTGATACTTTCCTGGTTTGTGTAGTCTAACAGGATGTACAACTTGTATATTCATTTCATTTCTACAGTAGTTTACTTAGAAAACAAAGATCTTCACTCCCAAAAACTGTACTGTGTGAAATAAGCTAGTTCTCGGAATGAGTTGCTTTACTATGAAGACGGTTGAGTGCAACAATTTGGTACTTACCTCGTGTGTGTAATCTAACAAGATGTACAACTTAGTAGATTCGTTTCATTTCTGAAGATGTTTGCTTAGAAAACATAGATCTCCATTACCGAACACTGTACAGTGTGAAATAAGCTAGCCTTGTTCTCGGAATGACATGCTTTCCTATGACAATGGTTGAGGAAAACAAGTTGATACTTTCCTGGTTTGTGTAGTCTAACAATATGTACAACTTAGTAGATTCATTTGATTTCTAAATTAGTTTAATTAGAAAACGAAAATCTTCATTGCCAAACACTGTGCTGTGTAATAAGCTAGTTCTTTGATCAGAATGAGATGCGTTCCTACGAAGTCGGTTGAGTGCAGCAAGATCAAACTTTCCAGGTTTGTGTAATCTAACAAGATGTACAACTAGTAGATTCGTTTCCTTTCTAAAGTATTTTGTTTAGAAAACAAAGTTCTTCATTGCTGAACACTGTAGTGTGTGAAATAGGGTAGTTCTGTTCTCAGAATTAGTTGCTTTCACACGAAGACAGTTGACTGCAGCAAGTTGATACTTTCCTGGTTTGTGTAATCTAAAAAGATGTACAACTTAGTACATTCGTTTCATTTCTAAAGCAGTTTGCTTAAAAAAAGAAAGATCTTCATTGCTGAAATCTCTACTGTGCATAATAATCTAGTTCTGTTCCCTGGAATGAGTTGCTTTCCCAAGAAGACGGTTGAGTGCAGCAAGTTGATACTTTCCTGGTTTGTGGAATCTAACAAGATGCACAACATAGTAGATTTGTTTCATTTCTAAAGTAGTTTGCTTAGAAAACAAGATCTTCATTGCTTAAAACTATATTGTGTGAAATAAGATAGTTCTATTCTCAGAATGAATTGCTTTACTACTACGATGGTTGTGTTCTGTTCTTGGAATGAGTTGTTTCCCAAGAAGACAGTTGAGTGCAGCAAGTTGATCCTTTCCTGGTCTGTGTAATCTAACATGACGTACAACTTAGTAGATTCGTTTCATTTCTAAAGCAGTTTGCTTAGAAAGAAAAGATCTTCATTGCCGAACATTGTAGAGTGTGAAATAAGCTAGTTCAGTTCTCGGAATGAGTTGCTTTCCCATGAAGATGGTTGAGTGTCGGAAGTTGATACTTTCGCAGTTTGTGTAATCTAACAAGTTGTACAACTTAGTAGATTCTTTTCATTTCTAAACTAGTTTGCTTAGAAAGCAAAGATCTTCATTTCCGAACACTGTACCGTGTGAAATAAGCTGGTTCGGTTCTCGGAATGAGTTGCTTTCCTACGAAGACGGTTAAGTGCAGCAAGTTGAAACTTTCCTGGATTGGGTAACCTTACAAGTTGTACAACTTAGTATATTCTTTTCATTTCCAAAATAGTTTGCTTTAAAAAAGAAAGATCTTCATTGCTGAAAAATGTACTGTGTGTACTACGGTAGTTCTGTTTTCAGAATGATTTGCTTTACAATGAAGACGGTTGAGTATAGCAAGTTGGTACTTTCCAGGTATGTGTAATGAAAGAAGATGTACAACTTAGTAGATTCGTTTCATTTCTGAAGTAGTTTGCTTAGAAAACACAGGTCTTAATTTCCAAACACTGTACTGTGTGAAATAAGCTAGTTCTGTTCTTGAAATTAGTACTTTCCCACAAAGAAGGTTGACTGCAGGAAATTGATACTTTTCTGGATTGTGTAAGCTGTCAAGGTGTACAACTTAGTAGATTCATTTCATTTCTAAAGTAGTTTGCGGAGAAAACAAAGACCTTCTTTTCTGAACACTGTACATTGTGAAATAATGTAGTTCTGTTCTTGGAATGAGTTGCTTTCCCACGAAGACAGTTCAGTGCAGCAAGTTGACATTTTCCTGGTTTGTGGAATCTAACAAGATGTACACTGTAATAGTTCGTTTCATTTCATAAGTAGTTTGCTTAGAAAGAAAAGATCTTCATTGCCGAACATTGTACAGTGTGAAATGAGCTAGTTCTATTCGCAGAATGAATTGCTTTCCAACAAATATGGCAGAGTGCAGGAAGTTGACACTTTCCTGGATTGTGTAATATAACAAGATGTACAACTTAGTAGATATGTTTCTTTTCTAAAGTAGTTTGCTTAGAAAACAAAGATCTTCATTGCCGAACACTGCACAGCGTGAAATAAGCTAGTTCTGTTCTGGGTATGAGTTGCTTTCCCCCGAAGACGGTTGAGTGAAGCAAGCTGATACTTTTCTTGTTTGTGTAATCTAACAAGATGTACAACTTAGTAGATTCGTTTCATTTCTAAAGTAGTTTGCTTTACAAACAAAGATCTTCATTACCGAAACCTGTACTGCGTGAAATAAGCTAGTTCTGTTCTCGAATGAGTTGCTTTACTACAAAGACAGTTGAGTGCAGCAAGTTGATACAATCCTGCTTTGTGTAATCTAACAAGATGTTCAACTTAGTAGATTCGTTTCATTTCTAAAGTATTTTCTTTGGAAAACAAAGATCTTCATTGCCGAAAAATGTACTGTGTGAAATAAGCTAGTTCTGTTCTCGGAATGAATTACTTTCCTACAAAGACGGTTGAGTGCAGCAAGTTGGAACTTTCCTGGATTGTGTAATCTAACAAGATTTACAACTTAGTAGATTTTTTTAATTTCTAAAGTAGTTTCCTTAAAAAACAATGGTCTTCATTTCCAAACATTGTACTGTGTGAAATAAGCTAGTTGTGTTCTTGGAATGAGTTGCTTTTCCACGAACAAGGTTGAGTGCACCAAGTTGATACTTTCCTGGTTTGTGTAATCTAATAAGATGTACAACATAGTAGATATGTTTCATTTCTAAAATAGTTTGCTTAGAAAACAAAGATCTTCATTGCTGAACACTGCACTGTGTGAAATAAGCTGGTACTGTTCTGGAAATTATTTTACTTTCTATCAAAGACAGTTGAGTGCAGCAAGTTGATACATTCCTGGTTTGTGTAATCTAACAAGATGTACAACTTAGTAGATATGTTTCATTTCTAAAGTAGTTTGCTTAGAAAACAAAGATCTTCATTGCCGAACACTACACAGTGTGAAATAAGCTAGTTCTGTTCTGGGTATGAGTTGCTTTCCCACGAAGACGGTTGAGTGAAGCAAGCTGATACTTTTCTCGTTTGTATAATCTAACAAGATGTACAACTTAGTAGATTCGTTTCATTTCTAAAGTAGTTTGCTTTACAAACAAAGATCTTCATTTCCAAAACCTGTACTGCGTGAAATAAGCTAGTTCTGTTCTCAAATGAGTTGCTTTACTACGAAGACGGTTGAGTGCAGAAAGTTGGTAAATTCCTGCTTTGTATAATCTAACAAGATGTTAAACTTAGTAGATTCGTTTCATTTCTAAAGTATTTTGCTTAGAAAACAACGGTCTTCATTGCTGAACACTGTACTGTGTGAAATAAGCTGGTTCTGTGCTTGGAATGAGTTGCTTTTACACAAATAATGTTGAATGCAGGAAGTTGATACTTTCCTGGTTTGGGTAATGTAACAAGATGTCCAAATTAGTAGATTCGTTTCATATCTAACGTACTTTTCTAAGAAAAAAAGGTCTTCCTTTCCGATAACTCTACTGTGTGAAATAAACTAGTACTGTTCTTGGAAAGAGTTGCTTTCCCACGAAGACGGTTTTTGCAGCAAGTTGATACTTTCCTGGTTTGTGTAAACTAACAAGATGTACAACTTAGTAGATTCGTTTCATTTCTAAAGTAGTTTGCTTAGAAAACAAAGGTCTTCATGGCCGAACACTGTGCTGTTTGAAATAAGCTGGTTCTGTTCTTGGAATGAGATGCTTTTACACGAAGAATGTTAAGTGCAGGAAGTTGATACTTTCCTGGTGTGTGTACTGTAACAAGATGTCCAACTTAGTACATTTGTTTCATATCTAAAGTACTTTTCTAAGAAAAAAAAAAGTCTTCATTTCCGATCACTGTACTGTGTGAAATAAACTATTTCTGTTCTCGGAAGGAGTTGCTTTCCCACGAAGATGGTTGTGGGCAGCAAGTTGATACTTTCCTGGTTTGTGTAATCTAACAAAATGTACAACACAGTAGATTCGTTTCATTTCTAAAGTACTTTGCTCAAAAAACAAAGATTTTCATGGTGGAACACTGTACAGTGTCAAATAAGCTAGTTCTGTCCTCTTAATGAGTTGCTTTACTACGAATGCGGTTGAGTGCACCAAGTTGATACTTTTCTGGGTTGTGTAATCTCAAAAGATGTACAACAAAGTAGATTCGTTTCATTTCTAAAATAGTTTGCTTAGAAAACAAAGGTTTACATTGCCGAACACTGTACTGTGTGAAATAAGCTAGTTCTGTTCTCGGTATCAGTTGCTTTCCCACGAAGACGGTTGAGTGCAACAAGTTAATACTTCCTGGATTGTGTAATCTAACAAGATGTACAACTTAGTAGATTCATTTCATTTCTAAAGTAGTTTGCTTAGAAAAAAAAAAGATCTTCATTTCTGAAAACTGTACTGTGTGAAATAAGCTGATTCTGTTCTCGGAATCAGTTGCTCGCACGAAGACGGTTGAGTGCAGCAAGTTGATATCTAACAACATGTACATCTTAGTAGATTCGTTCAATTTCTAAAGCAGTTTGCTTAGAAAACAAAGGTCTTCATTGCCGTACACTATACTGTGTGAAATATGCTAGTTCTGTTGTCGGAATGAGATGCGTTCCTAGGAAGATGGTTGAGTGCAGCAAGATCAAACTTTCCTGGTTTGTGTAATCTAAGAAGATATACAACCTTGTAGATTCGTTTCATTTCTAAAGTAGTTTGGTTAGAAAAGAAAGATCTTCATTGCCAAACACTGTGCTGTGTGAAATAAGCTAGTTATGTTCTTGGAATGAGTTGCTTTCCCACGAAGAAGGTTGAGTGGAGGAAATTGATGCTTTCCTGGTTTGTGTAATGTAACAAGATGTACAACTTAGTATTTTCGTTTCATTTCTAAAAGAGTTTGTCTTAAAATAAAGATCTTCATTGCCTAAAACTGTACTTTTTGAAATATGCTAGTTCTGTTCTTGGTATCAGTTGCTTTGCCACCAAGACGGTTGAGTGCAACAAGTTAATACTTCCTGGTTTGTGTAGTCTAACAAGATGTACAACTTAGTAGATTCGTTTCATTTCTAAAGTAGTTTGCTTAGAAAACTAAGATGTTCATTGCTGAACACTGTACAGTGTGAAATAAGGTACTTCTGTTCTCGGAATGAGTTGCTTTCCCATGAAGATGGTTGAGGGCAGCAAGTTGATACTTTCTCGGTTTGTGAAATCTAACAATATGTACAACTTAGTAGATTCGTTTCATTTCTAAAGTACTTTGCTTAGAAAACAAAGATCTTCATTGCCGAACACTGTACAGTGTGAAATATGGCAGTTCTGTTGTCAAAATGAGTTGTGTTCCTAGGAAGACGGTTGAGTGCAGCAAGTTCAAACTTTCCTGGCTTCTGTAATCTAATAAGATATACAACTTAGTAGAATTGTTTCATTTCTAAAGTAGTTTGCTTAGAAAACAAAGATCTTCATTGCTGAAAACTGTACTGTACGAAATAAGCTAGTTCTGTTCTTGGATTGAGTTGCTTTCACACGAAGAAGGTTGAGTGCAGCAAGATCAAATTTTCCTGGTTTGTGTAATCTAACAAGATTGACAACTTAATAGATTCATGTCATTTCTAAAGTACTTTGCTCAGAAAAGAAAGATCTTCATTGCCAAACACTGTACTGTGTGAAATAAGCTAGTTATGTTCTTGGAATGAGTTGCTTTCATAGAAAGACTGTTGAGTGCAGCAAGATCAAACCGTCCTGGTTTGTGCAATCTAACAATATGTACAACTAAGTAGATTCGTTTCATTTCTAAGGTAGTTTGCTTAAAAAACAAAGATCTTCATTGCCAAAAACTGTACTGTGTGAAATAAGCTAGTTATGTTCTCGGAATGAGTTTCTTTACTACGAAAACGGTTGAGTGTAGCAAGTTGAAACGTTCCTTGATTGTAAAATCTAACAAGATATACAACATAGTAGATTCATTTAATTTCTAAGGTAGTTTCCTTAGAAAACAAAGGTCTTCATTGCCGAACACTGCACTGTGTGAAATAAGCTAGTACACTTCTGGGAATGATTTGATTTCTTCGAAGACAGTTGAGTGCAGGAAGTTGATACTTTCCTGGTTTGTGTAATCTAACAAGATGTACAACTTAGTAAATTCGTTTCATTTATAAAGTAGATTTCATTGCCGAAAACTGCACTGTGTGAAATAAGCTAGTTCTGTTCTTGGAATGGGTTGTTTTCCCACGAATAAGGTTGAGTGCAGGAAATTGATACTTTCCTAGTTTGTGTAGTGTAACAAGATGTACAACTTAGTAGATTCGTTTCATTTCTAAAGTAGTTCGTTAGAAAATAATGGTCTTCATTGCCAAAAATTGTACTGTGTGAAATAAGCTAGTTCTGTTCTAGGAATGAATTGCTTACCAACGAAGACAGTTGAATGCAGCAAATTGAAACTATCCTGTATTGTATAATCTAACAAGATGTATAACTTAGTGGATTCATTTCTAAAGTAGTTTGCTTAGAAAACAAAGGTCTTCATGTCCGAACACTGCACTGTGTGAAATAAGCTGGTAACGTTCAGGGAATGATTTGCTTTCCTTCGAAGATGGTTGAATGCAGGAAGTTGATACTTTCCTGGTTTGTGTAGTCTAAAAAGATGTACAACTTAGTAGATTCATTTCATTTATAAAGTAGTTTGCTTAATAAAAGAAAGATCTTCATTGCCAAAAACTGTACTGTGTGTAATAAGCTAGTTCTGTTCTAGGAATGAGTTACTTTACTACGAAGACGGTTGAGTGTAGCAAGGTGGGACTTTCCTGGTTTGTGTAATCTACCAATATGTACAACTTAGTAGACTCGTTTCATTTATAAAATAGTTTGCTTAGAAAACAAAGGTCTTCATTGCCAAACACTGTGCTGTGTGAAATAAGCTAGTTGTGTTCACGGAATGAGATGTGTCCCTACGAAGATGGTTGAGTGCAGCAAGATCAAACGTTCCTGGTTTGTGTAATCTAACAAGATGTCCAACTTAGTAGAATCGTTTCATTTCTAAAGTAGTTTGCTCAAAAAAACAAAGATCTTCATGGCTGAACACCGTACAGTGTGAAAGCACCTATTTCTGTTCTTGGAATATGAGTTGCTTTCCTACAAAGACGGTTGAGTGCAGCAAGAGCAAAGTTTCCTGGTTTGTGTAATCTAACAAGATGTACAACTTAGTAGATTCTTTTGATTTCTAAGTAGTTTGCTAAGAAAACAAAAGTCTTCATTTCTGAACACTATCCTTTGTGAAATACCCAAATCTGTCCTCGGAATGAGTTGCTATCCCACCAAGATGGTTGAGTGCAAGAAGTTGATACTTTCCCACTTTGCGTAATCTGACAAGATATACAATTTAGGAGATTCATTTCATTACTAAAGTAGTTTACTTAGAGAACAAAGATGTTCATTTCCGAACGCTGTACAGTGTGAAACAAGCTAGATCTGTTCTCAGAATGAGTTGCTTTCCTACGCAGACGGTTGAATGCACCAAGATCAAACATTCCTAGTTTGTGTAATCTGACAAGATGTACAACTTAGTAGTTTCATTTCATTTCTAAAGTATTTTGCTTAGAAAACAAAGGTCTTCATGGCAGAATACTGTACTGTGTGAAGAAAGCTAGTTCTGTTCTTGGAATGAGTTGCTTTCCCAAGAAGATGGTTGAGTGCAGGGAGTTGATACCTTCCTGGATTGTTTAATCTAAAAAGAGGTACAACGTAGTAGATTCGTTTCGTTTTTAAAATAGTTTGCAGAGAACACAAAGATCTTCTTTGCCGAACACTGTACTTTGTGAAATAAGGTAGTTCTGTTCTGGGAATGAGTTGCATTTCCACGAAGACGTTTGAGTGCAGCAAGTTGATAATTTCTCGGTTTGTGTAATCTAACAAGATGTACAACCTAGTAGATTCGTTTCATTTCTAAAGTAGTTTGCTTAGAAAAGAAAGATCTTCATTGCCCAACACTGTAGTCTGTGAAAAAAGCTAGTTCTGTTCTCAGATTGAGTTGCTTTCCCACGAAGTGGGATGAGTGCACGAAGTTGATACTTTCCTGGATTGTGTGATCTAACAAGATGTACAGCTTAGAAGATTCGTTTCACTTCTAAAGTAGTTTGCTTAGAAAACAAAGATCTTCATTGCCGAACACTGTCCTCTGTGAAATAAGCTAGTTCTTTTCCGTGAATTAGTTGCATTCCCACGAATATGTTTGAGTGCAGCAACTTGATACTTTCCTTGTTTGTATAATCTAAGAAGATGTACAGCTGAGTAGACTCGTATCATTTCTAAAGTAGTTTGCTTAGAAAAGAATAATCTTCATTGCTGAACACTGTACTGCGTGAAATAAGCTAGTTCTGTGCTCGGAATGAGTTGCTTTCCTAGGAAGACTGTTCAGTGCAGGAAGAAGAAACTTTCCTGGATTGTGTAACCTAACAAGATGTACAACTTAGTAGATTCGTTTCGTTTCTAAAGTAGTTTGCTGAGAAAATAAAGATCTTTATTGCCAAATACTGTACGTTGTGAAATAAGCTTGTTCTGTTCTTGGAATGAGTTGCTTTCCTAAGGAAGATGGTTCAGTGAGCAAGTTGATACTTTCCTGGTTTGTGTAAGCAAACAAGATGAGTAGATTCTTTTCATTTCTAACAGTAGTTTGTAGAAAACAAAGTCTTCAAGAACACTGTACTTGTGAAATGAGTTGTTTTCCCACGAAAGATGCTTTGAGCAGTTGAGTGCAGCAAGTTGAAACTTTCCAGGTTTGTGTAATCTAACAAGATGTACAACTTAGTAGATTCTTTTCATTTCTAAAGTAGTTTGCTTAAAAACAAAGATATTCATTGCCAAACACTGTACAGTGTGAAATAAGCTAGTTCTGTTCTCGGAATGACATGCTTTCCTAGGAAGATGGTGGAGTGCAGCAAGATCAAACTTTCCTGGCTTGTGTAATCTAACAAGATCTATAACTTCATACATTCGTTTCATTTCTAAAGTAGCTTGCTAATAAAACAAATATCTTCATTGCTGAACAGTGTACTGTGTGAAATAAGCTAGTTCTGTTCACGGAATGAGATGCATTCCTACGAAGACGGTTGAGTGCAGCAAGTTGATACTTTTCTGGTTTGTGTAATCTAACAGGCTATATAACTTAGTAGATATGTTTCATTTATAAAATAGTGTGCTTAGAAAACAAAGATATTCATTACCGAACCTGTACTGTGTTAAATAAGCTTGTTCTGTTCTCGGAATGAATTGCTTTCCTACGTGAGTGCAGCAAGTTGAAACTTTCCTGGATTGTGTCATCTAATGAGATTTACAACATAGTAGATTCTTTTCATTTCTAAAGTAGTTTGCTTAGAAAACAAAGGTCTTTATTGCCGAAAACTCTACTGTGTGAAATAAACTAGTTCTGCTCTTGGAATGAGTTGCTTTACCACGAAGAAGGTTGAGTGCAGCAAGTTGATACTTTTCCGGTTTGTGTAATCTAAAAGGATATATAACTTAGAAGATTCTTTTCATTTCTAAAGCAGTTTTCCAAGAAAAAAGTTCTTCATTGCCGAAAACCGTACTGTGTGAAATAAGCAAGTTCTGTTCTCAGAATGAGTTGCTTTCCCACGAAGACGGTTGAGTGCAGGAAGTTGATACTTTCCTGGTTTGTGTAATATGACAAGATCTACTACTTAGTAGATTCGTTTTATTTGTAAAGTAGTTTGCTTAGAAAACAAAGGTCTTCAATATCGAATACTGTACTGTGTGAAATAATGTAGTTCTGTTCTCGGAATGAGTTGCTTTCCTACAAAGACATTTGGGTGCAGCAAGTTGATACTTTCCTGGTTTGTGTAATCTAACAGGATGTACAACTTAGGAGATTCGTTTCATTTCTAAAGTAGTTTGCTTAGAAAACAAAGATCTTCATTGCCGAAAACTGTACTGTGTGAAATAAGCTAGTTCTGTTCTGGAATGAGTTGCTTTCCATGAAGACGGTTGAGTGCAGCAAGTTGATACTTTCCTGGTTTGTGTAATCTAACAAGATGTACAACTTAGTAGATTCGTTTCATTTCTAAAGTAGTTTGCTTAGAAAACAAAAGTCTTCATTGCAAACACTGTACTGTGTGAAATAAGCTAGTTCTGTTCCAGAATGAGTTGCTTTCCTATGAAGACGGTTGAGTGCAGCAAGTTGATACTTTCCTGGTTTGTGTAATCTAACAAGATGTACAACTTAGTAGATTCGTTTCATTTCTAAAGTAGTTTGCTGAGAAAACAAAGATCTTAATTCCCAAACACTGTACTTTGTGAAACAAGCAAGTTCTGTTCTCAGAATGAGTTGCTTTCCTAATGAAGATGGTTGAGTGCAGCAAGTTGATACTTTCCTGGTTTGTGTAATCTAACAAGATGTACAATTTAGTAGATTCGTTTCATTTCTAAAGTAGTTTGCTTAGAAAACAAAAGATCTTCATTGCTGAACACTGTACTGTGTGAAATAAGCTAGTTCTGTTCTCGGAATGAGTTGCTTTCCTACGAAGACAGTTGAGTGTAGCAAGTTGAAACTTTCCTGGATTGTGTAATCTAACAAGATGTACAACTTAGTAGATTCGTTTCATTTCTAAAGTAGTTTGCTTATAAAACAAAGATCTTCATTGCTGAAAACTGTACTGTGTGAAATAAGCTAGTTCTGTTCTTGGAGAATGAGTTGCTTTTTGAAGATGGTTGAGTGCAGTAAGTTGATACTTTCCTGGTTTGTGTAATCTACAGAAGATGTACATCTTAGTAGATTGTTTCATTTCTAAAACAAAAATCAAAGGTCTTGCCTGAACACTTTGTGAAATAAGCTAGTTCTGTTCTCAGAATGAGTTGTTTTTCCCATGAAGATGGTTGAGAGTGCAGGAAGTTGATACTTTCCTGGTTTGTGTAATCTAACAAGATGTACAACTTAGTAGATTCGTTTCATTTCTAAAGTAGTTTGCTTAAAAACAAAGATCTTCATTGCCAAAAACTGTACAGTGTGAAATAAGCTAGTTCTGTTCTCGGAATGAGTTGCTTTCCTATGAAGATGGTTGAGTGCAGCAAGATCAAACTTTCCTGGTTTGTGTAATCTAACAAGATGTACAACTTAGTAGATTTGTTTCATTTCTAAAGTAGTTTCCTTAAAAACAAAGATCTTCATTGCAAAACACTGTACAGTGTGAAATAAGCTAGTTCTGTTCTCGGAATGAGTTGCTTTACTACAAAGATGGTTGAGTGCAGCAAGTTGATACTTTTCTGGTTTGTGTAATCTAACAAGATATACAACTTAGTAGATTCTTTTCATTTATAAAGTAGTTTGCTTAGAAAACAAAGATCTTCATTGCCTGAACACTGTACTGTGTGAAATAAGCTAGTTCTGTTCTTGGAATGAGTTGCTTTCCCACGAGAGAAGTTGAGTGCAGCAAGTTGAAACTTTCCTGGATTGTGTAATCTAACAAGATTTACAACTTAGTAGATTCATTTCATTTCTAAAGTAGTTTGCTTAGAAAACAAAGATCTTCATTGCCAAACACTGTACTGTGTGAAATAAGCTAGTTCTGTTCTTGGAATGAGTTCCTTTCCCAAGAAGAAGGTTGAGTGCAGCAAGTTGATACTTTTCCGGTTTGTGTAATCTAAAAGGATATATAACTTAGTAGATTCTTTTCATTTCTAAAGTAGTTTGCTTAGAAAACAAAGATCTTCATTGCTGAAAACTGTACTCTGTGAACTAAGCTAGTTCTGTTCTCAGAATGAGTTGCTTTTCCAAGAAGACGGTTGTGTGCAGCAAGTTGATACTTTCCTGGTTTGTGTAATATAAGAAGATGTAAAACTTAGTAGATTCTTTTCATTTCTAAAGTAGTTTGCTTAGAAAAACAAAGATCTTCATATCCAAACACTGTACTGTGTGAAATAAGCTAGTTCTGTTCTCGGAATGAGTTGCTTTCCTACGAAGATGGTTGAGTGCAGCAAGTTGATACTTTCCTGGTTTGTGTAATCTAACAAGATGTACAACTTAGTAGATTCGTTTCATTTCTAAAGTAGTTTGCTTAGAAAACAAAGATCTTCATTGCCGAAAACTGTACTGTGTGAAATAAGCTAGTTCTGTTCTCGGAATGAGTTGCTTTACTATGAAGACGGTTGAGTGCAGCAAGTTGATACTTTCCTGGTGTGTGTGATCTAACAAGATGTACAACTTAGTAGATTCCTTTTATTTCTGAAGTAGTTTACTTAGAAAACAAAAGTATTCATTGCAAAAAACTGTACTGTATGAAATAAGCAAGTTCTGTTCCAGAATGAGTTGCTTTATTATGAACACGATTGAGTGCAGCAAGTTGATACTTTCCTGGTTTGTTTAATCTAACAAGATGTACAACTTAGTAGATTCATTTCATTTCTAAAGTAGTTTGCTGAGAAAACAAAGATCTTAATTCCCAAACACTGTACTTTGTGAAACAAGCAAGTTCTGTTCTCAGAATGAGATGCTTTCCTAATGTAGACGGTTCATTGAAGCAAGTTGATACTTTCCTGGATTGTGCAATTGAACAAGATGTACAACTTAGTAGATTCGTTTCATTTCTAAAGTATTTTTTTTTAGAAAACATATGTCTTCATTGAACACTGTACTGTGTGAAATAAGCTAGTTCTGTTCTCGGAATGAGTTGCTTTCCTACAAAGACAGTTGAGTGCAGCAAGTTGAAACTTTCCTGGATTGTGTAATCTAACAATATGTACAACTTAGTTGATTCGTTTCATTTCTAAAGTATTATGCTTAGAAAACAAAGATCTTCATTGGTGAACACTATTCAGTGTGAAATAAGCAAGTTATGTGCTCGGAATGGTTGACTGCAGGAAGTTGATACTTTCCTGGTTTGTGTAATCTAACAAGATATACAACTTAGTAGATATGTTTCATTTGTAAACTAGTTTGCCTAGAAAACAATGATCTTCATTTCCAAACAACACACTGTGTCAAAAAAGCCAGTTCTGTTCTCTAAATGAGTTGCTTTCCCACAAAGACGGTTGAGTGGAGCAAGGTGATACTTTACTGCTTTGTGTAATCTAACAAAGATCTTCATTGCTGAACACTGTACTGGGAGATATAAGCTTAGTTCTGTTGTGTGGAATGAGATAGTTCTGTTCACAAAGAAGGTTGAGAGCAGGAAGATCAAACTTTCCTAGTTTGTGTAAATAACAATATGTAGAACGTAGTAGATTCGATTCATTTCTAAAGTAGTTTGCTTAGAAAACAAAGATCTTCCTTGCCAAACACAGTACAGTGTGAAATAAGCTAGTTCTGTTCTCGGAATGAGATGCTTCCCTATGAAGACGGTTGATTAGATCAAGATCGAACTTTCCTGGTTTGTGTAATTTCACAAGATGTACAACTTAAAATAATTGTTTGTTTCATTTCTAAAGTAGTTTGTTTAGAAAACACTTATCTTCATTGCCAAACACTAATCTAACTGTGTGAAATAAGCTAGTTCTGTTAGAAATTAAAATCTTCATTCCTTTGCTGTGTGAAATAAGAGTTCTTGTTTGAGTGCAGATGGAAGTTGCATACTTTCCTAGATTGTGTAATCTAACAAGATGTACAACTTAGTAGATTCATTTCATTTCTAAAGTAGTTTGCTGAGAAAACAAAGATCTTCATTGCCGAACACTTTACTTTGTGAAATAAGCTAGTTCTGTTCTCGGAATGAGTTGCTTTCTTATGAAGATGGTTGAGTGCAGCAAGTTGATACTTTCCTGGTTTGTGTAATCTAACAAGATGTACAACTTAGTAGATTAGTTTCATTTCTAAAGTAGTTTGCTTAGAAACAAAGATCTTCATGCCAAACACTGTACTGTGTGAAATAAGCTAGTTCTGTTCTTGGAATGAGTTGCTTTCCCACGAAGATGGTTGAGTGCAGCAACATGAAACTTTCCTGGCTTGTGTAAACTAAAAAGATGTAGAACTTAGTAGATTCGTTTCATTTCTAAAGTAGTTTGCTAAAAAAACAAAGATATTCATTGCCAAAAACTGTACTGTGTGAGATAAGCTAGTTCTGTTCTTGGAATGAGTTGCTTTCCACAAAGAGGATTGAGTGCAGCAAGTTGAAACTTTCCTGGATTGTGTAATCTGACAAGATGTACAACTTAGTAGATTCGTTTCAATTATTAAGTGGTTTGCTTAGAAAACAAAGGTCTTCATTGCCAAACACTATACTGTGTGAACTAAGCTAGTTCTGTTCTCGGGATGTGTTGCTTTCCCACGAACATTGTTGAGTGCAGGAAGTTGATACTTTCCTGGATTGTGTAATCTAACAAGATGTACAACTTAGTAGATTCGTTTCATTTCTAAAGTAGTTTGCTTAGAAAACAAAAAGATCTTCATTGCCAAAAACTGTACTGTGTGAAATAAGCTAGTTCTGTTCTTGGAATGAGTTGCTTTACTCGAAAGATGGTTGAGTGCAGCAAGTTGGTACTTTCCTGGTTTGTGTAATCTGAAAAGATGTACAACTTAGTAGACTCATTTAATTTCTAACGTAGTTTGCTTAGAAAACAAAGATCCTCATTGCCGAAAACTGTACTGTGTAAAATAAGCTAGTTCTGTTCTCGGAATGAGTTGCTTTACTTCGAAGACGGTTGAGTGCAGCAAATTGATACTTTCCTGGTTGGTTTAATATAAGCGTATGTACAACTTAGTAGATTCGTTTCATTTATAGAGTAGTTTGCTTGGAAAACAAAGGTCTTCATTGCCGAACACTATACTGTGTAATAAGCTACTTCTGTTATCAGAATGATTTCCTTTCCCACGAAGACGGTTCAGTGCAGCAAGTTGAAACTTTCCTGGTTTGTGAAATCTAACAAGATGTACAACTTAGTAGATTCGTTTCATTTCTAAACCAGTTCGCTTAGAAAACAAAGATCTTCAATTCCAAAAATTGTACAGCGTGAAATAAGCTAGTTCTGTTCTTGGAATGAGTTGCTATCCCACGAAGATGGTTGAGTCCAAGAAGTTGATACTTTCCTGGATTGTGCAATCAAACAAGATGTACAACTTAGTAGATTCGTTTCATTTCTACAGTAGTTTTCTTAGAAAACGAAGATCTTCATTGCCGAACACTGTACAGTGCGAAATAAGATAGTTCTGTTCTCGGAATGAGTTGCTTTCCTACTAAGACGGTTGAGTGCAACAAGATCAAACGTTCCTGGTTTGTGTAATATAACAAGGTGTACAACTTGGTAGATTCGTTTCATTTCTACAGTAGTTTGCTTAAAAAAAAAGATCTTCATTGCCGAAAACTGTACTGTATGAAATAAACTAGATCTGTTCTCGGAATGACTTGCTTTCCTACGAAGATGGTTGAGTGCAGCAAGTTGATACTTTCCTGCATTGTGTAATCTTACAAGATATACAGCTTAGTAGATTCGTTTCATTTCTAAAGTAGTTTGCTGAGAAAACAAAGATCTTCATTGCTGAAAACTGTACTGTGTGAAATAAGCTAGTCTGTTCTCAGAATGAGTTTCTATACTACGAAGACGGTTGAGTGCAGCAAGATCAAACTTTCCTAGTTTGTGTAATCTGACAAGGTGTCCAAATAGGTAGATTCGTTTCATTTCTAAAGTAGTGTGCTTAGAAAACAAAGATCTTCATTGCCATACACTGTACTTTGTGAAATAAGCTAATTCTGTTCTCGGAATGAGTAGCTTTCCCATGAAGACGGTTGAGTGCAGCAAGTTGATACTTTCCTGGTTTGTGTAATCTAAGAGGGTGTACAACTTACTAGATTCGTTTCATTTCTAAAGTAATTTTCTTAGAAAACACAGTTCTTCATTGCCGAACACTGTACTGTGTGAAATAAGTTAGTTCTGTTCTCGGAATGAGTTGCTTTGCCACCAAGTCGTTTGAGTGCAGAAAGTTGATACTTTCCTGGTTTGTGTAATCTAACAAGATGTACAACTTACTAGATTCATTTCATTACTAATGTAGTTTGCTTAGAAAACAAAGATCTTCATTGCTGAACACTGTACAGTGTGAGATAAGCTAGTTCTGTTCTCGAAATTAGATGCTTTTCTACGAAGACTGTAGAGTGCAGCAAGATCAAAGTTTCATAGTTTTTGCAATCTGACAAGATTTACAACTTAGTCAATTCGTTTCATTTCTAATGTAGTTTGCTTAGAAAACAACGATATTCATTGCCGAAAACTATACTATGTGAAATAAGCTAGTTCTATTCTCAGAATGAGTTGGTTTAGTATGTAGACTGTTGAGTGCAGCAAGTTGATACTTTCCTCGTTTGTGTCATATAACAAGATATACAACTTAGTAGATTCGTTTCATTTCTAAAGTAGTTTGCTTAGAAAACAAAGATCTTCATTGCCGAACACAATACTGTGTGAAATAAGCTTGTTCTGTTTGCAGAATGAGATGCATTCCTATGAAGTCGGTTGATGGTTTGTGTAATCTAACAAGAAGTACAACTAGTAGAATCGTTTCATTGCTAAATTATTTTGCTTAGAAAACTAAGGTCTTCAATGCCGAACACTGTTCTGTGTGAAATAAGCTAGCTATGTTCTTGGAATGAGTTGCTTTCCCAAGAAGAAGGTTGAGTGCAGGAAGTTGATAATTTCCTGCATTGTGTAATGTAAAAATATGTACAACTAAGTAGATTCATTTCGTTTCTAAAGTAGTTTGCAGAAAAAACAAAGATCTTCATTGCCGAACACTGTACTTTGTTATATGAGCTAGTTCTGTTCTCAGAGTGAGTTGCTTTCCCACGAAGACGGTTCAGTTCAGGAAGTTGATACTTTTCTGGTTTGCGTAATCTAAGAAGATGTACAAATTGGTAGATTCATTTCATTTCTAAAGTAGTTTGCTTAGAAAACAAATGTCTTCATTGCCCAACACTGTACTGTGTGAAATAAGCTAGTTCTGTTCTAGGAAAGAGTTGCTGTCCCACGAAGGTGGTTGAGTGCAGGAAGTTGATAGTTTGATGGTTTGTGTAATCTAAGAAGATATACAACTTAGTAGATTCGTTTCATTTCTATACTAGTTTGATTAGAAAAAAAGGTCTTCCTTGCCGAAAACTGTATTGTGTGAAATAAGCTAGTTCTGTTCTCGTAATGAGTTGCTTCCTACGAAGACGGTTGCGTGCAGGAAGTTGATACTTTTTTGGTTTCTGTAATCTAAGAAGATGTACAACTTAGTAGATGGGTTTCATTTCTAAAGTAGTTTGCTTAGAAAACCAAGTTCTTCATTCCCGAATGCTGATGTACTGTTTGCAATAAGCTAGTGTTGTTCTAGGAATGAGTTGTTTTCCCAAAAAGAAGGTAGACTGCAGGAAGTTAGTACTTTCCTGGATTGTGTAAGCTAACAGGATGTACAAATTAGTAGATTCATTTCATTTATAAAGTACTTTGCTGAGAAAAGAACCATCTTCTTTTCCAAACACTATATTTTGTGAAATAATCTAGCTCTGTTCTCAGAATGAGTTGCTTTCCCAACAAAGAAGGTTCAGTGTAGCAAGTTGATAATTTCCTGGTTTGTGTAATCTAACAAGATTTACAACTTAATAGATTCATTTCATTACTAAAGTAGTTTGCTTAGAAAACAAAGATCTTCATTGCTGAACACTGTACAGTGTGAAATAGGCTAGTTCTGTTCTCTGAATGAGATGCTTTCCTATGAAGACGGTGGAGTGCAGCCAGATCAAACTTTCCTGGTTTGTGTAATCTGATAAGATATACAACTGAGTAGATTCATTTCATTTCTAAACTTGTTTTCTTAGAAAACAAAGATCTTCATTGCTGAAAACTTTAGTGTGTGAAATAAGCTAGTTCTGTTCTCGGAATGAGTTGCTTTCCCACTAAGACGGTTGAGTGCAGCAAGTTGATACTTTCCTGGTTTGTGTAATCTAACAAGATATACAAATTAGTAGATTCGTTTCGTTTCTAAAGTAGTTTGTTAGAAAACAAACATCTTCATTGCCGAACACTGTACTGCCTGAAATAAGCTAGTTCTGGTCTCGGAATGAGTTGATTTCCTACGAAGAATGTTGAGTGCAGGAAGATCAAACGTTCCTGGTTTGTGTAATCTAACAAGATGTACAACTTAGTAGATTCTTTTCATTTCTAAAGTAGTTTGATTGGAAAGCACAGGTCTTCATTGCCGAAAACTTTACTGTGTGAAATAAGCTAGTTCTGTTCTCAGAATGAGTTGCTTTCCCACAAAGACGGTTGAGTCCAGCAAGTTGATACTTCCCTGGTTTGTGAAATCTAACAAGATGTACAACTTAGTAGATTCATTTCATTTCTAAAGTAGTTTGCTTAGAAAACAAAGTTCTTCATTGCCGAACACTGTACTGTGTGAAATAAGCTAGTTCTGTTCTTGGAATGAGTTGCTTTCCCACAAAGAAGGTTGAGTGCAGGAAGTTGATACTTTCCTGGATTGTGTAAGCTAACAAGATGTACAACTTAGTAGATTCATTTCATTTCTAAAGTAGTTTGCTTAGAAAACAAAGATCTTCTGTTCCAAACACTGCTTTGTGAAATAGGCTAGTTCTGTTCTCGGAATGAGTTGCTTTTCCACGAAGACGGTTGAGTGCAGCAAGTTGATAATTTCCTGGTTTGTGTAATCGAACAAGTTGTACAAATTAGTATATTCGTTTCATTTCTAAAGTAGTTTGCTTAGAAAACAATGATCTTCATGGCCGAACACTGTACTGTGTGAAATAAGGTAGTTCTGTTCTCGAAATGAGTTGCTTTCCTAAGAAGACAGTTTAGTGTAGCAAGTTGAAACTTTCCGGGATTGCGTTATCTAACAAGATGTACAACTTAGTTGATTCATTTCATTTCTTAAGTAGTTTGCTTAGAAAACAAAGATCTTCATTGCCAAAAAATATAATGTTTGAAATAAGCTAGTTCTATTCTCGGAATGAGTTGCTTTCCTACAAAGACGGTTGAGTGCAGCAAGTTGATACTTTATTAGTTTGTGTAATCTAACAAGATGTACATCTTAGTAGATTCGTTTCATTTCTAAAGTAGTTTGCTTAGAAAACAAAGGTCTTCATTGAAGAACACTGTACTGTGTGAAATAAGCTAGTTCTGTTCTCAGAATGAGTTGCTTTCCCATGAAGATGGTTGAGTGCAGAAAGATGATACTTTCCTGGTTTGTATAATCTAACAAGATGTACAACTTAGTAGATTCTTTTCATTTCTAAAGTAGTTTGCTTAGAAAACAAAGATCTTCATTGCTGAAAAACACTGTACAGTTTGAAATAAGCTAGTTCTGTTCTCAGAATGAGTTGCTTTCTTGAAGACGGTTGAGTGCAGCAAGATCAAACTTTCCTGGTTTGTGTAATCTAACAAGATGTACAACTTAGTAGATTCATTTCATTTCTAAAGTAGTTTGCTTAGAAAACAAAGGTCTTCATTGCCGAACACTGTACTGTGTGAAATAAGCTAGTTCTGTTCTCGGAATGAGATGCTTTCCTACGAAGACAGTTGAGTGCAGCAATATCAAACTTTCCTGGTTTCTGTGTTCTGACAAGATGTACAACTTAGTAGATTCATTTCATTTCTAAAGTAGTTTGCTTAGAAAAAAAAGATCTTCTTTGCTGAAAACTATACTGTGTGAAATAAGCTAGTTCTATTCTCTGAATGAGTTGCTTTAATTCGAAGACTGTTGAGTGCAGCAAGTTGATACTTTCCGGGTTTGTGTAGTCTAACAAGATGTACAACGTAGTAGATTCGTTTCATTTCTAAAGTATTTTACTTAGAAAACAAAGATCTTCTTTGCCGAACAATTGTACAGTGTGAAATAAGGTAGGTCTCTTCTCGGAATGAGTTGCTTTCCCATGTAGACGGTTGGCTCAGCAAGTTGATACTTTCCTGGTTTGTGTAATCTAACAAGATGTACAACTTAGTAGATTCGTTTCATTTCTATAGTAGTTTGCTTAGAAAAGAAAGGTCTCCATTGCTGAACACTGTACTGTGTGAAATAAGCTAGTTCTGTTCTCAGAATGTGTTGCTGTCCCACGAAGATAGTTTAGTGCAGGAAGTTGATACTTTCCTGTATTGTGTAATCTAACAAGATATACAGCTTAGTAGATTCTTTTCATTTCTAAAGTAGTTTGCTTAGAATACAAAGATCTTCATTTCCGAACAGTATACTTTGCAAAATAAGCTAGTTCTATTCTGGGAATGAGTTGCTTTCCCGTGAGGACAGTTGAGTGCAGCAAGTTGATACATTCCAGGTTTGTGTAATCAAAAACGATGTACAACTTAGAAGATTCATTTCATTTCTAATGTAGTTTTCTTAGAAAACAAAGGTCTTCATTGCCAAAACACTGTACTGTGTGAAATAAGCTAGTTCTGTTTTTGGAATGAGTTGCTTTTCCCACGAAGAACGGTTGAGTGCAGCAAGATCAAACTTTCTGGTTTGTGTAATCTAACAAGATGTACAACTTAGTAGATTTGTTTCATTTCTAAAGTAGTTTGCTTAGAAAACAAAGATCTTCATTGCCAAACACTGTACTGTGTGAAATAAGCTAGTTCTGTTCTTGGAATGAGTTGCTTTCCCATGAAGACTGTTGAGTGCAGGAAGTTGATACTTTCCTGGATTGTGTAATTTAACAAGATCTACAACTTAGTACATTCGTTTCATTTCTAAAGTAGTTTGCTAAGAAAACAAAGATCTTCATTGCCGAACACTGTACCGTGTGAAATAAGCTAGTTCTGTTTTCGGAATGAGTTGCTTTCCTACGAAGACTGTTGAAAGACGGTTGAGTGCAGCAAGATCAAACTTTCCTGGTTTGTTTATTCTAACAAGATGTACAACTTAGTAGATTCGTTTCATTTCTAAAGTAGTTTGCTTAGAAAAAAAAGATCTTCATTGTTGAAAACTGTACTGTGTGAAATAAGCTAGTTCTGTTCTGGAATGAGTTGCTTTCCTACAAAGATGGTTGAGTGCAGCAAGTTCAAACTTTCCTGGTTTGTGTAATCTAACAAGATGTACAACTTAGTAGATTCGTTTCATTTCTAAAGTAGTTTGCTTAGAAAAACAAAGGTCTTCATTGTCAAACACTGTACTGTGTGAAATAAGCTAGTTCCATTCTTGGAATGATTTGCTTTCCCAGGAAGAAAGTTCAGTGCAGCAAGTTGATACTTTCCTGGTTTGTGTAATCTAACAAGATGTACAACTTAGTAGATTCGTTTCATTTCTAAAGTAGTTTGCTTAGAAAACAAAGATCTTCATTGCTGAAAACTGTACTGTGTGAAATAAGCTAGTTCTGTTCTCGGAATGAGTTGCTTTCCCACGAAGAAGGTTGAGTGCAGCAAGTTGATACTTTCCTGGTTTGTGTAATCTAACAAGATGTACAACTTAGTAGATTCATTTCATTTCTAAAGTAGTTTGTTTAGAAAACAAAGATCTTCATTGCTGAACACTGTACAGTGTGAAATAAGCTAGTTCTGTTCTCGGAATGAGTTGCTTTCCATGAAGATAGTTTAGTGCAGCAAGATCAAACTTTCCTGGTTTGTGTAATCTAACAAGATGTACAACTTAGTAGATTCGTTTCATTTCTAAAGTAGTTTGCTTAGAAAACAAAGATCTTCATTGCCGAACACTGTACTGTGTGAAATAAGCTAGTTCTGTTCTGGGAATGAGTTGCTTTCCCAAGAAGACAGTTGAGTGCAGCAAGTTGATACATTCCTGGTTTGTGTAATCTAACAAGATGTACAACTTAGTAGATTCATTTCATTTCTAAAGTAGTTTACTTAGAAAACAAAGGTCTTCATTGCCAACACTGTACTGTGTGAAATATGCTAGTTCTGTTCTTGGAATGAGTTGCTTTCCCATGAAGACGGTTGAGTACAGCAAGATCAAATGTTCCTGGTTTGTGTAATCTAACAAGAAGTACAACATAGTAGATTTGTTTCATTTCTAAAGAGTTTACTTAGAAAACAAAGATGTTAATTGCCAAACACTGTACAGTGTGAAATAAGCTAGTTCAGTTCTTGGAATGAGTTGCTTTCCCATGTAGACTGTTGAGCGCAGCAAGTTGATACTTTCCTGGTTTATGAAATCTAAAAAGATGTACAACTTAGTAGATTCGTTTCATTTCTAAAGTAGTTTACTTAAAAAAAAATCTTCATTGCTGAATACAGTACAGTGTGAAATATGCTAGTTCTGTTTTCAGAATGAGTTGCTTTCCTACCCAGACGGTTGAGTGCAGCAAGATCAAGCGTTCCTGGTTTGTTTATTCTAACAAGATATATAACTTAGTAGAATAATTTCATTTCTAAAGTAGTTTGGTTAGAAAAAAAAGATCTTCATTGCCGAACACTGTACTGTGTGAAATAAGCTAGTTCTCTTCTCAGAATGAATTGCTTTCCTACAAAGACGGTTAAGTTCAGCAAGTTGAAACGTTCCTGCGTTGTAAAATCTAACAAGATGTACAACTTAGTAGATTCGTGTCATTTCTAAAGTAGGTTGCTCAGAAAACAAAGGTCTTCATTGTCAAACACTGCAATGTGTGAAATAAGCTAGTACCGTTCTGGGAATGATTTGCTTTCCTTCGAAGACGGTTCAGTGCAGCAAGTTGATACTTTCCTGGTTGAGTAATCTAACAAGATGTACAACTTAGTAGATTCGTTTCATTTCTAAACTAGTTTGCTTAAAAAACAAAGATCTTCATTGCTGAAAACTGTACTGTGTGAAATAAGCTAGTTCTGATCACAGAATGAGATGCGTTCCCACGAAGAAGGTTGAATGCAGCAAGATCAAACTTTCCAGGTTTGTGTAATCTAACAAGATGTACAACTTAGTAGATTCATTTCATTTCTAAAGTAGTTTCCTGAAAAATCAAAGTCTTCATTGCCGAGCACTGTACTGTGTGAAATAAGCAAGTTCTGTTCTCGGAATGAGTTTCTATGTTACGAATACGGTTGAGTGCAGCACGATGAATCTTTCCTGGTTTGTGTAATCTAAGAAGATGTACAACTTAGTAGATTCGTTTCATTTCTAAAGTAGCTTGCTTAGAAATCAAAGATCTTCATTGCCGAAAACTGTACTGTGTGAAATAAGCTAGTTCTGTTCTCGGAATGAGTTACTTTCACATGAAGAAGGTTGAGTGCAGCAAGATCAAACTTTCCTGGTTTGTGTAATCGAGCAAGATGGACAACTTAGTAGATTCTTGTCATTTCTAAAGTAGTTTGCTTAGAAAACAAATATCTTCATTGCCGAACACTGTACTGTTTGAAATAAGCTAGTTCTTTCTTGGAATGAGTTACTTTCCCATGAAGAACGGTGAGTGCAGGAAATTGATACTTTCCTGGTTTTTGTAATGTAACAAGTTGTACAACTTAGTAGATTCGTTTCATTTCTAAAATACTTTGTCAGAAAATAAAGATCTTCATTGCTGAAAAATGTACTGTGTGAAATAAGCTAGTTCTGTTCTCGGAATCAATTGCTTTCCTACGAAGACGGTTGAGTGCAGCAAGTTGAAATTATCCTGGATTGTATAATCTAAGACGATGTACAACTTAGTACGTTCGTTTCATTTCTAAAGTAGTTGGCTTAGAAAACAAAGGTCTTCATTGCCGAACACTGCACTGTGTGAAATAAGCTACTACCATTCTGGGAATGATTTGCTTTCCTTCGAAGATGGTTGAGTGCAGCAAGTTGATACTTTCCTGGTTTGTGTAATCTAACAAGATGTACAACTTAGTAGATTCGTTTCATTTCTAAAGTAGTTAGCTTAGAAAACAAATGTCCTATTTGCCGAAAACTGTACTGTGTGAAATAAGCTAGTTCTATTCTCAGAATGAGTTTCTTTCCCACGAAATAGGTTGAGTGCAGCAAGATCAACCTTTCCTGGTTTGTGTAATCTAACAAGATGTTCAACTTAGTAGATTCTTGTTATTTCTAAAGAAGTTTGCTTAGAAAACAAAGATCTTCATTGCCGAACACTTTTCTGTGTGAAATAAGCTAGTTCTGATCATAGAATGAGATGCGTTCCCACGAAGAAGTTTGAATGCAGCAAGATTAAACTTTCCTGGTTTGTGTAATCTAACAAGATGTAAAACTTAGCAGATTCGTTTCATTTCTAAAGTATTTTCCTGAGAAAACAAAGGTCTTCATTGCCAAGCACTGTACTGTGTGAAATAACCTAGTTCTGTTCTTGGAATGAGTTGCTTTCCCATGAAGAAGTTTGAGTGCAGGAAATTGATACTTTCCTCGTTTGTGTAATGTAACAAGATGTACAACTTAGGAGATTCATTTCATTTCTAAAGTAGTTTGTTAGAAAATAAATATCTTCATTGCCAAAAACTGTACTGCGTGAAATAAGCTAGTTCTGTTCTCGGAATGAGTAGCTTTCCTACGAAGACGGTTGACTGCAGGAAGTTAATCTTTTCCAGGTTTGTGTAATCTGACAAGATATACAACTTAGTAGATATGTTTCTTTTCTAAAGTAGTTTGCCTAGAAAACAAAGATCTTCATTGCCAAACACTGCACTGTGTGAAACAAGCCGGTTCTGTTCTTGGAATGAGTTGCTTTCCCATGAAGACGGTTGAGTGCAGCAAGATGATACTTGCCTAGTTTGTGTAATGTGACAAGATCTACAAATTAGTAGATTCGTTTCATTTGTAAAGTAGTTTGCTTAGAAAACAAAGGTCTTCATTGTCGAATCATGTACTGTGTGAAATAAGCTAGTTATGTTCTCGGAATGAGTTGCATTCCAACGAAGATGGTTGAGTGCCGCAAGTTGATACTTTTCTGGTTTGTGTAATCTAACAAGATGTACAACTTAGTAGATTCCTTTCATTTCTAAAGTAGTTTCCTTAGAAAACAGAGATCTTCATTGGTGAACACTGTACTGTGTGAAATAAGCTAGTTCTGATTGCAGAATGAGATGTGTTCCCACCAAGAAGGTTGAATGCAGCAAGATCAAACTTTTCTGGTTTGTGTAATCTACAAAATGTACAACTTAGTAGATTCGTTTCATTTCTGAAGTAGTTTGATTAGAAAATAAAGATCTTCATTGCCAAACACAGTACAGTGTGAAATAAGCTAGTTCTGCTCTCGGAATGAGATGCTTCCCTACGAAGACAGTTGATTAGAGCAAGACCAAGCTTTTCTGGTTTTTTTAATCTAAAATGATGTACAACTCAGTAGATTCTTTTCATTTATCAAGTAGTTTGCTTAGAAAACAAAGGTCTTCATTCCCGAATACTGTACTGTGTGAAATAAGCTAGTTCTGTTCTCAGAATGAGTTGCTTTCCTACGAAGAATGTTGAGTGTAGCAAGTTGATACTTTCCAGGTTTGTGAAATCTAACAAGATGTACAACTTAGTAGATTCGTTTCACTTCTAAAGTAATTTGCTTAGAAAAAAAAGGTCTTCATTGCCAAACACTGTACTTTGTGAAAAAAGGTAGTCATGTTCTCAGAATGTGATGCTTTCCCATGAAGATGGTTGAGTCCGGGAAGTTGATTTTTTCCTGGTTTGTTTAATCTCAGAAGATGTACAACTTAATAGATTCGTTTCATTTATAAAGTAGGGTGCTTAGAAAACAATTATCTTCATTTCTGAACACTGTACTGTGTGAAATAAGCTAGATATGTTCTCGGAATGAGTTTCTTTCCCTCGAATATTGTTGAGTGCAGGAAGCTGATACTTTCCTGGATTGTGTAATTCAACAAGATGTACAACTTAGTTGATTCGTTTCATTTCTAAAGTAGTTGGCTGGGAAAACAAAGATCTTCATTGCCGAACACTGTACTTTGTGAAATAAGCTACTTCTGTTCTCGGAATGCGTTGCTTTCTCACGAAGTCGGTTCAGTGCAGCAAGTTGATAGATTCCTGGTATGTATAATCAAACAAGATGTACAACTTGTAGATTCGTTTCATTGTTAAAGTAGTTTGCTTAGAAAACAAAGATCTTCATTGCCGAACACTGTACATTGTGAAATAAGCTAGTTCTGTTCTCGGAATGATTTGCTTGCCCACGAAGATGGTTGAGTGCAGCAAGTTCATACTTTCCTGCTTTGTTTAATCTAACAAGATGTACAACTTAGTAAATTCCTTTCATTTCTAAACTAGTTTACTTAGAAAACAAAGATCTTCATTCTCGAACACAGTGCAGTGTGAAATAAGCTAGTTCTGTTCTCGGAATGAGATGCTTCCCTACAAAGACAGTTGATTTGAGCAAGATCAAACTTTCCTGGTTTGTTTAATCTAAAAAGTTGTACAACTCAGTAGATTCAGAGTTTGCTTAGAAAACAAAGGTCTTCATTCTCGAAAACTGTACTGTTTCAAATAAGGTAGTTCTGTTCTCGGAATGAGTTGCTTTCTTACGAAGTTGGTTGAGTGTAGCAAGTTGATCCTTTCCTGGTTTGTGAAACCTAACAAGATGTACAACTTAGTAGATTACTTTCATTTCTAAAATAGTTTGCTTAGGAAATAAAGATCTTCATTGCCGAACACTGTAGTGTGTGAAAAAGCTAGTTATGTTCTCAGAATGCGTTGCTTTCCCATGAAGATAGTTGAGTCCGGGAAGTTGATACTTTCCTGGTTTGTGTAATCTCAGAAGATATACAAAATAATAGAATCGTTTAATTTCTAAAGTAGTTTGCTTAGAAAACAAAGATCTTTATTGCTGAACACTGTACTTTGTGAAATAAGGTAGTTCTGTTCTCGGAATGAGTTCCTTTCCCATGAAGAAGGTTGAGTGCAGCAAGGTGATACTTTCCTGGAATGTGCAATTTAACAAGATGTACAACTTCATTGATTCGTTTCATTTCTAAAGTAGTTGGCAGAGAAAACAAAGATCTTCATTGCCAAACACTGTGAAATAAGCAAGTTCTCTTCTGGGAATGAGTAGCTTTCCCACAAAGATGGTTGAGTGTAGCAAGTTGATACTTCCCTGGTTTGTGTAATATAAAAGATGTACAATTTAGTAGATTCGTTTCATTTCTAAAGTAGTTTGTTGAAAAAAAAAGAAAGATCTTCTTTGCCGAAAACTGTACTGTGTGTAAAATGCTAGTTCTGTTTTTGGAATGAGTTGCATTCACAAGAAGACGGTTGAGTACCGCAAGTTGATACTTTCCTGTTTTGTGTAATCTAACAAGATGTACCATTTAGTAGATTCGTTTCATTTCTAAAGTAGTTTGCTTAAAAAAAAGAAAGATGTTCATTGCCAAAAACTGTACTGTGTGTAATAAGCTAGTTCTCTTCTTGGAATGAGTAGCATTCCCACGAAGATGGTTGAGTGCAGCAAGTTGATACTTTCCTGGTTTGTGTAATCTAACAAGATGTACAACTTAGTAGATTCGTTTCATTTCTAATGTAGTTTGATTAGAAAGAAAAGATATTCATTGCCGAACATTGTACAGTGTGAAATAAGCTAGTTCTGTTCTCGGAATGCGTTGCTTTCCCACGAAGATGGTTGCGTGTAGGAAGTTGATACTGTCCTGGATTGTGTAATCTAACCCCATGTGCAGCTTAGTAGATTCTTTTCATTTCTAAAGTAGTTTGCTTTGAAAACAAAGGTCTTCATTGCCGAACCCTGTACTTTGTGAAATAACCTATTGCTATTCTTGGAATGAGTTGCTTTCCCATGAAGACGGTTGAGTGCAGCAAGTTGATACATTCCTGGTTTGTGTAATCTAACAAGATGTAAAGCATAGTTGATTCTTTTCATTTCTAAAGTAGTTTACTTTTAAAACTAAGATCTTCATTTTTGAAAACTGTCGTGTGTGAAATAAGTTAGTTCTGTTCTCGGAATGAGTTGCTTTACTACGAAGACGGTTGAGTGCAGCAAGTTGATAATTTCCTGGTTTATGTAATCTAACAACATGTACAACTTACTAGCTTCGTTTCATTTATAAAGTAGTTTGGTTAGAAAACAAAAGAATTCTTTGCCAAATACTATAGTGTGTAATAAGCTACTTCTGTCCTCGGAATGAGTTGCTTTCCCACGAAGATCGTTCAGTGCACCAAATTGATACTTTCCTGGATCGTGTAATGTAACAAGATGTACAGCGTAGTAAATACGTTTCACTTCTAAAGTAGTTTGCTTGGAAAACAAAGATCTTCATTGCTGAACACTGTACTGTGTGAAATAAGCTAGATCTGTTCTCGGAATGAGTTGCTTTCCCACGAAGAATGTTGAGTGCAGGAAGTTAATACTTTCCTGGATTGTGTAATCTAACAAGATGTAGAACTTAGTACATTCATTTCATTTCTAAAGTAGTTTTCAGAGAAAAGAAAGGTCTTCATTGCTGAACACTGTACTGTGTTAAATAAGGTTGTTCTGTTCTCGGAATGAGTTACTTTCCCATGAAGATGGTTGAGTGCAGGAAGTTGATACTTTCCTGGATTGTTTAATCTAACAAGATGTACAGCTTCGTGGATTCATTTCATTTCTATAGTAGTTTCCTTAGAAAACAAAGATCTTCATTGCCGAATACTGTACTTTGTGAAATAAGCTAGTTCTATTCTGGGGATGAGTTGCTTTCCCACGGAGACGGTTGAGTGCAGAAAGTTGATACTTTCCTGGTTTGTGTAATCTAACAAGATGTACAATTTAGTAGATTCGTTTCATTTCCAATGTAATTCGCTTATAAAAGAAAGATCTTCATTGCCGAAAACTGTACTCTGTGTAATAAGCTAGTTCTGTTCTTGGAATGAGTGGCTTTCCCACGAAGACGGTTGAGTGCAGCAAGTTAATATTTTCCTGCTTTGTGTAATCTAACAAGATGTACAACTTAGTAGATTTGTTTCCTTTCTAAAATAGTTTGCTTAGAAAACAATGTCTTCACTGCCGAACGCTGTACTCTGTGAAATAAGCTAGTTATCTTCTTGAAATGAGTTGTTTTACCATGAAGAGGGTTGATTCCATGAAGTTGATAGTTTCCTGGTTTGTGTAATCTACCAAGATGTACAACTTTTCATTTATAAAGTAGTTTGCTGAGAAAACAAAGATCTCCTTTCCAAACACTGTACATTGTGAAATAAGCCAGTTCTGTTCTTTGAATGAGTTGCTTTCCCACGAAGACGGTTGAGTGCAGCAAGTTGAAACTTTCCTGGTTGGTGTAATCTAACAGGATGTAGAAATTAGTATATTCATTTCATTTCTAAAGTAGTTTGCTTAGAAAGAAAAGATCTTCATTGCCGAAATTGTACAGTGTGAAATAAGCTAGTTCTGTTCTTGGAATGAGTTGCTTTCCCACGAAGATGGTTGAGTGCAGGAAGTTGATACTGTCCTGTTTTGTGTAATCTAACAAGATGTAAAACTTATTAGCTTCCTTTCACTTATAAAGTTGTTCTCGGAATGAGTTGCTTTCCCAGGAAGATCGTTGAGTGCAGGAAGTTGATACTTTCTGATTTGTGTAATCTAACAAGATGTACAGCATAGTAGATTCTTTCATTTCTAAAATGGTTTGCTTAGAAAACAAAGATATTCATTGCCGAAAACTGTACTGTATGAAATAAGATAGTTCTGTTCACGGAATGAGATGCATTCCTACAAAGATGGTTGAGTGCAGCAAGATCAAACTTTCCTGGTTTTTGTAGTCTACACAAGATGTACAACTTAGTAGATTCATTTAATTTCTAAAGTAGTTTGCTTAAAAAAAAGATCTTCATTGCCGAAAACTGTACTGTGTGTATTAAGCTAGTTCTGTTCTCGGAATGAGTTGCTTTACTACGAAGACAGTTGAGTGTAGCAAGTTGGTACTTTTCTGGTATGTGTAATCTAACAAGATGTACAACTTAGTAGATTCGTGTGATGGTTAAGTTTGTGTCAACTTGATTTGTTTAGGAATCCACAGACATTCCTCATAAGTGTGTTTCTGAGGCTGCCTCTAGGAAGGATTAACTAAAGAAAGAATCCTTCCCCCAGGGGTAAGCCTTCCCCCAGGGGTAAGCCTTCCCCCAGAGTGGGCGGCCCAGAGTGGGCGGCCCCTCTTGGAGGAGGGGGCTGGTTGATAAAAAGGAGCTCTGGGAAGAAAGGCTCTCTCTCTCCCACCTGGCTGCTGGTGCTACTAGCTGCTTGGTGTTTTCTGCTTGGTACCTGCTGCTTGGTGTTGCTGCTCTCCAGTGTGGACTGAAGACCAGGGTGGACTGAAGAGCAGCGTCTCTCCAGGAAGCCTCCAGGCCTTCAGTGCCGGATTGGGACTGCTGAGGCCTCCAGCCTTGTGCACTGAGCAGCTACCGGGTTTCTTGACTCTCGGACCTGCAACCTGCTATTGCTGGACTGTGTAAGCTAATCCAATAAATCCCCTTTTAATACGATTCATTCTGTCCATTCTGTTCCTCTAGAGAACCCTGACTAATACAAATTCTGGTACCAGGAGTGGTTCTAGAGAAACATAATTGTAAGGATGGATTTCCCTAGTAGCCTTGGTGCTCTGTGGAGTTGGTTCTCCAACTCTAGTACTACTAAAGGCTCTGCTGGTAATAAGGAGAACACTTTAAGTGGTAATAAGGAGGGCACTAATAATCCATGGTGTGAACTATTTAACGAACTCCGTGAGATAGATGTATTTAGTGATTCTGAGTCATATCTTGTGAGGAGCAAGGAATTTAGTGACTCTGTATCTAGAACTTTTGAATACTTGTGGAAAAGTAAGACGAATGATGATGCTGGATGTTTTCTTCTGGCATCTCTAGATAAACTGTTGAGAGAAAAGCAGAAGCTCCAAAAGGAAAATTCCAAGCTTAAGACCCACGTACATGATCTGAAGGTTTCTAAGGGTGCCCTGGAGGAAAATCTGTCTAGTCAGAACAGGGCTCGAATTGCAGAAAACCAAACTCAAGCTCTCATTGTAAGATTGGCTAACTTGCAGTGTAAGCTCAATTCCCAGCCTCACAAACTATCAGAAGTTAAAGTGAGGGCATTGGTTGGAAAAGAGTGGGATCCCATGACTTGGGATGGGGATGTATGGGAAGACCCTGAAGAATCTGGGGACATTGTACTCTCAGATTCTGAAGTTGTTTTGCATGAGAATGTGGCTTCCCCTCCTTTAGCTGCAGGTGCACCCCCACCCCCTGAGGGAATCACTCCTTCTTTGTCTGAGGAAGCAGTAATGACCCTCCCTGCAGGATGTGCTGATGCTTCTCAGAGCCCACCCATCTTTGCCTCAAGGCCTATAACTAGGCGTAAGGCTAGGCATGCCCCTAAAGGGGAGTTAGAAAGCGTGACTCAAGAGGAAGTGAGATACACCCCTAAAGAACTTCAGGAGCTTTCTAACTTGTACAGGCAGAAGCATGGGGAATATATGTGGGAATGGATTTTAAGGGTGTGGGATGATGGAGGAAGGAATATAAAATTAGATCAAGCTGAATTTATTGAAATGGGCCCACTAACCAGAGATTTTAGATTTAACACTGCAGCTCATGCAGTTGGAAGAAGTGCCAATAGTTTATTTGATTGATTGGCTGAAGTATGGATCCAAAGATGGCCTACTGTGAATGAGCTTGAGCTGCCTGATATCCCTTGGCTTAATGTTGATGAAGGGATTAAAAGGCTCAGAGAACTTGGAATGCTGGAGTGGATTTACCATGTAAACTCATCTTTAAGCCCGCAATGGGAGCGTGCAGAAGATGTGCCCTTCACTAATACTATAAGAAACAGATTTGTGAGGGGAGCACCAGCACACTTAAAGTCCCCAATCATTGGTCTTTTATGTAAAGAAGACATCACAGTGGGAGCCGCAGTTGCTGCATTAGGTGACTTAGATGCAATGGGTCTAACTGGCTCTCGGGGTAACAAGGGCCAAGTATCAGCACTGAATCTCCAAAGGCAAGGTGAGCGTGTTTACCGTAATGGACAGCACAGGCAAAACAATGCTCGTAACAGTATGACTCGTGTAGACCTTTGGTACTGGCTGCTTAGTCATGGTGTTCCCAGAAGCGAAATAGATAAAAAGCCTACTAAGTTCCTGCTTGATCTGTATAAGCAGAAAAGTTCCAGAGCAAAGAACCCAAAGGCCACTTTGAATTATAGCAACAGAGAATCAAGGCCTCTTAACCAGTTTCCAGACTTGAGCCAGTTTACAGATCCTGAACCCCTTGATTGAAGGGGTGGCCGGGTACCTTTGAGGAAGGACCCTCCCATAATCCCCCAAAGTTTCAATATTAAGCTTAGTCCTATCCTTCCTCAGAGGGAACTACGGCCTTTTGCTAGGGTAACTGTACACTGGGGAAAAGGAAATAATCAGACTTTTCGGGGCTTACTGGATACTGGCTCTGAATTGACATTGATTCCAGGAGACCCTAACCGGCATTGTGGCCCTCCAGTTAAAGTAGGTGCTTATGGAGGTCAGGTGATCAATGGAGTTTTGGCAAATGTTAGACTGACAGTAGGTCCAGTGGGTCCCCAAACTCATCCTGTGGTTATTTCCCCAGTCCCAGAATGCATAATTGGGATAGATATACTTAGGAGCTGGCAAAACCCCCACATTGGTTCTTTGACTTGTGGGGTGAGGGCCATTATGGTTGGAAAGGCCAAATAGAAGCCATTGAAGCTCCCTCTACCAAGGAAAATAGTGAACCAGAAACAGTATCGCATCCCTGGAGGAATTGCAGAGATTAATGCCACTATAAAGGACTTAAAGGATGCAGGGGTGGTGGTTCCCACCACATCCCCCTTTAGCTCCCCTATTTGGCCTGTTCAGAAGACAGACGGATCTTGGAGAATGACAGTGGATTATCGGAAACTTAATCAGGTGGTGACTCCAATTGCAGCTGCTGTACCAGATGTGGTTTCTTTACTTGAGCAGATTAACACATCTCCTGGTACCTGGTATGCAGCTATTGATCTTGCGAATGCCTTCTTCTCCATACCTGTCCATAAGGACCACCAGAAGCAATTTGCCTTCAGCTGGCAAGGTCAGCAGTACACATTTACTGTGTTACCTCAAGGTTATATTAACTCTCCAGCCCTGTGTCATAGCTTAGTTCGCAGGGATCTTGATCGTCTGTGCCTTCCACAAGGTGTCACATTGGTCCATTATATCGATGACATTATGCTGATTGGATTGAATGAGCAGGAGGTGGCAGCCACTCTGGAGTTGCTGGTACAGCATATGCACATCAGGGGATGGGAAATAAATCCATCCAAAATTCAAGGACCTTCCACCTCCGTGAAATTTCTAGGAGTTCAGTGGTGTGGGGCATGCAGGGACATTCCTTCTAAGGTGAAGGATAAGTTGTTGCACCTGGCCCCTCCTACCACTAAGAAGGAAGCACAACGTCTAGTGGGCCTATTTTGATTTTGGAGACAGCACATTCCTCACTTGGGTGTGTTACTCCGTCCCATATACCAAGTGACTCGGAAAGCTACTAGTTTTCAGTGGGGCCCAGAACAAGAGAAGGCTCTTCAACAGGTCCAGGCTGCTGTGCAGGCTGCTTTGCCACTTGGGCCATATGATCCAGCAGATCCAATGATACTTGAGGTGTCAGTGGCAGATAGGGATGCTGTTTGGAGCCTTTGGCAGGCCCCCATAGGTGAATCACACCGGAGGCCCTTGGGATTCTGGAGCAAGGCCCTGCCATCATCTGCAGACAATTATTCTCCCTTTGAGAGACAGCTCTTGGCTTGCTATTGGGCCTTAATAGAAACTGAACGCTTGACAATGGGCCATCAAGTTATTATGCGACCTGAACTGCCCATTATGAGCTGGGTGTTATCTGACCCACCAGGCCATAAAGTTGGACGTGCACAGCAGCAGTCCATCATCAAGTGGAAGTGGTATATCCGTGATTGGGCTCGAGCAGGCCCTGAAGGCACAAGTAAGTTACATGAGGAGGTTGCCCAAATGCCTATGGTTGCTACTCCTGTTTCAATGCCTTCTGTCCCCAAGCATGCACCTATGGCATCATGGGGTGTGCCCTATGATCAGTTGACTGAAGAGGAGAAGACCAGGGCATGGTTTACAGATGGTTCAGCACGCTATGCGGGCACGTCCCAGAAGTGGACAGCTGCAGCATTACAGCCCCTTTCTGGGACAACTCTGAAGGATTGTGGTGAAGGGAAGTCTTCACAATGGGCACAACTATGGGCAGTACACATGGTTGTGCATTTTGCTTGGAAAGAAAAGTGGCCAGATGTGCGGTTATACACTGATTCCTGGGCTGTGGCCAATGGTTTGGCAGGATGGTCCGGGACATGGAAGGAGCATGATTGGTAAACTGGTGAAAAGGACATTTGGGGAAGATGTATGTGGATAGAGCTCTCTGAATGGGCAAAGGATATAAAGATACTTGTGTCCCATGTTAATGCTCATCAGAAGGTGACCTCATCAGAGGAGGACTTTAATAATCAAGTAGATAAGCTGACACGTTCTGTGGACAGTGGTCAACCTTTTTCCTCAGCCACCCCTGTCATTGCCCAATGGGCCCATGAACAAAGTGGCCATGGTGGCAGGGATACAGGTTATGCCTGGGCCCAACAACACGGACTTCCACTAACTAAGGCTGACCTGGCTACGGCTGCTGCTGAGTGCCAAATCTGCCAGCAGCAGAGACCAACTCTGAGCCCCCGATATGGTAGTATTCCACGGGGTGACCAGCCAGCAACTTGGTGGCAAGTCGACTATATTGGACCTCTTCCATCATGGAAAGAGCAGTGTTTTGTCCTTACTGGAATAGACACTTATTCTGGGTATGCATTTGCTTTTCCTGCATGTAATGCTTCTGCCAAAACTACTATCTGTGGGCTTACAGAATGCCTTATCCACCGTCATGGAATTCCACACAGCATTGCTTCTGACCAAGGAACTCACTTCACAGCCAAGGAAGTACAGCAGTGGGCTCATGATCATGGAATTCACTGGTCTTACCATGTGCCCCACCACCCTGAAGCAGCTGGCTTGATAGAGCGGTGGAATGGCCTTTTAAAGAAACAGCTGCAGTGCCAACTAGGTGGCAATAGCTTGGAGGGCTGGGGGCGTGTCCTCCAGCAGGCTGTATATGCTCTGAATCAGCGTCCTATATATGGTGCTGTTTCTCCTATAGCCCGGATTCATGGGTCCAGGAATCAAGGGGTGAAAATGGGAATGGTACCACTTACCATCACCCCAAGTGACCCATTAGCCAAATTTTTGCTTCCTGTACCCACAACCTTACGCTCTGCTGGCCTAGAGGTCTTGGTTCCAGAGGGGGGAGTGCTTTTGCCAGGAGGCACAAAGAACATTCCATTGAACTGGAAGCTGAGATTTCCCCCTGGCCACTTTGGGCTCCTGATGCCCTTGAGTGCACAGGCTGAGAAAGGAGTTACAGTGTTAGCAGGGGTAATTGATCCAGATTACCAGGGGGAAATTGGACTGCTCCTACACAATGGAGGTAAGGAAGAGTATGTCTGGAGTGCTTCAGATTCTCTAGGGCGTCTCTTGGTGTTACCAAAGTCAATCAAAGTTATCAAAGTCAATGGACAACTGCAACAACCCAATCAAGGCAGTGTGATAAATGGCCCAGATCCTTCAGGAATGAAAGTATGGGTCACCCCTCCAGGTAAAGAACCATGACCTGCTGAGGTGCTTGCTGAAGGTGGAGGAAATACTGAATGGGTAGTAGAAGAAGGCAGTAACAAATACCAGGTAAGGCCACGGGACCAGTTACAAAAATGTGGTCTGTAATTGCCATGAGTGTTCCTGTCTTACCTTGTTAAGAGTGTTTGTACATATGTATACCAATATTAAGATGTTTTGTTCTTCCTCTACTTCTCTATTAGGTAATTAATACTGATTAAGATCGTATTGCTAGTTAACCACTGTTGTATTTATATTTGACTTGTTATATGAGACTAAGCCTTCCTCAAGGAACTTGCTTTGTGTGGGGGGGGGGATGATTGTGCGTTTCCGGTTGTACGAGGGATAGTTATATCATGTTAGGCAGAATTATGACCTTGTTACTGTCTTCATTTGGAAATTAAGTAGAATGTAAAGATATATGGTTTGGTGTCAAGTTGAGAAGGGGTGGACTTGTGATGGTTAAGTTTGTGTCAACTTGATTTGTTTAGGAATCCACAGACATTCCTCATAAGTGTGTTTCTGAGGCTGCCTCTAGGAAGGATTAACTAAAGAAAGAATCCTTCCCCCAGGGGTAAGCCTTCCCCCAGGGGTAAGCCTTCCCCCAGAGTGGGCAGCCCAGAGTGGGCGGCCCCTCTTGGAGGAGGGGGCTGGTTGATAAAAAGGAGCTCTGGGAAGAAAGGCTCTCTCTCTCCCACCTGGCTGCTGGTGCTACTAGCTGCTTGGTGTTTTCTGCTTGGTACCTGCTGCTTGGTGTTGCTGCTCTCCAGTGTGGACTGAAGACCAGGGTGGACTGAAGAGCAGCGTCTCTCCAGGAAGCCTCCAGGCCTTCAGTGCCGGATTGGGACTGCTGAGGCCTCCAGCCTCGTGCACTGAGCAGCTACCGGGTTTCTTGACTCTCGGACCTGCAACCTGCTATTGCTGGACTGTGTAAGCTAATCCAATAAATCCCCTTTTAATACGATTCATTCTGTCCATTCTGTTCCTCTAGAGAACCCTGACTAATACAATTCGTTTCATTTATAAAGTAGTTTGCTTAGAAAACAAAGGTCTTCATTTCCGATCACTGTACTCTGTGAAATAAGGTAGTTCTGTTCTCGGAATGAGTTGCTTTTCCAAGAAGACGGTTGAGTGCAGCAAGTTGATACTTTCATGGTTTGTGTAATCTAACAAGATGTACAAAGTAGTAGATTCGTTTCATTTCTAAAGTAGTTTGCTTAGAAAACAAAGATCTTCATTGCTGAACACTGTACTTTGTGAAATAAGCTAGTTCTCTTCTCGGAGTGAGTTGCTTTCCCATGAAGACGATTCAGTGCAGCAAGTTGATACTGTACTGTGGGAAATAAGCTAGTTCTGTTCGCAGAATGAGATGCGTTCCTATGAAATCGGCTGAGTGCTGCAAGATCAAACTTTGTAGATTCGTTTCATTTCTAAAGTAGTTCACTTAGAAAACAATGATCTTCATTTCCGACCTCTGTACAGTGTGAAATATCCTAGTTTTGTTCTAGGAATGAGTTGCTTTCCTACGAAGACGTTTGAGTGCAGCAAGATCAAAATGTCCTGGATGGTGTAATCTAACAAGATGTACAACTAGTAGATTCGTTTCATTTCTAAAGTATTATGCTTAGAAAACAAAGGTCTTCAGTTCCCAACACTATACTGTGTAAAATAAGTTACTTCTGTTCTTGGAATGAGTTGCTTTCCCACGAAGAAGGTTGAGTGCAGGAGGGTGATACTTTCTTGGATTGTGTAATGTAAAATTATGTAGAACTTTGTAGATTCATTTCATTTCTAAAGAAGTTTGCTGAGAAAACAAAGATCTTCATTGCTGAACACTGTACTTTGTGAAATAAGCTAGTTCTGTTCTCGGAGTGAGTTGCTTTCACACGAAGACAGTTGAGTGCAGCAAGTTGATAGTTTTCTGCTTTGTGTAACCTAACAAGATGTACAACGTAGTGGATTCATTTCATTTGTAACGTAGTTTGCTTAGAAAACAATGATCTTCATTTCCAAACACTGTACAGTGTGTAACAAGCTGGTTCTATTCTTGGAAGGAGTTGCTTTCATACTAAGATTGTTGAGTGCAGCATGATCAAACTTTCCTGGTTTGTGTAATCTAACAAGATGTACAACTTAGTAGAATCGTTTCATTTCTAAAGTAGTTTGATTAGAAAACAAAGATCTTTATTGCCAAAAACTGTACTGTGTGAAAAAAGCTAGTTCTGTTCTCGGAATGAGTTGCTTTCACATGAAGACGGTTTAGTGCAACAAGTTGATACTTTCCTGTTTTGTGTAATCTACAAAGATGTACAACTTACTAGATTCGTTTCATTTCTAAAGTAGTTTGCTTAGAAAACAAAGTTCTTCATTGCTGAATACTGTACTTTGTGATATAAGCTGGTTCTGTCCTCGGAATGAGTTGCTTTCCCACGAAGACGGTTGAGTGCAGGAAGTTGATACTTTCCTGGATTGTGTAATCTAACAAGATGTACAACTTGGTAGATTAGTTTCATTTCTAAAGTAGTTTGCTTAGAAAACAAATATCTTCATTTCCGAACACTGTATTTTGCGTAATAAGGTAGTTCTGTTCTTGGAATGAGTTGTTTTGCCTCGAAGATCGTTGAGTGCAGCAAGTTGATACTTTCCTGGTTTTTGTAATAAAACAAGGTGTACAACTTAGTAGCTTGGTTTCATTACTAAAGTATTTTTCTTAAAAACAAAGATCTTCATTGCCGAACACTGTACAGTGTGAAATAAGCTAATTCTGTTCTCAGAATGAGATGCTTTCCTACGAACATGGTTGAGTGCAGCAAGATCAAACTTTCCGTGTTTGTGTAATCTGACAAGATGTACAACTTAGTAGATTCGTTTCATTTCTAAAGTAGTTTGATTAGAGAACAAAGATATTCATTGCCGAAAACTATACTGTGGGAAATAAGCTAGTTCTCTTCTCGGAATAAGTTGCTTTACTACGAAGACGGTTGAGTGCTGCAAGTTGATTCTTTACTGGTTTGTGTAATCTATCAAGATGTACATCTTAGTAGATTGGTTTCATTTCTAAAGTAGTTTGCTTAAATAACAAAGGTCTTAAAAACTGAGTATAGTCTTCTGGTCAAGATGGCGTCAGCCTAACCTCACCTCACCTTACAGGGAAGTAAAACCAAGATATTTAAACATTTAAAATATCCTTGGGGTTTCTAACCTCTGCACACAGCTTAGAGGGGTTTCTAAAGTAAAAATAGGGAAAACAGATGCCCAGTCTTCAGTTAGGGTCCACCTGATCTGCCTTGGACCCCACGGGTCTGAGTTCTTGGGCGGAGTTGCTTTCCCAAAGAAGGTTGCTAGCAGGGTGAGACCTGACCCAGGTCTGTAAAATTATGTAGAACTCCCCCTCCCAACTTTGCTGGTCATTGTGACTGCTATGTGAAGTTTGCTGAGAAATCCAGGGCCATCATTGCCAGAACACTGTACGTGACCTGAATAGTTCTGTTCTAGCGGACCCTGCCAGTCTGAGTGACTGGCAGAAGTGAGTGGTCCCAGATGTTTTCTGCCCAGCGCCACCTGACAAGATGGACAACCAGGACCCTGCATTTCTGAGTGACCAGCGGCTTAGAAAACAATTAGCTTCATGCAGCAAACACTGTACGGCTGGATCTGGGACTTCAGGGTACCCTGCCAGTCCCATTGACACTAAGATTGTTGAGTGCCATGATCCTGCTTTCCAGACCCCCTCCTCACTGCTAACAAGATGTACATCCCTGGCCAGAATCCTCCCTAGCCTAAATGAGTTTGATTAGCAGTCACATATCTTTATTGCACTCCCCCTTCCCATGAAAAGAGCAGGGACCCAGGGAATGAGGCCAGTCCCCAGCCCTACCCTAGTGCCTCAGCCCAACTAGGGTGTTTTGTGGTCCCCATCCCTCCCACCTACATAAAGAACACAGGTCAGCAGGCCAAAGTTCTCCATTGCTGAGAACTTCAGGGACCACTGCCCTGGTTCTTACCACTGAATGACCCCACCCCAGGACAGCAGGCTAACATTCCATACAGTTGGTACCTGAATCACTGTGATGGGCAAACTACACAAAAATGAATAGCATGAAAAACCAGACACAAGTAAATTCACCTAGACTATCCAGTCCAATAATGGATATTTCAAATCACAGCATAGAAGAGACAATAGATTCAGAACCCCAAAATGAATTGTTTAGCTATGCAACCCTGGCCAAGCAAATAGCACTGGTTCACAGAAACTCAACAAAGAGCCAACAGTTGTATGAATGTTATCCTTGCTAGATTTTTCTTAAAAAAAAGAACCAGGAAGGGCTCCAAAGACAGTTAAATGAACTTAAGGAGAATGAAAAAAGGAGGTCCTCATTAACCAGCTGGCTAAGTTCAATGAGGACATAAAGAAATGCAGGGATGAACTCCAAGAAGCATTAAGAAAATTGGAAAATGACACAAAAAAGGAACTAGACAAAGGGATGGAAATTATACATAAAAAAACCTAGAAAATATGAAACCAAATTGAACAGGCCCAAAACTCTATAGAAGCCCTTAAGAACAGAGTAAGTTCAGGTGGAAGATTGAAACTCAGAACTGGAAGACAGAACAGGAGAAACATCTTAGTAGAGTCCATTTCTAAAAAAATTTCAACAATTTCAAAAGGTCTTAACAGAACATGAGGGAAATATGGGTGTGGTCAAGTTTGAATATATGTCCCCAATATATTCAGTATTTAAATTAGTAATAGTTTGCATCTAAAATCACCTTGCTAGAGGTTTGCTGGTCACTGCATACAGTCTTAAGGTGTGGTGATGGTTTGAGAGTCCATTGTAAAGATATGCAAATGTGCCTAGCAGGAGTTCCTGAAGTGTGCTGTGTGACCTTTTGGCAGTAGTTTTGCTCTGTGTGCTGTGGTGGCTGGTTGGCTTTTGCTCTCTCTGTTTGGCCCGGTGGAGAGCAGGCCATTTCTCCTGCCTTTATGGAACTTCCCTGGATCTGTAAGCTTCAATAAATAATATCCCTTCCTCCATAACTGTGCCTGGTCTGGAAGTTCATCTCGTGAACCTGAAGCTGTCTGCTACAGTAAAGTGGTACCAGTCTGTGTGGGGTGAGATGAATCTGACCATGTGGATATTTGTCTTTTGGAACCTTTGTGTTGGAGAAATGGGCATGGACTTGGTGCTTGCAACGGAAGGTGCCTTCTGGAGTGGCTGCCAAGGTTTATGGACTATTCTGATGAGAGTTTGAGAATGCTAAGTGCAGACCCATTGAAGGTGGAGGCTTGGTTTATGAGCTTTCAGAGGGGAAGGGAAGAGTGCAGAGATCTTTGTTGGAACTGGGCTACTGGCATAAGGGATGGCTATGTTCCTATCCAGGCCCAGAAAGTTTGATCAAACTTAAATTTGTAATGGACTGATGTGTTTGGCTAAAGATATCGGACTGAGATTTTAAGATTTTAAGTTGGAAAACCTCAAGCAAGTTAAAAGCAGAGGCACTGAGACTGGTTTAGCTGCTATTGTCAACCACATTAGCAATCTTAAGGAAGGTGGAAGGAAGGTGGCCTGACGACTGATTTACATTAAAACAATGGACAGGATGCCTGAAAAGACTGTTAAAAATGCAAATTCTTGGAAAGAGCTGACTGGAAAAAGGAACCTGCTGAAAACCAGGCACAAGCTTATTTCATCCCTGGATTAAGTCCAATATGGCTGTGTCCAAATCACACCTGGTATTGGTTTTGGAAGCATGAACCCCAAAATGGAGTGGTCATGAGCTTGCAACACGGTTCCAGGAGCTGCTGCTGAGAGAAACTCATGACAAAGAGCCAAAACCCTCAGGAATAGGTTAGCCTTTTGTAAGATTGGGGTTAGCATGGAGACCTGAAGATGTTTTGTTTATACCAGGACTGTGCAAAGGGCTACCATGGAGTGCAGAGTTGGCATGGGATGAAAGTTTTCCCTGGAGTCTCTGCCCAGCTGGAGGGAAGGAATTGAAAATCCTGGAGACTGTCAGTCTCTGGTTATATTGAACTTGAACTGCAGGAGTTTGATGATGGCTGATGACAGTTGAGTTTGCATTATTCTAGTCTCTCTTTGGGATTTTACCAGTTAAAATTGTAGAAACTCTGTGCCTTTACATGTTGAAAATTTAACTTGTTTGATTTTACAGAACAACTATCTCAGGTTGATCAAGACTCAGAACTTTGAAGACAGAACAGGAGAAACAATTTACACTGTGTGATAGTTTCAACAATTTCAAAAACTTCTGTGAACAGAACATGAGGGAAATATGGGTGTGGTAGTTTGAATATATGTCCCCCAATATATTCAGTATTTTATTAGTAATAGTTTGCATCTGTAATCACCTTGCTAGAGGCAAGGTCACTGGGGGCCCCGGTCTTAAGGTGTGGTGATGGTTTGAGAGTCCATTGTAAAGATATGCAAATGTGCCTAGCAGGAGTTCCTGAAGTGTGCTGTGTGACCTTTTGGCAGTAGTTTTGCTCTGTGTGCTGTGGTGGCTGGTTGGCTTTTGCTCTCTCTGTTTGGCCCGGTGGAGAGCAGGCCATTTCTCCTGCCTTTATGGAACTTCCCCTGGATCTGTAAGCTTCAATAAATAATATCCCTTCCTCCATAACTGTGCCCGGTCTGGAAGTTCATCTCAGCGAACCTGAAGCTGTCTGCTACAGTAAAGTGGTACCAAGGAGTGTGGGGTGAGATGAATCTGACCATGTGGATATTTGTCTTTTGGAACCTTTGTGTTGGAGAAATGGGCATGGACTTGGTGCTTGCAACTTAAGGTGCCTTCTGGAGTGGTAAGCCAAGGTTTATGGACTATTCTGATGAGAGTTTGAGAATGCTAAGTGCAGACAGTATTGAACTTCGAGGCTTGGTTTATGAGCTTTCTAAGGGGAAGGGAAGAGTGCAGAGAACTTTGTTGGAACTGGGCTACTGGCATAAGGGATGGCTATGTTCTGCTATCCAGGCCCAGAAAGTTTGATCAAACTTAAATTTGTAATGGACTGATGTGTTTGGCTAAAGATATCGGACTGAGATTTTAAGATTTTAAGTTGGAAAACCTCAAGCAAGTTAAAAGCAGAGGCACTGAGACTGGTTTAGCTGCTATTGTCAACCACATTAGCAATCTTAAGGAAGGTGGAAGGAAGGTGGCCTGACGACTGATTTACATTAAAACAATGGAGAGGATGCCTGAGGAAAGACTGTTAAAAATGCAAATTCTTGGAAAGAGCTGACTGGAGAAGGAACCTGCTGTTCAAGGCTGTGGCTTATTTCATCCCTGGATTAAGAATATGGCTGTGTCCTGCACACCTGGTATTGGTTTTGGAAGCATGAAAAATGTGTGGAGTGGTCATGAATTGCACACGGTTCCAGGAGCTGCTGCTGAGATGCGGCATGAGGCAGGGCATGAAAACCCTCAGGAATAGGTTGGAAGAGCCTTTTGTAAGATGGACCGTGGTTTGCATGGAGACCTGAAGATGTTTTGTTTATACCAGGACTGTGCAAAAGGGCTACCATGGAGTGCAGAGTTGGCATGGGATGAAAGTTTTCCCTGGAGTCTCTGCCCAGCTGGAGGGAAGGAATTGAAAATCCTGGAGACTGTCAGTCTCTGGTTATATTGAACTTGAACTGCAGAAGTTTGATGATGGCTGATGACAGTTGAGTTTGCATTATTCTAGTCTCTCTTTGCTTTTTACCAGTTAAAATTGTTTACTCTGTGCCTTTACATGTTGAAAGTATTTAACTTGTTTGATTTTACAGGACTAACTATCTTAAGTTGATCAAGACTGTGAAAACCTTTGAAATTGGACTGAGTACAATTTACACTGTGTGATAGTTATAAATCTATTGGGGGCCAGGAGCTAAATATATTGGGGGCCAGGGGCGGAATGTGGTAGTTTGAATATATGTCCCCCAATATATTCAGTATTTTATTAGTAATAGTTTGCATCTGCAATCACCTTGCTAGAGGCAAGGTCACTGGGGGCCCCGGTCTTAAGGTGTGGTGATGGTTTGAGAGTCCATTGTAAAGATATGCAAATGTGCCTAGCAGGAGTTCCTGAAGTGTGCTGTGTGACCTTTTGGCAGTAGTTTTGCTCTGTGTGCTGTGGTGGCTGGTTGGCTTTTGCTCTCTCTGTTTGGCCCTGTGGAGAGCAGGCCGTTTCTCCTGCCTTTATGAAACTTCCCCTGGATCTGTAAGCTTCAATAAATAATATCCCTTCCTCCATAACTGTGCCCGGTCTGGAAGTTCATCTCAGCGAAACTGAAGCTGTCTGCTACAATGAGACACCCTTAAGCGCCCAAACATCAGGATCATGGGAATACCAGAGGGGGAAGAAACACAGACCCAAGGAATGGAAAGCCTATTCAACAAAATAATTGAAGAAAACTTTCCCGCTCTCTCAAAAGAAAACTCCATCCAATTACAAGAAGCAAGTAGAACTCCAAACAGACTGGACCAAAGGAGAAATTCTCCAAGACACATTATCTTTAAGACTCTAAATATCAAGCACAAAGAGAAAATCCTAAAAGCAGCCAGGGAAAAACAACACATTACATATAAAGGGTACCCCATCAAAATTAACCCAGACTTCTCAATGGAAACCCTAAAAGCCAGAAGGGCCTGTAATTCAACACTGCTAGCTCTAAGAACCCATGGTCTCCAGCCCAAACTACTCTACCCAGCAAAAGTGTCTCTCATAATAGATGGTGAAAGAAAAACCTTCCATGATAAAACTCATCTTTACAAGTATACGAACACAAAGCCAAACCTACAGAGAGTACTTCAGGGAATTCTCCACACAGAAGAAACAAATAACCAACTTCAAGAGCCCTCAAGAAATGGTCCACATTAACAACAACAACAACAAAAAATACAAAGACCACAACCCACCACAATATGGCAGGTATTAAATCAAACCTCAAAATTATATATCTGAATATTAATGGCCTTAATTCACCCATCAAAAGACATAAGCTAACAGGGTGGATCAGAAAAATGGACCCCTCCATCTGCTGTCTTCAAGAAACCCACCTCACCACTAAAGACAGACACCTCCTCAGGTTGAAAGGGTGGAAAATGATTTTCCAAGCAAACACAAACAAGAAAAAAGCAGGTGTAGCTATACTTATATCTGATAAAATAGACTTCAAACCAAAGGTAACTAAAAAAGACAAAGGCCACTTCTTACTTATCAAGGGAACAATCCAACAAGAGGATATCACAGTCATCAATATTTATGCACGAAACACAGGTGCACTACAATTCATAAAGCAAAATCTACTTGGCAACAAAACAGAAATAAACACCAGTACCATCATAGTCGGGGACTTTAATACTCCATTATTAACAATGGATAGATCATCCACACCAAAAATTAATAGGGAAGTGAGAGAGCTCAATAACACCATAGAACAACTAGACCTAACAGACATATACAGAACATTCCACCCAAAATGTACAGACTACACATTCTTCTCAGCAGCCCATGGAACCTTCTCTAAAATAGATCATGTACTGGGCCATAAAGCCTGCCTCCATATTTTCAAGAAAATTGATGTAATTTCTTGTATGATATCAGACCACAATGCAGTAATGCTAGAAATCCACAACAAAAAGTACACCAGGAATTCTTCTTTCTCCTGGAAATTGAACAACACACGTTTAAACAATAAATGGGTTGTGGATGAAATAAAGAATGAAATTGCAAAATATTTAGAATTCAATGACAACGAGAACACATCATACCAAAACTTATGGGACAAAATGAAGGCAGTCCTTAGGGGAAAAATCACAGCACTAAATGCCTTCATAACAAAAACAGAGAGATCCCAAACCAATAACCTAACCATCCATCTAAAGGCATTGGAAAAGCTAGAAGAAGCCAACCCAAAAAGCTCCAGACGGAAAGAAATAATTAAGATCAGAGCAGAAATTAATGAATTGGAAACTAAGAGGACAATTAAGAAAATTGATGAAACAAAGATCTGGTTCTTTGAAAAAATTAACAAGATTGATACACCCCTGGCCAATTTGATCAAGCAGAAAAAAGAAACACTTCAAATCAACAAAATTAGAAATGAAAAAGGAGAGATCACAACAGACATGAGTCATTAGGAAGAGTCATTAGGACTTACTTCAAAAACCTCTATTCCATAAAACAGGTGAATATGGAAGAAATGGATGAATTCCTAGACACATATCACCTACCAAACCTAAGCCCAGAGCAGATTAATTTCCTAAACAGACCCATTACACCCTTTGAAATCGAAGAAGTAATAAAAAACCTCCAAAAAAGAATAGTCCAGGACCAGATGGTTTCTCAGAGGACTTCTACCAAATATTCATGGAAGCACTGAAACCAATTCTTCACAAAGTGTGCCACACAATTGGAGAATAGGGTGAGATCCCCACCTCCTTTTACAAAGCTAGTATCACTCTAATTCCAAAACAAGGCAAAGATGCCATAAGAAAGGAAAATTTTAGGCCCATTTCTCTGATGAACATAGACGCAAAGATCGTGAACAAAATTCTTGCAAACCGAATTCAACAGTACATCAAAAGCATTATCTACTTTGATCAAGTAGGCTTCATACCTGGAAAGCAGGGATGGTTCAACATATGGAAATCTATCAATGTAATACACCACATAAACAAGCTAAAACACAAAAACCACATGATCATTTCGATAGATGCAGAGAAGGCCTTTGACAAAATACAACATCACTTCATAATCAAAACACTAGAGAGAATAGGCATAGAAGGCCCATATCTCACCATAATAAAGGCTATATATAAAGCACCTGAAGCCCAAGTAATTCAAAAGGGGAGAGACTGAAGGAATTCCCATTGAGGTCAGGAACAAGACAGGGGTGTCCACTCTCACCTCTGCTCTTCAACATGGTGCTAGAAGTATTAGCTCAAGCAATAAGACACGAGAAAAAAATGAAAGGGATACAAATTGGAAAGAGGGAAGTTAAGTTAGCCCTATTTGCAGATGACATGATTCTATACATAAGTGACCCAAGAACTTCCATCTCAAAACTCTTAAAGGTGATTAGCGCCTTCAGCAAAGTAGCAGGATACAAAATCTATGCACAGAAATCAATAGCCTTTCTGTATGCAAAGGACAAAAAACAGAAAAAGAAATAACTAATATCGTCCCATTTTCAATTACAACAAAGAAAATAAAATACCTTGAAATAACATTGACTAAGGAAGTGAAAGACCTATACAATGAAAACATGAAAACTCTCTAAAAAGAAATTGAGGAGGTCCTACAAAAATGGAAAGACGTCCTGTGCTCCAGGATTGGTAGATTCGTTTTATTTCTAAAGTAGTTTGCTTAAAAAAAGATCTTCATTGCTGAAAACTATACTGTGTGTAATATGCTAGTTCTGTTTTCGGAATGAGTTGCTTTACTACAAAGATGGTCGAGTTTATCAAGTTGGAACTTTCCTAGTATGTGTAATATAACAAGATGTACAGCTTAGTAGATTTGTTTTATTTCTAAAGTAGTTTGCTTAGAAAACAAAGGTCTTCATTGCCAAACACTGTACTGTGTGAAATAAGCTAGTTCTGTTCTGGGAATGAGTTGCTTTCCCACAAAGAAGGTTGAGTGCAGGAAGTTGAATATTTCCTCGATTGTGTAAGCTAATAAGATGTACAACATAGTAGATTCATTTAATTTCTAAAGTAGTTTGCTGAGAAAAGAAAGATCTTCTTACCAAACACTGTACTTTGTGAAATAAGCTAGATCTGTTCTCAGAATTAGTTGCTTTCCCACGAAGACTGTTGAGTGAATCAAGATGATACTTTCCTGGTTTGTGTAATCGAACAAGATGTGCAACTTGGTAGATTCGTTTTATTACTAAAGTAGTTTGCTTAGAAAACAAAGAACGTCATTGCCGAACATTGTACAGTGTGAATAAGCTGGTTCTGTTCTCAGAATGACATGCTTTGCTACCAAGATTGTTGAGTGCAGCAAAATCAAACTTTCCTTGTTTCTGTAATATAACAAGATGTACAACTTAGTAGATTAGTTTCATTTATAAAGTACTTTGCTTAAAAAACAAAGATCTTCATTGCCGATAACTGTACATAGACAGTTGAGTGCAGCAACATCAAACGGTCCTGGTTTGTGTAATCTAACAAGATATACAACTTAGTACATTCATTTCATTTCTAAAATAGTTTGCATAAAAAAAGAAACATCTTCATTTCCGAACAATGTACTGTGTGAAATAAGCTAGTTCTCTTCTTGGAATGAGTTGCTTTACCACAAAGAAGGTTGAGTGTGGGAAGCTGATACTTCCTGGATTGTGTAAGCTAACAAGATGTACAACTTGGTAGATTCATTTCCTTTCTAAAGTAGTTTGCTGAGAAAACAAAGATCATCTTTTCCAAACACTGAACTTTGTCAAATAAACTAGTTCTGTTGTGGGAATGAGTTGCTTCCCACGAGGACGGGTGAGTGCAGCAAGTTGATACTTTCCTGTTTTTGTGTAATCTAACAAGATATACATCTTAGTAGATTCATTTCATTTCTAAATTAGTTAGCTTAGAAAACAAAGGTCTTCATTGCCAAACACTGTACTGTGTGAAATAAGCTAGTTCTGTTCTCATAATGACTTGTTTTCCCATGAAGATGGTTGAGTGCAGGAAGTTCATACTTTCCTGATTTGTGAAATCTAACAAGATATGCAACTTAGTAGATTCGTTTCATTTCTGAAGTAGTTTGTTGAGAAAACAAAGCTCTTCATTGCCAAATACTGTACTTTGTGAAATAAGCTTCTTCTGTTCTTGGAATGAGTTGCTCTCCCACGAAGATGTCTGAGTGTAGGAAGTTGATACTTTCCTGGGTTGTGTAATCTAACAATATGTACAACAGTACATTCTTTTCATTTCTAAAGTAGTTTGCTTAAAAAAACAAAGATCTTCATTGCCAAAAACTATACTGTGAGAAATAAGCTAGTTTTGTTCTCGGAATGAGTTGCGATCCTATGAAGACGGTTGAGTGCAGCAAGCTGAAACTTTCCTGGATTGTGTAATCAAACAAGATGTACAACTTAGTAGAATCATTTCATTTCTAAAGTAATATGCTTAGAAAACAAAGATCTTAATTACCGAAAACTGTACTGTGTGAAATAAGCTAGTTCTGTTCTCGGATCAGTTGCTCGCATGAAGACGGTTGAGTGCCGGAAGTTAACACTTTCCTGGTTTGTGTAATCTAATAAGATGTACATCTTAGTAGATTCGTTTAATTTCTAATGTAGTTTCCTTCAAAAACAAAGGTCTTCATTGCCAAACACTGTAATGTCTGAAATAAGCTAGTTCTGTTCTCGGAATGACTTGCTTTCCCATGAAGATGGCTGAGTGCGGAAGTTGATACTTTCCTGGTTTGTGTAATCTAACATGATGTACAACTTAGTAGATTCGTTTCCTTTTTAAAGAAGTTTGCTTAGAAAACAATGATCTTCATTTCCGAACACTCTACAGTGTGAAATAAGCTAGTTCTGTTCTGGGTATGAGTTGCTTTCCTATGAAGACGGTTGAGTGCAGCAAGATCAAACTATCCTGGTTTGTGTATTCGAACAAGATGTACAACGTAGTAGATTCGTTTCATTTCTAAAGTAGTTTGCTTAGAAAACAAAGATCTTCATGCCCGAACACTGTACTTTGTGTAATAAGGTCTGTTTTGGAATGAGTTGCGTTGCCACGAAGACGGTTCAGGGCAGCAAGTTGATACTTTCCTGGTTTGTCTAATCTAACAAGATGTACAATTTAGTAAATTCGTTTCATTACTAAAGTAGTTTGCTTAGAAAACAAAGATCTTCATTGCCGAACACTGTACAGTGTGAAATAAGCTAGTTCTGTTCTTAGAATGAGATGCTTTCCTATGAAGACATTTGAGTGCAGCAAGATCAAACTTTCCTGGTTTGTGTAATCTGACAAGATGTACAACTTAGTAGATTCATTTCATTTCTAAAGTAGTTTGCTTAGAAAACAAAGGTCTTCATTGCCAAACACTATACTGTGTGAAAGAAGCTAGTTCTTTTCTCGGAAATATTGCTTTCCCATGAAGATGGCTGAGTGCATGAAGTTGACACTTTGCTGGTTTGTGTAATCTGAACAGATGTAGGACTTAGTAGATTCTTTTCATTTCTAAAATAGTTTCCTTAGAAAACAAATATCTTCATTTCAGAACACTGTACCGTGTGAAATAAGCTGGTTCAGTTCTTGGAATATGTTGTTTGCCCATGAATACGGTTGAGTGCAGCAAATTGATATGTGACTGGATTGGGTCATCTAACAAGATGTACAACTGAGTAGATTCGTTTCATTTCTAAAGTGGTTTGCTTAGAAAACAAAGTTCTTCATTGCCGAACACTGTACTGTGTGAAAAAAGCTAGTTCTGTTCTCGGAATGAGTTACTTTCCCACAATGATGGTTCAGTGCAGGAAGTTGATACTTACCTCGATTGTGTAATCTCACAAGATGTACACCTTAGTAGATTCGTATATTTCTAAAGTAGTTTGCTTAGAAAACAAATATCTTCATTGCCGAATACTGTACTTTGTGAAATAAGCTAGTTATCTTCTAGGAATGAGTTGCATTCCTACGAAGAAGGTTGAGTGCAGCAAGACCAAACGTTCCTGCTTTGTGTAATCTAACGAGGTGTACAACTTAGTAGATTCGTATAATTTCTAAAGTACTTTTCTTAAAAAACAAAGATCTTCATTTCTGAAAACTACTTATGTTCTAGGAATGAGTTGCTTTCCTATGAATATGGTAGAGGGCAGCAAGTTGATACTTTCCTGGATTGTGTAATCTAACAAGATGTACAACTTAGTAGATTCATTTCATGTCTACAGTAGTTTACTTAGAAAACAAAGATCTACATTTCCGTAAACTGTACAGTGTGAAATAAGCTAGTTCTGTTCTCAGAATGAGTAGCTTTACTATGAAGACTGTGCAGTACAGCAAGTTGATACTTTCCTGGTATGCGTAATCTTACAAGATGTACGCCTTAGTAGATTTTTTTCATTTATAAAGTCGTTTGCTTAGAAAACAAAGGTCTTCATTGCCAAACACTGTACAGTGTAATAAGCAAGTTTTGTTCTCCGAATGATTTGCTTTCCCATGAAGATGGTTGAGTCTGGGAAGTTGATACTGTCATGGATTGTGTAATCTAACAAGATATACAGCTTAGAAGATTCGTTTCGTTTGTAAAGCAGTTTGCTGAGAAAACAAACCTCTTCATTGCCAAACACTGTACTTTGTGAAAAAACCTATTTCTGTTCTCAGAATGAGTTGCGTTCCCACGAAGATGGTAGAGCATAGCAAGCTGATACTTTCCTGGTTTGTGTAGTCTAGCAATATGTACAACTGAGATGATTCTTTTCATCTCTAAAGTAGTTTACCTAGAAAACAAAGATCATCATTGCCGAAAACTGTACTGTGCGAAATACGCTAGTTTTGTTCACGGAATGAGTTACTTTGCTATGAAAACGGTTCAGTACATCAAGATGATACTTTCCTGGTTTGTGTAATCTAACAAGATGTACAACTTAGTAGATTCGTTTCATTTCGAAAGTAGTTCACTTAGAAAAGTAAGATCTTCATTGCTGTACACTGTACTTTGTGAATTAAGCTAGTTCTTTTATCAGAATGAGTTGCTTTCCCACGAAGATGGTAGAGTGCAGAAGTTGATACTTTCCTGGTGTAATCTAACAATATGTACATCTGAGTAGATTCGTTTAATTTCTAAAGTAGTTTGCTGAGAAAAGAAAGGTCTTCATTGCCAAACACTGTACCGTGTAAAATAAACTAGTTTTGTTCTCGGAATGACTAGCTTTCCATGAAGTTGGTTGAGTGTGGGAAGTTGATACTTTCCTGGTTTGTGTAATCTAACAAGATGTACAACTTAGTAGATTCGTTTAATTTCTAAACTATTTTGCTAAGAATACAAAGGTTTTCAGTGCTGAACACTGTACTGTGTGAAATAAGCTAGTTCCGTTCTTGGAATGAGTTGTTTTCCAATGAAGAATGTTGAGCGCAGGAAGTTGATACTTTCCTGGTTTGTGTAATCTAAAAAGATGTACAACTTAGTAGACTCTTTTCATTTCTATATTTGTTTGCTTAGAAAACAAAGGTCCTCATTTCCCAACACTGTACCGTGTGAAATAACCTGGTTCGGGTCTCGGAATGAGTTGCATTCCTACAAAGACAGTTGAGTGCAGCAAGTTGAAAGTTTCTTGGATTTTGTAATCTAATAAGATGTACAACTTAGTTGATTCGTTTCATTTCTAAAGTAGTTTGCTTTGAAAACAAAGGTCTTCATTTATGAACACTGTACTGTGTGAAATAAGGTCGTTGTATTCTCGGAATGAGTTACATTCCCACAAAGATGGTTGAGTGCAGGAATTTGATACTTTCCTGGATTGTGTAATCAAACAAGATGTACAGGTTAGTAGATTCGTTTCATTTCTAAAGTACTTTGATTAGAAAAGACAGATCTTCATTGCCGAAAACTGTCCTGTGTGAAATAAGCTAGTTCTTTTCTCGGAATGAGTTCCTTTCCCACGAAGACAGTTGAGTGCAGCAAGTTGATAATTTCCTAGTTTGTGTAATCTACAAAATGTACAACTTAGTAGATACGTTTCCTTTCTAAAGTAGTTTGCTTAGAAAACAAAGTTCTTCATTGCCAAACACTGTACTGTGTGAAATCAGCTAGTTCTGTTCTCAGAATGAATTGCTTTCCAACGAAGAGGGTTGAGTGCAGGAAGTTGATACTCTCCTGGATTGTCTAATCTAACAAGATGTACAACATAGTAGATTCTTTTCATTTCTAAAGTAGTTTCCTTAGAAAAAAAAGATCTTCATTGCCAAACACGGTACTTTGTGTAATAAGGTAGTTCTGTTTTTGTAATGAGTTGCTTTGGCACGAAGACGGTTGAGTGCAGCAAGTTGATACTTTCCTGGTTTGTGTAATGTAACAGGATATACAACTTAGTAGATTCGTTTCATTTCTAAAGTAGTTGTCTGAGAAAACAAAGACCTTCATTGCCGAACACTGTTCCTTGTGAAATAAGCTAGTTCTGTTCTCGGAATGAGTTGATTTCCTAAGGAAGATAGTTCAGTGAAGCAAGTTATGCTTTCCTATTTTGTGTAATCTAACAAGATGGAAAACGTAGTAGATTCGTTTCATTTCTAAAGTAGTTTGTTTAGAGAACAAATGTCTTGATTGCCGAACACTGTACTTTGTGAAATAAACTAGTTCTGTTCTCGGAATGAGTTGTTTTCCCACGAAGACAGTTGAGTAGAGCAAGATCAAAATTTCCTGGTTTGTGTAATCTAACAAGATGTGCAAATTAGTAAATTTGTTTCACTTCTAAAGTAGTTTGCTTAGAAAACAAAGATCTTCATTGCAAAACACTGTACTATGTGAAATAAGCTAGTTCTGTTCACGGAATGAAATGCGTTCCTACGAAGACCATTGAGTGCAGCAAGATCAAACTTTCCTGGTTTGTGTAATCTAACAAGATGTACAACTTAGTAGATTCGTTTCATTTCTAATATATTTTGCTTAGAAAACAAAGATATTCATTGCCAAACACTGTCCCATGTGAAATAATCTAGTTCTGTTCTTGGAATGACTAGCTTTCCTACGAAGACGGATGAGTGCAGCAAGTTGAAACTTCCCTGGATTGTGTAATCTAACAAGATATAAAACTTAGTAGATTCATCTCATTTGTAAAGTAGTTTGCTTAGAAAACAAAGGTCTTCATTCCCGAAAACGGTAGTGTGTGAAATGAGCTAGTTATGTTCTCAGAATGAGTAGCTTTCCAACGAAGACAGTTCAGTGAAGCAAGTTGATACTTTCCTGGTTTGTGTAAACTAACAAGATATACAACTTAGTATATTCGTTTCATTTCTGAGGTAGTTTGCTTAGAAAACAAAGCTCTTCATTGCCGACCACTGTACTGTGTGAAATAAGCTAGTTCTGTTCTCGGAATGACTTGCTTTCCCACGAAGACGTTTGACTGCAGGAAGGTGATACTTTCCTGGATTGTGTAATAGAAGAAGATGTACAACTTAGTAGATTCGTTTAATTTCTAAAGTAGTTTGCTTAGAAAACAAAGATCTTCATTGCCGAACACTGTACTTCGTGAAATAAGGTAGTTCTGTTCTCGGAATAAGTTCCTTTCCCATGAAGAAGGTTGTGTGCAGCAAGATGAATCTTTCCTGGTTTCTGTAATCTAACAAGGTGTACAACTTAGTAGATTCATTTCATTTCTAAAGGAGCTTGCTTAGAAAACAAAGATCTTCATTGCCGAACACTGTACTGTGTGAAATAAGCTAGTTCTTCTTCTCGGATTGTGTTGCATACCTACGAAGAAGTTTTAGTGCATCCAGATCAAAAGTTCCAGGTTTGTGTAAAATAAAAAGATGTACAACTTAGGAGATTCGTTTCATTTCTAAAGTTGTTTGTTTAGAAAACTAAGATCTTCATTGCCCAAAACTGTACTGTGTGAAATAAGCTAGTTCTGTTCTCGGGATGAGTTGCTCTACTACGAAGACGGTTGAGTGCTGCAAGTTGATACTTTCCTGGTTTATGTAGTCTAACAAGATGTACATCTTAGTAGATTCGTTTCATTTCTAATATATTTTGCTTAGAAAACAAAGATATTCATTGCCAAACACTGTCCCATGTGAAATAATCTAGTTCTGTTCTTGGAATGACTAGCTTTCCTACGAAGACGGATGAGTGCAGCAAGTTGAAACTTCCCTGGATTGTGTAATCTAACAAGATATAAAACTTAGTAGATTCATCTCATTTGTAAAGTAGTTTGCTTAGAAAACAAAGGTCTTCATTCCCGAAAACGGTAGTGTGTGAAATGAGCTAGTTATGTTCTCAGAATGAGTAGCTTTCCAACGAAGACAGTTCAGTGAAGCAAGTTGATACTTTCCTAGTTTGTGTAAACTAACAAGACATACAACTTAGTATATTCGTTTCATTTCTGAGGTAGTTTGCTTAGAAAACAAAGCTCTTCATTGCCGACCAATGTACTGTGTGAAATAAGCTAGTTCTGTTCTCGGAATGACTTGCTTTCCCACGAAGATGATTGACTGCAGGAAGGTGATACTTTCCTGGATTGTGTAATAGAAAAAGATGTACAACTTAGTAGATTCGTTTAATTTCTAAAGTAGTTTGCTTATAAAACAAAAATATTCATTGCCGAACACTGTACTTTTTTGTACTTTGTGAAATAAGGTAGTTCTGTTGTCGGAATAAGTTCCTTTCCCATGAAGAAGGTTGAGTGCAGCAAGATGAATCTTTCCTGGTTTCTGTAATCTAACAAGGTGTACAAATTAGTAGATTCATTTCATTTCTAAAGGAGCTTGCTTAGAAAACAAAGATCTTCATTGCCGAACACTGTACTGTGTGAAATAAGCTAGTTCTTCTTCTCGGATTGTGTTGCATACCTACGAAGAAGTTTTAGTGCATCCAGATCAAAAGTTCCAGGTTTGTGTAAAATAAAAAGATGTACAACTTAGGAGATTCGTTTCATTTCTAAAGTTGTTTGTTTAGAAAACTAAGATCTTCATTGCCCAAAACTGTACTGTGTGAAATAAGCTAGTTCTGTTCTCGGGATGAGTTGCTCTACTACGAAGACGGTTGAGTGCTGCAAGTTGATACTTTCCTGGTTTATGTAGTCTAACAAGATGTACATCTTAGTAGATTCGTTTAATTTCTAAAGTAGTTTGCATAGAAAACAATGATCTTCATTACCGAACATTGTATTGTGTGAAATAAGCTAGATCTATTCTCGGAATGAGTTGCTTTCCCATGAAGACGTTATAGTGCAGCTAGTTGATACTTTCCTGGTGTGTGTATTCTGACAAGTTGTACAACTTAGTATATTCGTTTCATTTCTAAAGTAGTTTGCTTAGAAAAGAAAGATCTTCATTGCCGAACACTGTACTCTGTGAAATAGGCTAGTTCTGTTCTCGGATTGAGTTGCTTTCACACGAAGTGGGATGAGTGCACGAAGTTGATACTTTCCTGGATTGTGTAATCTAACAAGATGTACAGCTTAGCAGATTCGTTTCATTTCTAACGTACTTTGATTAGAAAACAAAGATTTTCATTTTAGAACACTGTACTTTGTGAAGTAAGCTAGTTCTGTTCCCGAATTAGTTGCATTCCCACGAAGACGTTTGAGTGCAGCAAGTTGATACTTTCCTTGTTTGTGTAATCTACGAAGATGTACAACTTAGTACATTCGTTTCATGTCTAAAGTAGTTTGCTTAGAAAACAAAGATCTTCATTGCCGAACACTGTACTGTGTGAAATAAGCTAGTTCTTCTTCTCGGAATGTGTTGCTTTCCTACCAAGATGGTTTAGTGCAGCCAGATCAAACGTTCCTGGTTTGTGTAACCTAACAAGATATACAAGTTAGTAAATTCATTCAATTAGTAAAGTAGTTTGCTTAGAAAACAAACGTCTTCATTGTCGAATACTGTACTGTGTGAAATAAGGTAGTTCTGTTCTCGGAATGCGTTCCTTTCCCACGAAGATGGTTGAGTGCAGCAAGTTGATACATTTCTGGTTTGTGTAACCTAACAAGATGCACAACTTAGTAGATTCGTTTCATTTCTAAAGTAGTTTTCTTAGAAAACAAAGATCTTCATTGCTGAACACTGTACTGTGTGAAATAAGATGGTTCTGTTCTCGGAATGAGTTGCTGTTCTAGGAAGACGGTTGAGTTCAGGAAGAATTAACTTTCCTGGATTGTGTAACCTAACAAGATGTAAAACATAGTAGATTTGTTTCATTTCTAAAGTAGTTTGCTGAGAAAATAAAGATCTTTATTGCGAACATGGTACTTTGTGAAATAAGGGTGTTCTGTTCTCGGAATGAGTTGCTTTCCTAAGGGAGACGGTTAAGTGAAGCAAGTTGATACTTTCCTCGTTTGTGTAATCTAACAAGATGTACAACTGAGTAGATTGTTTCATTTATAAAGTAGTTTGCCTAGAAAACAAATGTCTTCATTGCCAAACACTGTACTTTGTGAAATAAGCTAGTTCTGTTCTCGGAATCAGTTGCTTTCCCACGAAGACAGTTGAGTGCAGCAAGATCAAACTTTCCTGGTTTGTGTAATCTAACGAGATGTACAATTTAGAAGATTCGTTTAACTTCTAAAGTAGTTTTCTTAGAAATCAAAGGTCTTCGTTGCCAAACACTGTACTGTGTGAAATAAGCTAGTTTTGTTTTTGGACTGAGTTGCTTTCCCACGAGGAAAGTTGAGTGCAGAAAGTTGATACTTTCCTGGATTGTGTAATCTAAAAAGATATACAATGTATTAGATTCGTTTCATTTCTAAAATAGTTTGCTCAGAAAGCAAAGATCTTCATTGCCAAATACTGTACTTTGTGAAATAAGCTACTTCTGTTCTCCGAATGATTTGCTTTCCCATGAAGACGGTTCAGCGCAGCAAGTTGGTACTTTCCTGGTTTGTGTAATATAAGAAGATATACAACTTAGTAGATTCGTTTCATTTCTAAAGTAGTTTCCTTATAAAACAAAGATCTTCATTGCCTTACATTGTACAGTGTGAAATAAGCTAAGTCTGTTGTTGGAATGATATGCTTTCCTACGAAGACAGTTGAGCGAAGGAAGATCAAACTTTCCTGGTTTGTGTAATCTAACAAGATATACAAATTAGTAGATTCGTTTCATTTCTAAAGTAGTTTGCCAAACACTGTACTGTGTGAAATAAGCTAGTTCTGTTCTTGGAATCAGTTGCTTTACTAAGAAGACGGTTGAGTGCAGCAAGTTCATACTGTCCTGGTGTTTGTAATCTAACAAGAAGCACATCTTAATAGATTCATTTCATTTATAAAGTAGTTTGCTTAGAAAACAAAGGTCTTCATTGCCGAACACTGTACTGAGTGCAATAAGCTAGTTTTGTTCTCGGAATGACATATGTTCCTACGAAGCTGGTTGAGTGCAGCAAAATCAAACTTTCCTGGTTTGTGTAATCTCACAAGATGGACAATGGAGTAGGTTCGTTCCATTTCTAAAGTAGTTTCCTTAGAAAACAAAGATGTTCATTGCCGAACACTGTACTTTGTGTAATACGGTAGTTCTTGGAATGAGTTGCATTGGCACGAAGACGGTTGCATGCAGCAAGTTGATACTGTCCTGGTTTGTGTAGTGTAACAAGATGTACAACTTAGTAGATTGATTTCATTTCTAAAGTAGTTGTCTGTTAAAACAAAGACCTTCATTGCTGAACACTGTAGTTTGTGAAATAAGCTAGTTCTGTTCTCAGAATGAATTGCTTTCCTAAGGAAGATGGTTCAGTGAAGCAAGTTATACTTTCCTACTCTGTGTAATCTAACAAGATGTAAAACGTAGTAGATTCGTTTCATTTCTAAAATAGTTAGGTTAGAGAACAAGGTCTTCATTGCCAAACACTATACTGTGTAATAAGCAAGTTCTGTTCCCCGAATGAGTTACTTTCCCATGAAGATGGTTGAGTCCGGGAAGTTGATACTGTCATGGATTGTGTAATCTAACAAGATGTACAGCTTAGAAGATTCGTTTCTTTTGTAAAGCAGTTTGCTGAGAAAACAAACCTCTTCATTGCCGAACACTGTACTTTGTGAAAAAACCTATTTTTGTTTTTGGAATGAGTTGCGTTCCCACGAAGATGGTAGAGCATAGCAAGTTGATACTTTCCTGGTTTGTGTAATCTAACAATATGTACAACTTAGATGATTCTTTTCATCTCTAAAGTGGTTTACCTAGAAAACAAAGATCTTCATTGCTGAAAACTGTACTGTGTGAATAAGCTAGTTCTGTTCTCGGAATGAGTTACTTTGCTATGAAGACGGTTGAGTGCAGCAAGTTGACTCTTTCCTGGTTTGTGTAATTTGACAAGATGTACAACTTAGTAGATTCGTTTCATTTCCAAACTATTTTTCTTAAAAAAAGAAAGATCTTCATTGCGGAAAACTGTACTGTATGTAATAAGCTAGTTATGTTCTCAGAATGAGTTACTTTCCGATGAAGACGGTTGAGTGCAGCAAGATCAAACTTCCCTGGTTTGTGTAATCTATCAAGATGTACAACTTAGTACATCCGTTTCATTTCTAAAGTCGTTTGCTTAGAAAACAAAGATCTTCATTGCCGAACACTGTACTTTGTGAAATAAGCTAGTTCTCTTCTTGGAGTGAGTTGCTTTCCCACGAAAACGATTCAGTGCAGCAAGTTGATACTTTTGTGGTTTGTGTAATCTAACAAGATGTACAAATTAGTAGACTCATTTCATTTCTAAGTTAGATTGCAATGAGTTCCTTTGCCACGAAGATAGTTGAGTGCAACAAGATGATACTTTCTTGGTTTGTGTAATCTAACAAGATGTACAACTTTGTAGATTCGTTTCATTTCTAAAGTGCTTTGCTTGGAAAACAAAGGTCTTCATTGCTGAACACTGTACTGTGTGAAATAAGCTAGTTCTGTTCTCGGAATGAGTTGGTTTCCCATGAAAATGGTTGAGTGCGGGAATTGATACTTTCCTGGTTTGTATAATCTAAAAAGATGTACCACTTCGTAGATTCTTTTCATTCCTAAAGTAGTTTGCTTAGAAAAAAAAGATCTTCATTTCAAAACACTGTACAGTGTGAAATAAGCGTGTTCAGTTCTCAGCATGAGTTGCTTTCCTAAGAAGACGGTTGAGTGCAGCACAGTGAAACTTTCCTGGATTGGGTAATGTAAAAAGGTACACAAGTTACCAGATTTATTTCATTTCTGAAGTAGTTTGCTTAGAAAACAAAGGTCGTCATTGGCGAACCCTGTACTGTGTGAAATAACGTCGTTGTGTTCTGGGAATGAGTTACTTTCCCACGAATATGGTTGAGTGCAGGAAGTTGATACTTTCCTGGATTGTGTAATCTAACAAGATGTACAGCTTAGTAGATTCTTTTATTTCTAAAGTAATTTGCTTAGAAAACAAATGTCTTCATTGCCGAATACTGTACTTTGTGAAATAAGATAGTTCTCTTCTGTGATTGAGATGCTTTCCCACGAAGATGGCTGAGTGCAGCAAGTTGATACTTTCCTGGTTTGTGTAAACTAACAAGATGTACAACTTAGTAGATTCTTTTCATATCCAAAGTAGTTTGCTTAAAAAAAGGAAGATCATCATTAGCGAAGACTGTACAGTGTGTAATAAGCTAGTTCTGTTCTCGGAATGAGTTGCATTCCCCTGAAGACGGTTGAGGGCAGCAAGTTGATACTTTCCTGGTTTATGTAATCTAACAAGATATACAACTTAGTAGGTTCCTTTCATTTCTAAAGTAGTTTCTTTGAAAACAAAGTTCATTGCTGAACACTGTACTGTGTGAAATAAGCTAGTTCTGTTCTCGTATTGAGTTGCTTTCCTATGAAGATAGTTGAGTGCATGAAGTTGATACTTTCCTGGATTGTGTAATCTAGCAAGATATATAGCTTCGTAGATTCTTTTCTTTTCTAAAGTACTTTGCTTAGAAAACAAAGATCTTCATTGCCAAATACTGTACTTTGTGATATAACCTAGTTCTGTTCTCTAAATGAGTTGTTTTCCCACGAAGACTGTTGAGTGCAGCAAGTTGATACTTTCCTGGTTTGTCTAATCTAACAACATGTACAACTTAGTAGATTCGTTTCATTTCTACATAGTTTGCTTAGAAAGAAAAGATCTTCATTGCAGAAATTGACCAGTGTGAAATAAGCTAGTTCTGTTCTCGGAATGAGTTGCTTTCCCACGAAGACGATTGACTGTAGGAACTTCATACTGTCCTGGATTGAGTAATCTAACAAGATTTACAGCTTAGTAGATTCGTTTCATTTCTAAATGAGTTTGCTGAGAAAAAAAAGCTCTTCATTGCCGAACAATGTACTTTGTGAAATAACCTCCTTCTGTTCTCAGAATGCGTTGCTATCCCACGAAAACGGTTGAGTGCAACAAGTTGATAATTTCCTGGTTTGCGTAATCTATCATGATGTACAAATTAATAGAGTCATTTCATTTCTAAAGTAGTTTACTCAGAAAAGAAAGATCTTCATTGCCGAAAACGGTACTGTGTGAAATAAGCTAGTTCTGTTCTCGGAATGAGTTGCTTTACTCTGAATACGGTTGAGTGCAGCAAGTTGATACTTTCCTGGTTTGCGTTATCTAACAAGATGTACAACTTAGTAGATTCGTTTTATTTCTAAAGTATTTTGCTTAGAAAACAAATATCTTCATTTCTGTACACTGTGCTGATCTACTTTTCTGAACACTACTTTGTGAAATAATCTACTTCTGTTCTCAGAATGAGTTGCTTTCTCATGAAGACGTTTGAGCGCAACAAGTTGATACATTCCTGGTTTGTGTAATCTAACAAGATGTACAACATAGTAGATTGGTTTCATTTATAAAGTAGTTTGCTTAGAAAACAAAGGTCTTCTTTGCCAAACACTGTACTGTGTAATATGCTAGTCCTTTTCTCGGAATGAGTTGCTTTCCCATGAAGACGGTTGAGTGCAGGAAGTTCATACTTTCCTGGTTTGTGTAATCTAACAAGATGTACAACTTAGTAGATTCGTTTCATTTCTAAAGTATTTTGCTTAGAAAGCAAAGATCTTCATTTCTGTACACTGTACTGTGGGAAATAACCTAATTCTGTTCGCAGAATGAGATGCGTTCCTACGAAATCAGTTGAGTGCAGCAAGATCAAACATTCCTGGTTTGTGTAATCTAACAAGATGTACAACTAGTAGATTCATTTCATTTCTAAAGTATTTTTCATAGAAAACAAATCTCTTCAGTGCCGAACACTGTACTGTGTGGAATAAGCTAGTTCCGTTCTTGGAATGAGTTGCTTTCCCACGAAGAAGGTTGAGTGCAGGAAGGTGATACTTTCCTGGATTGTGTAATGTAAAAAGATATACAACTTAGTATATTCGTTTCATTTCTAAGGTAGTTTGCTGAGAAAACAAAGATCTTCATTGCCTAACACTGTACTTTGTGAAATAAGGTAGTTATGTTCTCGGAGTGAGTTGCTATCCCACGAAAACGGTTGAGTGCAGCCAGTTGATAATTTCCTGGTTTGCGTAATCTATCACGATGTACAAATTAATAGAGTCATTTCATTTCTAAAGTAGTTTACTCAGAAAAGAAAGATCTTCATTGCCAAAAACGGTACTGTGTGAAATAAGCTAGTTCTGTTCTCGGAATGAGTTGCTTTACTCCGAATATGGTTGAGTGCAGCAAGTTGATACTTTCCTGGTTTGTGTAATCTAAAAAGGTGTACAAATTAGTAGATTCGTTTCATTTCTAAAGTAGTTTGATTAGAAAACAAAGACCTTCATTGCCGAAAACTGTACTGTGTGAACTAAGCTAGTTCTGTTCTCGGAATGAGTTGCTTTCCCACGAAGATGGTTGAATGCAGGAAGTTGATACTTTCCTGGATTGTGTAATCTAACAAGATGTACAGCTTAGTAGATTCGTTTCATTTCTAAAGTAGTTTGCTTAGAAAACAAAGATTTTCATTTCCGAACACTGTACTTTGTATAATATGGTATTTCTGTTCTTGGAATGAGTTCCCTTGCCACGAAGACGGTTGAGTGAAGCAAGATGATACTTTCTTGGTTTCTGTAAACTAACAAGATGTACAACTTAGCAGATTTGATTCATTTCTAAAGTGGTTTGCTTGGAAAAAAAGGTCTTCATTGCCAAACACTGTACTTTATGAAATAAGGTAGTTGTGTTCTCAGAATGAGTTGCTTTCCCACGAAGACGGTTGAGTGCAGCCAGTTGATACTTTCCTGGTTCGTGTAATCTAAAAAGGTGTACAAATTAGTAGATTCATTTCATTTCTAAAGTAGTTTGATTAGAAAACAAAGACCTTCATTGACGAAAGCTGTACTGTGTGAACTAGGTTAGTTCTGTTCTCGGAATGAGTTGCTTTCCCAAGAGACGGTTGAGTGCAGCAAGTTGATACTTTCCTGGTTTGTGTAATTTAACAAGATGTACAACTTCGTAGATTCGTTTCATTTCTAAACTAGTTTCCTTAGAAAACAAAGATCTTCATTCCCGAACACTGTACTTTGTATAATATGGTAGTTCTGTTCTTGGAATGAGTTCCTTTGCCACGAAGACGGTTGAGTGCAGCAAGATGATATTTTCCTGGTTTGTGTAATCTAACAAGATGTACAACTTAGCAGATGCGAATCATTTCTAAAGTGGTTTGCTTGGAAAACAAAGATCTTCATTGCTGAACACTGTAATGTGTGAAATAAGCTTGTTTGGTTTTCAGAATGAGTTGCTTTCCTAAGAAGACGGTTGAGTGCAGCACGTTGAAACTTTCCTGAATTGGGTAATGTAAAAAGGTGCACAATGTAGCACGTTTGTTTCATTCTAAAGTAGTTTGCTTAGAAAACAAAGGTCTTCATCAGCGAACCCTGTACTGTGTGAAATAAGGTTGTGGTGTTCTCAGAATGAGTTACTTTCCCACGAATATGGTTGAGTGCAGGAAGTTGATACTTTCCTCGATTGTGTTATCTAAGAAGATGTACAGCTTCGTAGATTCATTTCATTTCTAAAGTAGTTAGCTTAGAAAAAAAAGTCCTTCATTGCCGAACACTGTACAGTGTGAAATAAGCTAGTTCTGTTCTCGGAAAGAGTTGCTTTGCCACGAAGGCAGTTGAGTGCAGCCAGTTGATACTTTCCTGGTTTGTGTAATGTAACAAGATGAACAACTTAGTAGATTCGTATCATTTCTAAAGTAGTTTCCTTAGAAAACAAAGATCTTCATTTCCAAACACTGTACCATGTGAAATAAGCTTGTTCGGTTCTCAGAATGAGTTGCTTTCCTAAGAAGACTGTTGAGTGCAGCAAGATCACACTGTACTGGTTTGTGTAATCTAACAAAATGTACAACATAGCAGATTCGTTTGATATCTAAAGTAGTTTGATTAGAAAACAAAGATCTTCATTGTTGAAAACTGTACTGTGTGATATAAGCTAGTTCTATTCTCAGAATGAGTTCCTTTCCCAGGAAGACGGTTAGTTTACTTAGAAAACAAAGATCTTCATTGCCGGAAACTGTACAGTGTGAATTAAGCTAGTTTTGTTCTAGGAATAGGTTGCTTTATACGAAGACGGTTGAGTGCAGGAAGTTGATACTTTCCTGGTTTGTGTAATCTAACAAGATGTACAACTAAGTCAATTCTTTTCATTTATAAAGTAGTTTGCTTAGAAAACAAAGAACTTCATTGCCGAACACTGTACTGTGTGAAATAAGCTAGTTCTGTTTGCGGAATGAGATGCGTTCCTACAAAGTCGGTTGAGTGCAGCAAGATCAAACTTTCCTGGTTTGTGTAATCTAACAAGATGTACAACTAGTAGATTCGTTTCATTTCTAAAGTAGTTTGCTTAGAAAACAAAGATCTTCATTGCCGAAAACTATACTGTGTGAAATAAGCTAGTTCTGTTTTCAGAATGAGATGCTTTACTGAGATGAGGGTTGAGAGTAGCAAGTTTGTACTTTTCTGGTTTGTGTAATCTTACAAGATGTACAACTTAGTAGATAAGATTCATTTCTAAAGTAGTTTCCTTAGAAAACAAAGTTCTTCATTGTACTGTGTGAAATAAGCTACTTCTGTTCTTGGAATGAGTTGCTTTCCCACGAAAACGGTTCAGGGCAGCAAGTTGATACTTTATTGGTTTTTGTCATCTAACTTAGTAGATTCGTTTCATTACAAAGTAGTTTGCATAGAAAACAACGTTGCTCATTGCAGAAAACTATACTGTTTGAAATAAGCTTGTTCTCTTCTCAGACTGAGTTGCTTTACTACGAAGACTGTTGAGTGCAGCAAGTTGATACTTTACTGATTTGGGTAATCTATCAAGATGTACATCTTAGTAGATTCGTTTCATTTCCAAAGTAGTTTGCTTAGAAAACAAAGGTCTTCATTGCCGAACACTGTACTGTGTGAAATAAGCTACTTCTGTTCTCAGAATGAGTTGCTTTCCCATGAAGATGGTTGAGTGCGGGAAGTTGACACTTTCCTGATTTGTGTATTCTAAGAAGATGTAGAACTTAGTAGATTCGTTTCATTTATAAAATAGTTTGCTTAGAAAATAAAGGCCTTCATTACCGAAACTGTACAGTGTCAAATAAGCTAGTTCTGTTCTCAGAATGACATGCTTTCCTATGAAGATGGTTGAGTGCAGAAAGATCAAACTTTCCTGCTTTGTGTAGTCTAACAAGATGTACAACTTAGTATATTCGTTTAATTTTAAAGTAGTTTGCATAGGAACCAAAGGTCTTCATTGACAAACAGTGTACTGTGTGAAATAAGCTAGTTCTGTTCTCAAAATGAGTTGCTCTCCCACGAAGATGGTTGGTGCAGGAAGTTGATTCTTTTCTGGTTTGTGTAATCTAACAAGATGTACAATTTAGTAGATTCATTTCATTTCTAAAGTACTTTGCTTAAAAAACAAGATCTTCATTGCCGAAAACTGTACTGTGTGTAATAAGCTAGTTCTGTTCTCGGAATGAGTTGTTTTCCCATGAAGACGGTTGAGTGCAGCAAGTTGAAACTTTCCTGGATTGTGCAATCTAACAAGATGTACAACTTAGTAGATTCGTTTCATTACTAAAGTAGTTTACATAGAAAATAAAGATCTTCATTGCCCAACAAAATACAGTGTGAAATAAGCTCGTTGTATTCTCGGAATGAGATGCTTTCCTACGAAGACGGTTGAGAGCAGCAAGATGAAACTTTCCTGGTTTGTGTAATCTGACAGGATGTACAACTTAGTAGATTCGTTTCATTTGCAAAGTAGTTTGCTTAAAATATGAAAGATCTTCTTTGCCAAAAACTGTACTGTGTGAAATAAGCTAGTTCTGTTCTCGGAATGAGTTGCTTTACTATGAAGTCGGTTGAGTGTAGCAATTTGGTACTTTCCAGGTATGTTTAATTACCAAGATGTACAACATAGTTGATTCGTTTCATTTCTATAGTAGTTTGCTTAGAAAACAAAGATCTTCATTGCCGAACACTGTACTGTGTGAAATAAGCTATTTCTATTGTTGGAATGAGTTGCTTTACTACGAAGATGGTTGAGTGCAGCAAGTTGATACTTTTCTGGTTTGTATAATCTATCAAGAAGTACATATTAGTAGATTCGTTTCATTTCTAAATTAGTTTGCTTAGAAAAGAAAGGCCTTCATTTCCGAACACTGTACTGGGTGAAATAAGCTAGTTCTGTTCTCAGAATGAGTTGCTGTCCCATGAAGATGATTGAGTGTGGGAAGTTGATACTTTCCTGGTTTTGTGTAATCGAAAAAGATATACAACTTAGTAGGTTCTTTTTATTTCTAAACTAGGTTGCTTAAAAAACAAAGGTCTTCAGTGCCGAACACTGTACCATGTGAAAAAAGCTGGTTCGGTACAGGGAATGAGTTGCTTTCCCACGAAGAAAGTTGATTGCAGGAAGTTGATACTTTCCTGCATTGTGTAATGTAAAAAGATGTACAACTTAGTAGATTCGTTTCATTTCCATAGTAGTTTGCATAGAAAATAAAGATCTTCATTGCTGAAAACTATACTGTGTGAAATAAGCTAGTTCTGTTCTTGGAATGAGTTGCTTTACTACGAAGATGGTTGAGTGAAGCAATTTGGTACTTTCCAGGTATGTGTAATCTACCAAGATGTACAACGTAGTAGATTCGTTTCACTTCTACAGTAGTTTGCTTAGAAAACAAAGATCTTCATTGCCGAACACTGTACTGTGTGAAATAAGCTAGTTCTGTTCACTGAATGAGATGCGTTCCTACAAAGTCGGTTGAGTGCAGCAAGACCAAACTTTCCTGGTTTGTGTAATCTTAGAAAGTGTACAACTAGTAGATTCGTTTCATTTCTAAACTATTTTGCTTAGGAAACAAAAGTATTCAATGCCGAACACTGTACTGTGTGAAATAAGCTAGTTACATTCTTGGAATGAGTTGCTTTCCCACGAAGAAGGTTGAGTGCAGGAAGTTGATACTTTCCTGGTTTGTGTAATCTAAGAAGATGCACAACTTAGTATATTCATTTCATTCAACGTAGTTTGCTTAAAATAAGAAAGATCTTCATTGCCACAAACTGTACTGTATGAAATAAGCTAGTTCTGTTCTCGGAATGAGTTGCTTTCCCATGAAGATGTTTGAGTGCGGGAAGTTGATACTTTCCTGGTTTTGTGTAATCGAAAAAGATGTACAACTTAGTAGATTCATTTCATTTCTAAAGTAGTTTCCTTAGAAAACCAAGATCTTCATTTCCGAACACTGTGCCATGTGAAAAATGCTGGTTCGGTACTCAGAATGAGTTGCTTTCCTACGAAGACAATTCAGCGCAGCAATTTGATACTTTACTGGTTTGTGTAATCTAACAAGATGTACAACTTAGTAGATTCCTTTCATTTGCAAAGTAGTTTGCTTAAAATAAGAAAGATCTTCACTGCCAAAAACTGTACTGTGTGAAATAAGCTAGTTCTGTTATCAGAATGAGTTGTTTTACTATGAAGACGGTTGAGTGTAGCAATTTGGTACTTTCCAGATATGTGTAGTCTACCAAGATATACAACGTAGTAGATTCGTTTCATTTCTACACTAGTTTGCTGGGAAAACAAAGATCTTCATTGCTCAACACTGTACTGTGTGAAATAAGCTAGTTCTGTTCGCTGAATGAGATGCGTTCCTACAAAGACGGTTGAGTGCAGCAAGACCAAACTTTCCTGGTTTCTTTAATCTAACAAGGTGTTCAACTAGTAGATTCGTTTCATTTCTAAGGTATTTTGCTTAGAAAACAAAGGTCTTCAATGCCGAACACTGTTTTGTGTGAAATAAGCTAGTTCCGGTTTTGGAATGAGTTGCTTTTCCACGAAGAAAGTTGAGTGCAGGAAGTTGATACTTTCCTGGTTTGTGTAATCTAAGAAGATGTACAACGTAATATATTCATTTCATTCAAAGTAGTTTGCTTAAAATAAGAAAGATCTTCATTGCTAAAAACTGTACTGTATGAAAGGAGCTAGTTCTGTTCTCAGAATGAGTTGCTGTACTACGAATACGGTTGAGTGCAGCAAGTGGATACTTTCCTGGATTGTGTAATGTAAAAGACATACAATTTATTAAATTCGTTTCATTTCTAAAGTAGTTTGCTTAGAAAACAAAGATCTTCATTGCCGAAAACTATGCTGTGTGAAATAAGCTAGTTCTGTTCTTGGAATGAGTTGCTTTACTACGAAGACTGTTGAGTGCAGCAAGTTGATACTTTACTGGTTTGTGTAATCTATCAAGAAGTAGATATTAATAGATTCGTTTCATTTCTAAAGTAGTTTGCTTAGAAAAACAAATGTCTTCATTGCCAAACACTGTACTGTGTGAAACAAGCTAGTTCTGTTCGCTGAATGAGATGCGTTCCTACAAAGTCGGTTGAGTGCAGCAAGACCAAACTTTCCTGGTTTGTGTAATCTAACAAGGTGTACAACTAGTAGATTCGTTTCATTTCTAAAGTATTTTGCTTAGAAAACAAAGGTCTTCAATGCCGAACACTGTACTGTGTGAAATAAGCTAGTTCTGTTCTTGGAATGAGTTGCATTCCCACGAAGAATGTTGAGTGCAGGAAGTGGATACTTTCCTGGTTTGTGTAATCTAAGAAGATGTACAACTTAGTATGTTCATTTCATTTCAACGTAGTTTGCTTAAAATAAGAAAGATCTTCATTAACAAAAACTCTACTGTATGAAATAAGCTAGTTCTGTTCTCGGAATGAGTTGCTGTAGTACGAAGATGGTTGACTGCAGCAAGTTGATACTTTCCTGGTTTGTGTAATCTAACAAGATGTACAACTTAGTAGATTCGTTTCATTTCTAAAGTAGTTTGCTTAGAAAACAAAGAACTTCATTTCCGAACACTGTACTGTGTGAAATAAGCTAGTTCTGTTTGAAGAACGAGATGTGTTCCTACGAGTTCGGTTGAGTTCAACAAGATCAAATTTTCCTGCTTTGTGTAATCTGACAAGATGTAGAACTAGTAGATTCGTTTCATTTCAAAGTATTTTCCTTAGAAAACAAAGGTCTTCAGTTCCCGAACACTATACTATGTTAAATAAGCTACTTCCGTTTTTGGAATGAATTGCTTTCTCATGAAGAATGTTGAGTGCAGGAAGTTGATACTTTCCTGGATTGTGTAATCTAAAAAGATGTACAGCTTAGTAGTTTCGTTTCATTTCTAAAGTAGTTTGCTTAGAAAACAAAGATCTTCATTTCTGAACACTGTACTTTGTGAAATAAGCTGGTTCATTTCTCGGAATGAGTTGCTTTCCCACGAAGATGGTTGAGTGCAGCAAGTTCATACTTTCCTGGTTTGTGTAATCTAAGAAGATGTACTGATTTGTAAATTCGTTTCATTTCCAAAGTAGTTTGCTTAAAATAAGAAAGATCTTCATTGCAAGAAACTGTACTGTGTGAAATAAGCTAGTTCTGTTCTTGTAATGATTTGCTTTACTATGAAGACGGTTGAGTGTAGCAAGTTGGTACTTTCCAGGCATGTGTAATCTAACAAGATATGCAACTTAGTAGATTCATTTCATTTCTAAAGTAATTTGCTGAGAAAACAAAGATCTTCATTGCTGAAAACTGTACTGTGTAATAAGCTAGTTCTGTTCTCAGAATGACTTGCTTTCCCACAAAGACGGTTGAGTGCAGCAAGTTGATACTTTCTGGTTTGTGTAATCTAACAAGATATACAACTTAGTAGATTTGTTTCATTTCTAAAGTAGTTTTCTTAGAAACAAAGATCTTCATTGCTGAACACTGTACTGTGTGAAATAAGCTAGTTCTGTTTTGGAATGACATGCTTTCCTAGGAATTCAGTTGAGTGCAGCAAGATCATACTTTCCTGGATGGTGTAATGTAACAAGATATACAACTAGTAGATTAGTTTCATTTCTAAAGTATTTTGCTTAGAAAACACAGGTCTTCAGTGCCGAACACTATACTGTGTGAAATAAGCTAGTTCTGTTCTTGAAATGAGTTGCTTTCCCACGAAGAATGTTGATTGCAGGAAGTTGATACTTTCCTGGATTGTGTAATGTAAAAAGATGTACAACTTAGTAGATTCATTTCATTTCTAAAGTAGTTTGCTTAGAAAACAAAGATCTTCATTGCTGAAAAAGGTATTGTGTGAAATAAGCTAATTCTGTTCTCAGAATCAGTTGCTTCCCACTAAGACGTGTGAAATAAGATAGTTCTGTTTTTGAATGAGCTTTTCTACGATGAGGGTTGATACTTTCTTGGTTTGTGTAATATATCAAGAAGTACAACTTAGTAGATTCGTTTCATTTCTAAAGTAGTTTGCTTAGAAAACAAATGTCTTCATTGCAGAACACTGTACTGTGTGAAATAAGCTAGTTCTGTTCTTTGAATGAGTTTCTTTCCTACAAAGATGGTTGAGTGCAGCAAGACCAAACTTTCCTGGTTTGTGTAATCTAACAAGGTGTACAACTAGTAGATTCGTTTCATTTCTAAAGTATTTTGCTTAGAAAACAAAGGTCTTCATTCTGAAAACATTGTGAACTAAGCATTCTGTTCTTGGAATGAGTTGTTGGTTGAGTGCAACAAGTTGAAACTTTCCTGGTTTGTGTAATTTAACAAGATGTACAACTTAGTATATTCATTTCATTTCTAAAGTATTTTGCTTAGAAAACAAAGGTGTTCATTGCCAAACACTGTACTGTGTGAAATAAGCTAGTTCCATTCTTGGAATGATTTGCTTTCCTATGCAGAAAGTTGAGTGCAGCAAGTTGATACTTTCCTGGATTTTTGTAAAAACATGTAAACTTAACAAGATATAACAAGATGTAAAACTTAGTATATTTATTTCATTTCTAAAGTAGTTTGCTTAAAAAACAAAGATCTTCATTTCCAAAAACTGTACTGTATAAAATAAGCTAGTTCTGTTCTCAGAATGAGTTGCTTTCCCACAAAGACAGTTGAGTGCAGCAAGTTTATACTTTCCTAGTTTGTGTAATCTAACAAGATGTACAACTTAGTAGATTCATTTCATTTCTAAAGTAGTTTGCTTAGAAAACAAAGACCTTCATTGCTGAACACTGTACTGTGTGAAATAAGCTAGTTCTGTTCTTGGAATGAGTTGCTTTTGCTTTCCCGCAGAGAATGAGATGCGTTCCGGTTGAGTGCAACAAGATCAAACTTTCCTGGTTTGTGTAATCTAACAAGATGTACAACTTAGTAGATTCGTTTCATTTCTAAAGTAGTTTGCTTAGAAAACAAAGATCTTCATTGCCGAACACTGTACTGTGTGAAATAAGCTAGTTCTGTTTGCAGAATGAGTTGCTTTCCCTACGAAGTCGGTTGAGTGCAACAAGATCTAACTTTCCTGGTTTGTGTAATCTAACAAGATGCACAACTAGTAGATTCGTTTCATTTCAAAGTATGTTGATTAGAAAACAATGGTCTTCATTGCTGAACAGTATACTATGTGAAATAAGCTAGTTTCTGTTCTTGGAATGATTTGCTTTTCCACGAGGCATGTTGATTGCAGCAAGTTGATACTTTCCTGGTTTTGTAATCTAACAAGATGTACAGCATAGTAGGTTCGTTTCATTTCTAAAGTAGTTTGCTTAGAAAACAAAGATCTTCATTCCCAAAACACTGTACTGTGTGAAATAAGCTGGTTCTGTTTCTTGGAATGAGTTGCTTTCCCACGAAGACGGTTGAGTGCATCAAGTTGATACTTAACTGGTTTGTGTAATCTAACAAGATGTACAATTTAGTATATTCGTTTCATTTCTAAACTAGTTTGCTTAGAAAACAACGGTCTTCATTGCCGAACACTGTACTGTGTGAAATAAGCCAGTTCTGTTTTCAGAATGAGTTGCTTTCCCACGAAGATGGTTGAGTGCAGGAAGTTGATGCTTTTCTGGATTGTGTAATCTAACAAGATGTACAGCTTAGTAGATTCGTTTCATTTCTAAAGTAGTTTTCTTAGAGAACAAAGATCTTCATTGCCTAACACTGTACTTTGTGAAAAAAGCTAGTTCTGTTCTGGGAATGAGTTTCATTCCCATGAACACGTTTGAGTGCAGCAAGTTGATACTTTCCTGGTTTGTGTAATCTAACAAGATGTACAAGTTAGTAGATTCGTTTCATTTCTAAAGTAGTTTGCTTAGAAAACAAAGATCTTCATTGCCAGAAAACTGTACTGTGTGAAATAAGCTAGTTCTGTTCTCAGAATGAGTTGCTTTCCCACGGATGTTGAGTGCAGCAAGTTGTTACATTCCTGGATTGTGTAATCTAACAAGATGTACAACTTAGTAGAGGTTTCATTTCTAAAGTAGTTTGCTTAGAAAACAAAGATCTTCATTGAAAAACACTATAGTGTGTTAAGCTAGTTCTTTTCTTAAAATGAGCGAAGACGGTTGAGTGCAGCAAGTTGTTACTTTCCTGGTTTGTGTAATCTAACAAGATGTACAACTTAGTAGATTCGTTTCATTTCTAAAGTAGTTTAATTAGAAAACAAAGATCTTCATTGAAAAAAACACTGTACTGTGTGAAATAAGCTAGTTCTGTTTCTCGGAATGAGATGCTTTCCTATGAAGTCGGTTGAGTTGAGTGCAGCAAGTTGAAACTTTCCTGGTTTGTGTAATCTAACAAGATGTACAACTTAGTAGATTCGTTTCATTTCTAAAGTAGTTTGCTTAGAAAACAAAGATCTTCATTGCCGAACATTGCACAGTGTGAAATAAGCTAGTTCTGTTCTCGGAATGACATGCTTTCCCACGAAGACGGTTGAGTACAGGAAGTTGATACTTTTCTGGATTGTGTAATCTAAGAAGATGTACAACTTAGTAGATTCATTTCATTTCTAAAGTAGTTTGATTAGAAAACAAAGATCTCCATTGCCAAACACTGTACTGTGTACTAAGCTAGTTCTGTTCTTGGAATGAGTTGCTTTCTCACGAAGATGGTTGAGTGCAGCAAGTTGATACTTTCCTGGTTTGTGTAATCTAACAAGTTGAACAACTTAGTAGATTCTTTTCATTTCTAAAGTAGTTTGCTTAGAAAACAAAGATCTTCATTGCCGAAAACTGTACTGTTTGAAATAAGCTAGTTCTGTTCTCAGAATGAGTTGCTTTACTACGAAGACGGTTGAGTGCAGCAAGTTGATACTTTCCTGGTTTGTGTAATCTAACAAGATGTACAACTTAGTAGATTCCTTTCATTTCTAAAGTAGTTTGCTTAGAAAACAAAGGACTTCATTGCCAAAAACTGAACTGTGTGAAATAAGCTAGTTCTGTTCTTGGAATGAGTTGCTTTCTAAGAAGATGGTTGAGTGCAGCAAGTTGATACTTTCCTGGTTTGTGTAATCTAACAAGATGTACAACTTAGTAGATTCGTTTCATTTCTAAAGTAGTTTTTTTAGAAAACAAAGATCTTCATTGTCAAACACTGTACTGTGTGAAATAAGCTAGTTCTGTTCTTGGAATGAGTTGCTTTCCCATGAAGACGGTTGAGTGCAGCAATTTGATACTTTCCTGGTTTGTGTAATCTAACAAGATGTACAACTTAGTAGATTCATTTCATTTCTAAAATAGTTTGCTTAGAAAACAAAGATCTTCATTGTGAACACTGTACAGTGTGAAATAAGCTAGTTCTGTTCTCAGAATGAGTTGCTTTCCTACGAAGACGGTTGAGTGCAGCAAGTTGAAACTTTCCTGGTTTGTGTAATCTAACTGTAGATTTGTTTCATTTCTAAAGTAGTTTGCTTAGAAAACAAAGATCTTCATTGCTGAAAACACTGTACTGTGTGAAATAAGCTAGTTCTGTTCTGGGAATGAGTTTTGAAGACGGTTGAGTGCAGCAAGTTGATACTTTCCTGGTTTGTGTAATCTAACAAGATGTACAACTTAGTAGATTCATTTCATTTCTAAAGTAGTTTGCTTAGAAAACAAAGATCTTCATTGCCAAACATGTACTGTGTGAAATAAGCTAGTTCTGTTCTCAGAATGAGTTGCTTTCCTAAGAAGATGGTTGAGTGCAGCAAGTTGATACTTTTCTGGTTTGTGTAATCTAACAAGATGTACAACTTAGTAGATTCGTTTCATTTCTAAAGTAGTTTGCTTAAAAAACAAAGATCTTCATTGCCAAACACTGTACTGTGTGAAATAAGCTAGTTCTGTTCTTGGAATGAGTTGCTTTCCCAGAAGACGGTTGAGTGCAGCAAGTTGAAACTTTCCTGGTTTTGTGTAATCTAACAAGATGTACAACTTAGTAGATTCGTTTCATTTCTAAAGTAGTTTGCTTAGAAAACAAAGATCTTCATTGTTGAAAACTGTACAGTGTGAAATAAGCTAGTTCTTGTTCTCAGAATGAGTTGAATTTTCCCTACGAAGACGGTTGAGTTGAGCAGCAAGTTGAAACTTTCCTGGTTTGTGTAATCTAACAAGATGTACAACTAAGTAGATCTTTTTCATTTATAAAGTAGTTTGCTTTAAAAACAAAGATCTTCATTGCCAAACACTGTACTGTGTGAAATAAGCTAGTTCTGTTCTCGGAATGAGTTGCTTTACTATGAAGTCGGTTGAGTGCAGCAATTTCAAACTTTCCTGGTTTGTGTAATCTAACAAGATGTACAACTAGTAGATTCGTTTCATTTCTAAAGTAGTTTGCTTAGAAAAACAAAGATCTTCATTGCCGAAAACTGTACTGTGTGAAATAAGCTAGTTCTGTTTTCAGAATGAGATGCTTTACTGAGATGAGGGTTGAGTGCAGCAAGTTTGTACTTTTCTGGTTTGTGTAATCTAACAAGATGTACAACTTAGTAGATTCGTTTCATTTCTAAAGTAGTTTCCTTAGAAAACAAAGATCTTCATTTCCAAACATTGTACTGTGTGAAATAAGCTAGTTCTGTTCTGGAATGAGTTGCTTTCCCATGAAGATGGTTCAGTGCAGCAAGTTGATACTTTATTGGTTTTGTCATCTACAACTTAGTAGATTCGTTTCATTTCAAAGTAGTTTGCATAGAAAACAACGTTCTTCATTGCAGAAAACACTGTACTGTTTGAAATAAGCTAGTTCTGTTCTCAGAATGAGTTGCTTTACTACGAAGACTGTTGAGTGCAGCAAGTTGATACTTTCCTGATTTGTGTAATCTATCAAGATGTACATCTTAGTAGATTCGTTTCATTTCAAAGTAGTTTGCTTAGAAAACAAAGGTCTTCATTGCCGAACACTGTACTGTGTGAAATAAGCTAGTTCTGTTCTCAGAATGAGTTGCTTTCCCATGAAGATGGTTGAGTGAAGGAAGTTGACACTTTCCTGGTTTGTGTAATCTAAGAAGATGTACAACTTAGTAGATTCGTTTCATTTATAAAATAGTTTGCTTAGAAAATAAAGATCTTCATTACCGAAACTGTACAGTGTCAAATAAGCTAGTTCTGTTCTCAGAATGACATGCTTTCCTATGAAGATGGTTGAGTGCAGAAAGATCAAACTTTCCTGGTTTGTGTAATCTAACAAGATGTACAACTTAGTATATTCGTTTCATTTCTAAAGTAGTTTGCTTAGGAAACAAAGGTCTTCATTGACAAACACTGTACTGTGTGAAATAAGCTAGTTCTGTTCTCAAAATGAGTTGCTTTCCCACGAAGATGGTTGAGTGCAGGAAGTTGATACTTTCTGGTTTGTGTAATCTAACAAGATGTACAACTTAGTAGATTCATTTCATTTCTAAAGTAGTTTGCTTAAAAAAAAAGATCTTCATTGCCAAAAACTGTACTGTGTGAAATAAGCTAGTTCTGTTCTCGGAATGAGTTGCTTTCCCATGAAGACGGTTGAGTGCAGCAAGTTGAAACTTTCCTGGTTTTGTGTAATCTAACAAGATGTACAACTTAGTAGATTCGTTTCATTACTAAAGTAGTTTACTTAGAAAATAAAGATCTTCATTGCCCAACAAAATACTGTGTGAAAAAAGCTAGTTCTGTTCTCGGAATGAGATGCTTTCCTACGAAGACGGTTGAGTGCAGCAAGATGAAACTTTCCTGGTTTGTGTAATCTGACAAGATGTACAACTTAGTAGATTCGTTTCATTTCTAAAAGTAGTTTGCTTAAAATATGAAAGATCTTCTTTGCCAAAAACTGTACTGTGTGAAATAAGCTAGTTCTGTTCTCGGAATGAGTTGCTTTACTATGAAGTCGGTTGAGTGTAGCAATTTGGTACTTTCCAGGTATGTTTAATTACCAAGATGTACAACTTAGTTGATTCGTTTCATTTCTATAGTAGTTTGCTTAGAAAACAAAGATCTTCATTGCTGAACACTGTACTGTGTGAAATAAGCTATTTCTGTTGTTGGAATGAGTTGCTTTACTACGAAGATGGTTGAGTGCAGCAAGTTGATACTTTTCTGGTTTGTATAATCTAACAAGATGTACATATTAGTAGATTCGTTTCATTTCTAAATTAGTTTGCTTAGAAAACAAAGATCTTCATTTCTGAACACTGTACTGGGTGAAATAAGCTAGTTCTGTTCTCAGAATGAGTTGCTTTCCCATGAAGATGATTGAGTGTGGGAAGTTGATACTTTCCTGGTTTTGTGTAATCGAAAAAGATATACAACTTAGTAGGTTCTTTTTATTTCTAAACTAGGTTGCTTAAAAAACAAAGGTCTTCAGTGCCGAACACTGTACCATGTGAAAAAAGCTGGTTCGGTACAGGGAATGAGTTGCTTTCCCACGAAGAAAGTTGATTGCAGGAAGTTGATACTTTCCTGCATTGTGTAATCTAAAAAGATGTACAACTTAGTAGATTCGTTTCATTTCCATAGTAGTTTGCATAGAAAATAAAGATCTTCATTGCTGAAAACTATACTGTGTGAAATAAGCTAGTTCTGTTCTTGGAATGAGTTGCTTTACTACGAAGATGGTTGAGTGAAGCAATTTGGTACTTTCCAGGTATGTGTAATCTACCAAGATGTACAACGTAGTAGATTTGTTTCATTTCTACAGTAGTTTGCTTAGAAAAACAAAGATCTTCATTGCCGAACACTGTACTGTGTGAAATAAGCTAGTTCTGTTCACTGAATGAGATGCGTTCCTACAAAGTCGGTTGAGTGCAGCAAGACCAAACTTTCCTGGTTTGTGTAATCTAAGAAAGTGTACAACTAGTAGATTCGTTTCATTTCTAAACTATTTTGCTTAGAAAAAAAAAAGTATTCAATGCCGAACACTGTACTGTGTGAAATAAGCTAGTTACATTCTTGGAATGAGTTGCTTTCCACGAAGAAGGTTGAGTGCAGGAAGTTGATACTTTCCTGGTTTGTGTAATCTAAGAAGATGCACAACTTAGTATATTCATTTCATTCAACGTAGTTTGCTTAAAATAAGAAAGATCTTCATTGCCACAAACTGTACTGTATGAAATAAGCTAGTTCTGTTCTCGGAATGAGTTGCTTTCCCATGAAGATGTTTGAGTGCGGGAAGTTGATACTTTCCTGGTTTGTGTAATCTAAAAAGATGTACAACTTAGTAGATTCATTTCATTTCTAAAGTAGTTTCCTTAGAAAACAAAGATCTTCATTTCGAACACTGTGCCATGTGAAAATGCTGGTTCGGTACTCAGAATGAGTTGCTTTCCTACGAAGACAATTCAGCGCAGCAATTTGATACTTTACTGGTTTGTGTAATCTAACAAGATGTACAACTTAGTAGATTCCTTTCATTTGCAAAGTAGTTTGCTTAAAATAAGAAAGATCTTCACTGCCAAAAACTGTACTGTGTGAAATAAGCTAGTTCTGTTATCAGAATGAGTTGTTTTACTATGAAGACGGTTGAGTGTAGCAATTTGGTACTTTCCAAGTATGTGTAATCTACCAAGATGTACAACGTAGTAGATTCGTTTCAATTCTACACTAGTTTGCTGGGAAAACAAAGATCTTCATTGCTCAACACTGTACTGTGTGAAATAAGCTAGTTCTGTTCGCTGAATGAGATGCGTTCCTACAAAGACGGTTGAGTGCAGCAAGACCAAACTTTCCTGGTTTCTTTAATCTAACAAGGTGTTCAACTAGTAGATTCGTTTCATTTCTAAGGTATTTTGCTTAGAAAACAAAGGTCTTCAATGCCGAACACTGTTTTGTGTGAAATAAGCTAGTTCCGTTTTTGGAATGAGTTGCTTTTCCACGAAGAAAGTTGAGTGCAGGAAGTTGATACTTTCCTGGTTTGTGTAATCTAAGAAGATGTACAACGTAATATATTCATTTCATTCAAAGTAGTTTGCTTAAAATAAGAAAGATCTTCATTGCTAAAAACTGTACTGTATGAAAGGAGCTAGTTCTGTTCTCAGAATGAGTTGCTGTACTACGAATACGGTTGAGTGCAGCAAGTGGATACTTTCCTGGATTGTGTAATGTAAAAAGACATACAATTTATTAAATTCGTTTCATTTCTAAAGTAGTTTGCTTAGAAAACAAAGATCTTCATTGCCAAAAACTATGCTGTGTGAAATAAGCTAGTTCTGTTCTTGGAATGAGTTGCTTTACTACGAAGAGGGTTAAGTGCAGCAAGTTGATACTTTACTGGTTTGTGTAATCTATCAAGAAGTACAACTTAGTAGATTCATTTCATTTCTAAAGTAGTTTGCTTAGAAAACAAATGTCTTCATTGCTGAACACTGTACTGTATGAAATAAGCTAGTTCTGTTCGCTGAATGAGATGCGTTCCTACAAAGTTGGTTGAGTGCAGCAAGACCAAACTTTCCTCGTTTGTGTAATCTAACAAGGTGTACAACTAGTATATTCGTTTCGTTTCTAAAGTATTTTGCTTAGAAAACAAAGGTCTTCAATGCCGAACACTGTACTGTGTGAAATAAGCTAGTTCTGTTCTTGGAATGAGTTGCATTCCCACGAAGAATGTTGAGTGCAGGAAGTGGATACTTTCCTGGTTTGTGTAATCTAAGAAGATGTACAACTTAGTATGTTCATTTCATTTCAACGTAGTTTGCTTAAAATAAGAAAGATCTTCATTAACAAAAACTCTACTGTATGAAATAAGCTAGTTCTGTTCTCGGAATGAGTTGCTGTTCTCGGAATGAGTTGCTGTCCTACGAAGATGGTTGACTGCAGCAAGTTGATACTTTCCTGGTTTGTGTAATCTAACAAGATGTACAACTTAGTAGATTCGTTTCATTTCTAAAGTAGTTTGTTTAGAAAACAAAGAACTTCATTTCGAACACTGTACTGTGTGAAATAAGCTAGTTCTGTTTGAAGAACGAGATGTGTTCCTACGAGTTCGGTTGAGTTCAACAAGATCAAATTTTCCTGCTTTGTGTAATCTGACAAGATGTAGAACTAGTAGATTCGTTTCATTTCAAAGTATTTTCCTTAGAAAACAAAGGTCTTCAGTTCCCGAACACTATACTATGTTAAATAAGCTACTTCCGTTTTTGGAATGAATTGCTTTCTCATGAAGAATGTTGAGTGCAGGAAGTTGATACTTTCCTGGATTGTGTAATCTAAAAAGATGTACAGCTTAGTAGATTCGTTTCATTTCTAAAGTAGTTTGCTTAGAAAACAAAGATCTTCATTTCTGAACACTGTACCGCGTGAAATAAGCTGGTTCATTCCTCGGAATGAGTTGCTTTCCTACGACGACGGTTGAGTGCAGCAAGTTCATACTTTCCTGGTTTGTGTAATCTAAGAAGATGTACTGATTTGTAAATTCGTTTCATTTCCAAAGTAGTTTGCTTAAAATAAGAAAGATCTTCATTGCAAGAAACTGTACTGTGTGAAATAAGCTAGTTCTGTTCTTGTAATGATTTGCTTTACTATGAAGACGGTTGAGTGTAGCAAGTTGGTACTTTCCAGGCATGTGTAATCTAACAAGATATGCAACTTAGTAGATTCATTTCATTTCTAAAGTAATTTGCTGAGAAAACAAAGATCTTCATTGCTGAAAACTGTACTGTGTAATAAGCTAGTTCTGTTCTCAGAATGACTTGCTTTCCCACAAAGACGGTTGTGTGCAGCAAGTTGATACTTTCTGGTTTGTGTAATCTAACAAGATATACAACTTAGTAGATTTGTTTCATTTCTAAAGTAGTTTTCTTAGAACAAAGATCTTCATTGCTGAACACTGTACTGTGTGAAATAAGCTAGTTCTGTTTGCGGAATGACATGCATTCCTAGGAATTCAGTTGAGTGCAGCAAGATCATACTTTCCTGGATGGTGTAATGTAACAAGATATACAACTAGTAGATTAGTTACATTACTAAAATATTTTGCTTAGAAAACACAGGTCTTCAGTGCCGAACACTATACTCTGTGAAATAAGCTAGTTCTGTTCTTGAAATGAGTTGCTTTCCCACGAAGAATGTTGATTGCAGGAAGTTGATACTTTCCTGGATTGTGTAATGTAAAAAGATGTACAACTTAGTAGATTCATTTCATTTCTAAAGTAGTTTGCTTAGAAAACAAAGATCTTCATTGCTGAAAAAGGTATTGTGTGAAATAAGCTAATTCTGTTCTCAGAATCAGTTGCTCTCCCACTAAGACGTGTGAAATAAGATAGTTCTGTTTTTGGAATGAGTTTCTTTTCTACGATGAGGGTTGAGTGCTGCAAGTTGATCTTTACTGGTGTGTGTAATATATCAAGAAGTACAACTTAGTAGATTCGTTTCACTTCTAAAGTAGTTTGCTTAGAAAACAAATGTCTTCATTGCAGAACACTGTACTGTGTGAAATAAGCTAGTTCTGTTCTTTGAATGAGTTTCTTTCCTACAAAGTCGGTTGAGTGCAGCAAGACCAAACTTTCTTGGTTTGTGTAATCTAACAAGGTGTACAACTAGTAGATTCGTTTCATTTCTAAAGTATTTTGCTCAGAAAACAAAGGTCTTCAATCCCGAACATTGTACTGCATTCCTACGAAGTTGGTTGAGTGCAACAAGACTAAACTTTCCTGGTTTGTGTCATTTAACTAGGTGTACAACTAGTATATTCATTTCGTTTCTAAAGTATTTTGCTTAGAAAACAAAGGTGTTCAATGCCAAACACTGTACTGTGTGAAATAAGCTAGTTCCATTCTTGGAATGATTTGCTTTCCTATGCAGAAAGTTGAGTGCAGGAAGTTGATACTTTCCTGGATTATGTAATGTAAAAACATGTACAACTTTCCTGGTTTGTGTAATATAAGAAGATGTAAAACTTAGTATATTTATTTCATTTCAAGGTAGTTTGCTTAAAATAAGAAAGATCTTCATTTCCAAAAACTGTACTGTATAAAATAAGCTAGTTCTGTTCTCAGAATGAGTTGCTTTCCCACAAAGACAGTTGAGTGCAGCAAGTTTATACCTTCCTAGTTTGTGTAATCTAACAAGATGTACAACTTAGTAGATTCATTTCATTTCTAAAGTAGTTTGCCTAGAAAACAAAGACCTTCATTGCTGAACACTGTACTGTGTGAAATAAGCTAGTTCTGTTCTTGGAATGAGTTGCTTTCCCACAATGAATTCTACTCGCAGAATGAGATGCGTTCCTACAAGGTCGGTTGAGTGCAACAAGATCAAACTTTCCTGGTTCGTGTAATCTAACAAGATGTACAACTTAGTAGATTCGTTTCATTTCTAAAGTAGTTTGCTTAGAAAACAAAGAACTTCATTGCCGAACACTGTACTGTGTGAAATAAGCTAGTTCTGTTTGCAGAATGAGATGCGTTCCTACGAGGTCGGTTGAGTGTAACAAGATCTAACTTTCCTGGTTTGTGTAATCTAACAAGATGCACAACTAGTAGATTCGTTTCATTTCAAAGTATGTTGATTAGAAAACAATGGTCTTCAGTGCCGAACAGTATACTATGTTAAATAAGGTAGTTTCGTTCTTGGGATGATTTGCTTTCCCACGAGGCATGTTGATTGCAGGAAGTTGATACTTTCCTGGAATTTGCAATCTAACAAGATGTACAGCATAGTAGGTTCGTTTCATTTCTAAAGTAGTTTGCTTAGAAAACAAAGATCTTCATTCCCGAACACTGTACCGTGTGAAATAAGCTGGTTCGTTTCTTGGAATGAGTTGCTTTCCTACGAAGACGGTTGAGTGCATCAAGTTGATACTTAACTGGTTTGTGTAATCTTACAAGATGTATAACTTAGTAGATTTGTTTCATTTCTAAAGTTGTTTCCTTAGAAAATGAAGGTCTTCATTGCCGAACACTGTACTGTGTGAAATAAGCCATTCTGTTCTCAGAATGAGTTACTTTCCCACGAAGATGGCTGAGTGCAGGAAGTTGATACTTTCCTGGATTGTGTAATCTAACAAGATGTACAGTTTAGTATATTCGTTTCATTTCTAAAGCAGTTTTCTTAGAAAACAAAGATCTTCATCCCGGAATAGTGTACTTTGGGAAATAAACTAGTTCTCTTCTGGGAATGAGTTGCTTTCCACGAAGTTGGTTGAGTGCAGCAAGTTGATACTTTCCTGGTTTGTGTAATCTAAAAAGATGTACAAGTTAGTAAATTCGTTTCATTTCCAAAGTAGTTTGCTTATAATAAGAAAGATCTTCATTGCCAGAAAATGTACTGTGTGAAATAAGCTAGTTCTGTTCTCGGAATGAGTTGCTTTCCCACGGAGACCGTTTAGTGCAGCAAGTTGCTACATTCCTGGATTGTGTAATCTAACAAGATGTACAACTTAGATAGGTTTCATTTCTAAAGTAGTTTGCTTAGAAAACAAACATCTTCATTGAAAAACACTATACTGTGTAACAAGCTACTTCTTTTCTTAAAATGAGATGCTTTCCCACGAAGACGTTTCAGTGCAGCAAGTTGTTCCTTTCCTGGTTTGTGTAATCCAACAAGATGTACAACTTAGTAGATTCGTATCATATCTAAAGTAGTTTAATCAGAAAACAAAGATCTTCATTGCCGAATACTGTACTGTGTGAAATGAGCTAGTTCTCTTCGCGGAATGAGATGCGTTCCTATGAAGTCGGTTGAGTGCAGCAATATCAAACTTTCCTGTTTTGCGTAATCAAACAAGATGTAAAACTAGTAGATTCGTTTCATTTCTAAACAAGAGGTACAACTAGTAGATTCGTTTCATTTCTAAAGTACTTTGCTTAGAAAACAAAGGTATTCAGTGCCAAACACTGTACGGTATGAAATAAGCTAGTTCCGATCTTGGAATGAGTTCCTTTCCCAAGAAGAACGTTGAGTGCAGGAAGTTGATATTTTCCTGGATTATGTAACATAAAAACATATACAACTTAATAGATTCTTTTTGATTCTAAAGTAGTTTGCTGAGAAAACAAAAATCTTCATTGCCGAATATGGTACTTTGTGAAATAAGGTTGTTCACTTCTGGGAATGAGTTGCTTTCCCACAAAGACAGATGTGTGCAACAAGTTGATACTTTCCTGGTTTGTGTAATCTAACAAGATGTACAACTTAGTAGACTCGTTTCATTTCCAAAGTAGTTTGCTTAGAAAACAAAGATCTTCATTGCCGAATACTGTACTGTGTGAAATGAGCTAGTTCTCTTCGCGGAATGAGATGCGTTCCTATGAAGTCGGTTGAGTGCAGCAATATCAAACTTTCCTGTTTTGCGTAATCAAACAAGATGTAAAACTAGTAGATTCGTTTCATTTCTAAAGTATTTTGCTTAGAATACAAAGGTCTTCAGTGCCGAACACTATACTGTGTGAACTAAGCTAGTTCCATTCTTGGAATAAGTTGGTTTCCTAAGAAGAAGGTTGAGTGCAGGAAGTTGATACTTTCCTGGATTGTGTAATGTAAAAATATTTAAAACTTAGTAGATTCGTTTCGTTTCTAAAGCAGATTACTTAACAAACAAAGATCTTCATTGCCGAACACTGTACAGTGTGAAATAAGGTAGTTCTGTTCTCTGAGTGAGTTGCTTTCCCATGAAGACGGTTCAGTGCAGCAAGTTGATACTTTCTTGGTTTGTGCAATCTAACAATATGTACAACTTAGTAGATTCATTTCTTTTCTAACGAAGTTTGCTTAGAACAATAAGATCTTCATTGCTTGACACTGTACAGTGTGAAATAAGCTAGTTCTGTTCACGGAATGAGTTGCTTTCCTACGAAGACTGTTGAGTGCAGCAAGATCAAACACTCCTGGTTTGTGTAATCTAACAAGATGTGCAGCTTAGTAGATTTGTTTCACTTCTAAAGAAATTTGCTTAAAAAACAAAGATCTTCATTGCCGAATAATATACTTTGTGAAATAATCCAGTTCTCTTCTGGCAATGAGTTGCTTTCCCATGAAGACAGTTGAGTGCAGCAAGTTGGTACTTTCCTGGTTTGTCTAATCTAACAAGATGTTCAAATTAGTAGATTTGTATGGTTTCCAATGTAATTTGCTTAAAAAAAATCTTCATTGCCAAAAAAATGTACTGTGTGCAATAAGCTAGTTCTGTTCTCGGAATGAGTTGCTTACCCACGAAGACGGCTGAGTTTAGCAAGCTGGTACGTTCCAGGTATTTGTAATCTAACAAGATGTACGACTTAGTAGATTTCTTTCATTTGTAAAGTAGTTTCCTTAGAAAACAAAGTTCTTCATTGCCTAACACTGTACTGTGTGAAATAAGCTAGTTCTGTTCTTGGAATGAGTTGCTTTCCCACAAAGAAGGTTGACTGCAGGAAGTTGACACTTCCGTGGATTGTGTAAGCTAACAAGATGTAAAACTTAGTAGATTCATTTCATTTCTAAAGTAGTTTGCTGAGAAAACAAAATTCTTCATTGCCAAACACTGTACAGTGTGAAATAAGCTAATTCTGTACTCAGAATGAGTTGCTTTCCTACGAAGACTGTTGAGTGCAGCAAGATCAAACTTTCCTGGTTTGTGTAATCTAACAAGATATACAAGTACATAGATTTGTTTCATTTCTAAAGTAGTTTGATTAGAAAACACAGATCTTCATTGCCGAACACTGTACTGTGTGAAAAAAGCTAGTTCTGTTCTCAGAGTTAGTTGCTTTGCCATGAAGACAGTTGAGGGCAGGACGTTGATACTTTCCTAATTTGTGTGATCGAACAAGATGTACAACTTAGTAGATTCATTTCATTTTTAAAGTAGTTTACTTAGAAAACAAAGATCTTCATTGCCAAAAACTGTACAGTGTGAAATAAGCTAGTTCTGTTCTCGGAAAGATTTGCTTTATTACGAAGACGGTTGAGTGCAGCAAGTTGATCCTTTCCTAGTTTGTTTAATATAACAAGATGTACAACTTAGTAGATTCGTTTATTTATAAAGTAGTTTGCTTAGAACACAAAGGCCTTCATTGTCAAACAGTGTATTGTGTAATAAGCTAGTTCTGCTCTCGGAATGAGTTGCCTTCCCATGAAGAAGGTTGAGAGCAGCAAGATCAAACTTTCCTGGTTTGTGTAATCTAACAAGATATACAACTTAGTGGATTCGTTTCATTTCTAAAGTATTTTCATTAGAAAAGACAGATCTTCATTGCCGAACACTGTACTGTGGGAAATAAGCTAGTTCTGTTCTCGGAATGAGTTTCTTTCCCACGTCGACCATGGAGTACAGCAAGTTGATACTTTCCTAGTTTGTGTAATCTACCAAGATGTACAACTTAGTAGATTCGTTTGATTTCTAAAGCAGTTTGCTTAGAAAAGAAAGATCTTCATTCCCGAACACAGTACTGTGTGAAATAAGGTAGTTCTGTTCTCGGAATGAATTGCTTTCCCACAAAGATGGTTGAGTGCGGAAGTTGATACTTTTCTGGATTGTGTAATCTAACAAGATGTACAACTTAGTAGATTCGTTTCATTTCTAAAGTAGTTTGCTTAGAAAACAAAGATCTTCATTTCCGCACACTGTACCGTGTGAAATAAGCTGGTTTGATTCTCGGAATGAGTTGCTTTCCTGAGAAGACGGTTGAGTACAGCAAGTTGATACTTTCCAGGTTTGTGTAACCGAAAACCATGGACAACTTAGTAGACTCATTTCCTTTCTAATGTAGTTTACATAGAAAACAAAGATCTTCATTGCCAAACACTGTACAGTGTGAAATAAGCTAGTTCTGTTCTCGGAATGAGTTGCTTTCCTACGCAGATGGTTGAGTGCAGCAAGATCAAACCTTCTTGGTTTGTGTAATCTAACAAGATGTACAACCTAGTAGATTCGTTTCATTTCTAAAGTAGTTTGGTTAGAAAACAAAGATCTTCATTGCCAAACACTGTACTGTGTGAAATAAGCTAGTTCTCTTCACTGAATGAGATGCTTTCCTATGAAGACGGTTGAGTGCAGCAAGATCAAACTTCCCTGGATTGTGTTATCTGACAAGATTTACAATTTAGTAGATTTGTTTCATTTCTAAAGAATTTCATTTAGAAAACAAAGGTCTTCATTGCCGATCACTGTTTTGTGTGAAATAAGCTAGTTCTGTTCTTGGAATGAGTTGCTTTTCCACAAAGAAGGTTTAGTGAAGGAAGTTGATACTTTACTGTATTGTGAAAAGTACCACCGTACTATGTGAAATAAACTAGTCCTGTTCTGGGAATGAGTTGCTTTCCCACCAGGACGGTTGAGCCCAGCAAGTTGATACTTTCCTCTTTTGTGTAAATTAACAAGATGTACAACTTAGTAGATTCACTTCATTTCTAAAGTAGTTTACTTACAAAACAAAGATCTTCATTGCCAAACACGGTACAGTTTGAAATAAGCAATTTCTGTTCTCAGAATGAGTTGCTTTCCTACAAAGACTGTTGAGTGCAGCCAGAAAAAACTATCCTGGTTTGTGTAATCCAACAAGATGTAGAACTTCGTAGATTGGTTTCATTTCTAAAGTAGTTTGGTTAGAGAACAAAGATCTTCATTGCCAAAAACTATACTGTGTGACATAAGCTAGTTCTGTTCTTGGAAAAAGTTGCATTCCCATGAAGACGGTTGAGTGCAGCAAGTTGATACTTTCCTGGTTTGTGTAATCTATCAAGATGTACAACTTAATATATTCGTTTCATTTCTTAAGTAGTTTGCTTACAAAACAAAGATCTTAATTCCCGAACATTGTGCTATGTGAAATAATCTAGTTCTATTGGCGGAATGAGATGCTTTCCTTTTAAGATGGTCGAGTCCAAAAGGATCATCTTTCCTGGTTTGTGTAATTAACAAGATGTACAACTTAGTAGACTCTTTTCTTTCCAAAGTAGTTTGCTTAGAAAACAAAGGTCTTCATTGCCAAGCACTGTAATGTGTGAAATAAGCTAGTTCTGTTTTCGGAATGAGTTGCTTTCCTATGCAGACGGTTGAGTGCAGCAAGATCAAATGTTCCTGTTTTGTGTAATCTAACAAGATGTACAACATAGTAGGTATATTTCATTTGTAAAGTTGGTTGCTTAGAAAACAAAAATCTTCATTGCCGAGCACTGTATGTGTGAAATAAGCTAGTTCTGTTCTTGCAATGAGTAGCTTTACTACCAAGATGGTTCAGTACAGCAAGTTGAAACTTTCCTGGATTGTGTAATCTACCAAGATATATAACTTAATAGATTCGTTTCATTTCCAACGTAGTTTGCTTAGAAAACAAAGATCTTCATTGTTGAACACTGTACTTAGTGAAATAAGCTAGTTCTGTTCTCAGAAGGAGTTGCTTTCCCAGGAAGATTGTTGAGTGCAGCAAGTTGATACTTTCTTGGTTTGTGTAACCTAACAAGTTGTATAACTTAGGATATTTATTTCATTGCTTAAGTAGTTTGCTTTGAACACAAAGATCTTCATTGCCAAATACTGTACTTTGTGAAATAAGCTGTTTATGTTCTCTGAACGAGTTGCTTTCCCAGCAAGACGGTTGAGTGCATCTTGTTGATCCTTTCCTGGTTTCTGTAATCCAACAGGATGTACAACTTAGTACATTCGTTTCATTCCTAAGGTAGTTTGCTTACAAAAGAAAGATCTTCATTACTGAACAGTGTACAGTGTGAAATAAGCTAGTTTTGTTCTCGGAATGAGATGCTTTCCTACAAAGATGGCTGAGTGCAGCAAGATCAAACGTTCATGGTTTGTGTAATCTAACAAGATGTACAACTTAGTAGATTCGCTTCATTTCTAAAATAGTTTGCTTAGAAAACAAAGATCTTCATTGCCGAACACTGTACTGTGTGAAATATGCTACTTCGGTTCTTGGAATGAGTTGCTTTCCCACGAAGACGGTTGAGTGCAGCAACTTGATACTTTCCTGTTTTGTGTAACCTGAGAAGATCTACACCTTAGTAGATTCGATTCTTTTCTAAAGTAGTTTGCTTAGAAAACAAGATCGTCATTGCCAAAAAATGTAGTGTGTGAAATAAGTTAGATCTTTTCTTGGAATGAGTTTCTTTACTACAAAGACGGTTGAGTGCAGCAAGTTGATACTTTGCTGGTTGTGGAATCTAACAGGATGTATAAGTTAGTTGATTCATTTCATTCCTAAAGTCGTTTGCTTAGAAAACAAGGGTCTTCATTGTCGAACACTGTAGTTGTGAAATAACCTAGTTCTGTTCACCGAATGAGTGATTTCCTATGAAGACGGTTGAGTGCAGCAAGTTGATACTTTCCTGGTTTGTGTAATCTAAGAAGATGTACAACTTAGTAGATTTGTTTCATTTCTAAATTAGTTTGCTTAGAAAACAAAGATCTTCTTTGCCGAAAACTGTATTGTGTGAAATAAGCTGGTTATGTTCTCGGAATCAGTTGTTTTCCCATGAAGATGGTTGAGTTCAGCAAGTTGATACTATCCTGGTTTGTGTAATCAAACAAGATGTACAACTTAGTAGATTCATTGCATTTCTAAAGTAGTTTACTTAGAAAACAAAGATCTTCATTGGTGAAAACTGTACATTGTCAAATAAGCTAGTTCTGTTCTCGGAATGAGTTGCTTTCCCACGAAGACGGTTGTTCAGCAAGTTGATACTATCCTGGTTTGTGTAATCTAACAAGATGTACAAGTTAGTAGATTCATTTCATTTCTAAAGTAGTTTGCCTAGAAAACAATGTTCTTCATTTGCGAACACTGTACTGTGTGAAATAAGCTAGTTCTTTTCTCAGAATGAGTTGCTTTCCCACGAAGATGGTTGAGTGCAAAAGTTGATACTTTCCTGGGTTGTGTAATGTAACAAGATGTACAACTTTGTAGATTCGTTTCATTTCTAAAGTAGTTCGCTTAGAAAGCAATGATCTTCATTTCCAAACACTGTACAGTGTGAAATAAGCTAGTTCTGTTCTAGGAATGAGTTGCTTTCCTACGAAAACTGTTGAGTGCAGCAAGATCAATATGTCCTGGATTGTGTAATCTAACAAGAAGTACGACTTAGTTGATTCGTTTCATTTCTAAAGTAGTTTGCTTAAAAAACAAAGATCTTCATTGCCGAAAACTGTACAGTGTGAAATAAGGTAGTTCTGTTCTCATAATGAGTTGCTGTACTACAAAGACGTTTGAGTGCAGCAAGTTGATACAGTCCTGGTTTGTGTAATCTAAGAAGATGTACAACTTAGTAGATTCGTTTCATTTCTAAAGTGGTTTGCTGAGAAAACAAAGGTCTTCACTGCTGAACGCTGCCCTGTGTGAAGTAAGTTGGTTCTGTTCTTGGAAATAGTTGCTTTCCCACGAAGAAGGTTGAATGCAGGAAGTTGATACTTTCCTGGAATGTGTAATCTAACTTAGTATATTCTTTTCATTTCTAGTTTGCTTAGAAAACAAAGATCTTCATTGCCGAAAACTGTACTGTTTGAAATCAGCTAGTTCTGTTCTCGGAATCAGTTCCATTCCTACGAAGATGGTTGAGTGTAGCAAGTTGATACTATACTGGTTTGTGTAATCTACCGAGATGTACAACTTACTATATTCATTTCGTTTCTACAGTAGTTCGCTTAGAAAACAAAGATCTTCATTGCCTAAAACTGTACTGTGTGAAGTATGCTAGTTCTGTTCTCGGAATGAGTTTGTATACTACGAAGACGGTTGAATGCAGCAAGACCAAACATTCCTGGTTTGTGTAATCTAACGAGATGTACAAGCTAGTAGATTTGTTTCATTTCTAAAGTAGTTTCATTAGATAACACAGATCTTCATCTCCAAAAACCGTACTGTGTGAAATAAGCTAGTTCTGTTCTTGGAAAGAGTTGCTCTACCAGGAAGAAGGTTGAGTGCAGGAAGATACTTTCCTGGATTGTGTAATCTAACAAGATGTACAACTTGGTAGATTCATTTCATTTCTAAAGTAGTATCCTTTAGAAAACAAAGATCTTCATTGCTGAACACTGTACTTTGTGTAATACGGTAGTTCTGTTCTTGGAATGAGTTGCTTTGGCACGAAGATGCTTGAGTGCAGCAAGTTGATACTTTCCTGGTTTTTGTAATCTAAGAAGACGTACTACTTAGTCGATTTGTTTCATTATTAACATAGTTTGCTTAGAAAACAAAGATCTTCTTTGCCAAACACTGTACAGTGTGAAATAAGCTATTTCTGTTCTCTGAAAGAGATGCTTTACTAAAAGACGGTAGTATGCAACAAGATCAAACTTTCCTGGATTGTGTAATCTAACAAGATATACAGTTTAGTAGATTCGTTTTGTTTCTAAAGTAGTTTGCTTAAAGTAAGAAAGATCTTCATTGCCAGAACTGTACTGTGTGAAATAAGCTAGTTCTGTTCTCGTAATGATTTGCTTTAGTACGAAGACGGTTGAGTGTAGCAAGTTGGTAGTTTCCACGTATGTGTAATCTAACAGGAAGTACAACTTAGTAGATTCATTTCACTTCTAAAGTAGTGTGCTGAGAAAACAAAAATCTTCATTGCAGAACACTGTACTTTGTGAAATAACCAAGTTTTGTTCTCGGAATGAGTTGCTTTCCCATGAATATGGTTCAGTGCAGCAAGTTCATGGTATCCTGCTTTGTGTAATCTAACAAGTTGTACAACTTAGTAGATGTGTTTCATTTATAAAGTAGTTTGCTTAGAAAACAAATGTCTTCATTGACAAACACTGTACTGTGAAAAAAGCTAGTTCTGTTCTCAGAATGACTTGCTTTCCCACGAAGACGGTTGAGTTCAGCAAGTTGATACTTTCCTGGTTTGTGTAATCTAACAAGATTTACAACTTAGTATATTCAATTCATTTCACATGTAGTTTGTTTATAAAACAAAGGTCTTCATTGCAGAACACTGTACTCTGTGAAATAAGATAGTTCTGTTCGCGGAAGGAGATGCGTTCCTACGAAGTCGGTTGAGTGCAGCAAGATCAAACTTTCCTGGTTTGTGTAATTTAACAAGATGTACAACTTAGTAGGTTCATTTCATTTCTAAAGTATTTTGCTTAGAATACAAAGGTCTTCAGTGCCAAACACTGTACTGTGAGAAATAAGCTAGTTCCATTCTTGCAATGTTTTCCTTTCCCATGAAGACGGTTGAGTGCAGGAAGTTGATACCTTCCTGGACTGTGTAATTTGAAAATATGTACAACTTAGTAGATTCGTTTCGTTTATAAAGTAGTTTGCTGAGAAAACCAAATCTTCATTGCTGAACCCTGTACTTTGTGAAATAACCTAGTTCTGTTCACAGAGTTAGTTGTTTTCCCACGAATATGGTACAGTGCAGCAAGTTGATACTTTTTAGGTTTGTGTAATCTAAGAAGATGTTCAACTTAGTAGATTCATTTCACTTCTAAAATAGTTTGCTGAGAAAACAAAGATCTTCATTGCCTCACACTGTACAGTGTGAAATAAGCTAGTTCTGTTCTCGGAATGAGTTGCTTTCCTACGAAGACTGTTGAGAGCAGCAAGATCAAACTTTCCTGGTTTGTGTAATCTAACAGGATGTACAACTTAGGAGATTCGTTCGATTTCTAAAGTAATTTGAATAGAAAACAAAGATCTTGATTGCCGAACACTGTACAGTGTGAAATAAGCTGGTTCCGTTCTCAGAATGAGTTGCTTTCCTACAAAGACGGTTGAGTGCAGCAAGTTGATACTTTACTGGTTTGTGTAATCTATAAAGATGTACATCTTAGCAGATTCATTTCATTTACAAAGTATTTTGTTCAGAAAACAAAGGTCTTCATTGCTGAACACTGTACTGTGTGAAATAATCTAGTTCTGTTCTCAGAATGAGTTGGTTTCCAATGAAGATGGTTGAGTCCTGGAAGTTGATACTTTCCTGGTTTGTGTTATCTAAAAAGGTGTACAACTTAGTAGATTCTTTTCATTTCTAAAGTAGTTGGCTTGGAAAACAAAGATCTTCATTTCCGAACACTGTACCATGTGAAATAAGCTGGTTCCGTTCTCAGAATGAGTTGCTTTCCTACAAAGACGGTTGAGTGCAGCAAGTTGAAATTTTCCTGGATTGGTTAATCTAACAACATGTATAACTGAATTTATTCATTTCATTTCGAAAGTAGTTTGCTTAAAAACAAAGGTCTTCATTGCCGAACACTGTATGGCATGAAATAAGATCATTTTGTTCTCAGAATGAGTTACTTTCCCACCAAGATGGTTGAGTGCAGGAAGTTGACACTTTCCTGGATTGTGTAATCTAACAACATGTACAGCTTAGTCAATTCGTTTCATTTCTAAAGTAGTTTCCTTAGAAAACAAATATCCTCATTGCCGAATACTGTACTTTGTGAAATATGCTAGTTCTCTTCCGGGAATGAGTTGCTTTCCCCCAAAGACGGTTGAGTGCAGCAATTTGATACTTTCCTGGTTTGTGTAATCTAACAAGATGTACAGCTTAATAGATTCCTTTCATGGCTAAAGTAGTTTGCTTAGAAAACAAAGATCTTCATTGCCGAACACTGTACGGTGTGAAATAAGCTAGTTCCATTCTTGGAATGAGTTTCTTTCCCACGAAGAAGGTTGAGAGCAGGAAGTTGACATTTTCCTGGATTGTGTAATATAAAAACATGTACAACTTAGTAATTTCCTTTCGTTTCTAAAGTAGTTTTCGGAGAAAACAAAGATCATCATTGCCGAATACTGTACTTTGTGAAATAGGCTAGTTCTCTTCTGGGAATGAGTTGCTTTCCCACGAAGACTGTTCAGTGCAGCAAGTTGATACTTTTCTGGTTTTTGTAATCTAACAAGATGTACAACTTAGTAGATTCATTTCATTTATAAAGTAGTTTGCTTAGAAAACAAAGATTTTCATTGCCGAACACTATATAGTGTGAAATAAGCTAGTTCTGTTCTCGGAATGAGTTGCTTTCCTACGAAGACGGTTGAGTGCAGCAAGTTGAAACTTTCCTGGATTGGGTAATATAACAATATGTACAACTTAGTAGATTCGTTTCATTTCTCAAGCAGTTTGCTTAGTAAACAAAGGTGTTCATTGTCAAACACTGTACTATGTGCTATAAGGTAGTTCTGTTCTCAGAATGAGTTAATTTCCCACGAAGATGGTTGAGGGCAGGAAATTGATACTTTCCTGGTTTGTGTAATCTAACAAGATGTACAGCTTCGTAGATTCGCTTCATTTCTAAAGTAGTTTGTTTAGAAAACAAAGACCTTCTTCTCCGAACACTGTACTTTATGAAATAAGCTAGTTCTGTTCTTGGAATGAGTTGCTTTACTTCGAAGACAGTTGAGTTCAGCAAGTTGATACTTTACTGGTTTGTGTAATCTATCAAGATGTACATCTTGCTATATTCCTTTCATTTCTAAAGAGGTTTGCTTGGAAAACAAAGGTCTTCATTTCGGAACACTGTACTGTGTGAAATAAGCTAGTTCTTTTCTCGGAATGAGTTTCTTTCCATTGAAGATGGTTGAGAGCGGGAAGTTGATACTTTCCTGGTTTGTGTAATCTAAAAAGATGTACAACTTAGTAGATTCTTTTCATTTTTAAAGTAGTTTGCATAGAAAACAAAGATCTTCATTTCCGAACACTGGACCATGTGAAATAAGCTAGTTCGGTTCTTGGAATGAGTTGCTTTCCTACGAAGATTGTTGAGTGCAGCAAGTTGAAACTTTCCTGGATTGGTTAATCTAAAAAGATGTACAACTTAGTAGATTCGTTTCATTTCTAAAGTAGTTTGCTTAGAAAACAAACGTCTTCATTGCTGATCACTGTACTGTGTGTAATAAGCTAGTTCTGTTCTTGGAATGAGTTGCATTCCCACGAAGACGGTTGAGTGCAGCAAGTTGATACTTTCCTGGTTTGTGTAATCTAACAAGATGTACAACTTATTAGATTCCTTTCATATTTCTACAGTAGTTTGCTTAGAAAGAAAAGATCTTCATTGTCAAACATTGTACATTGTGAAATAAACTAGTTCTCTTCTCAGAATGAGTTGCTTTCCCAAGAAGATGGTTGAGTGCAGGAAGTTGATACTTTCCTGGATTGTGTAATATAATAAGATGTACCCCTTAGTAGATTCGTTTCATTTCTAGAGTAGTTTGCTGAGAAACCAAAGCTCTTCATTACCGAACACTGTACTTTGTGAAATAACCTATTTCTGTTCTCGGAATGAGTTGCTTTCCCACGAAGACGGTTGAGTGCAGGTAGTTGATACTTTCCTGGATTGTGTAATCTTACCAGATGTACAACTTAGTTGATTCTTTTCATTTCTAAAGTAGTTATTTAGAAAACAAAGGTCTTCATTGCCGAAAACTGTAGTATGTGTAATAAACTACTTCTGTTCTCGGAATGAGTTGCTTTACTACAAAGACGGTTGAGTGTAACAAGTTGGTACTTTCCAGGTATGTGTAATCTAACAAGATGTACAACTTAGTACATTCGTTTCATTTCTAAAGTACTTTCGTTGGAAAACAACGTTCTGGACTTCCGGTCAAGATCGCAGCTACATAATCTCGCCTCACTTCATGGGGAAGAAAAGAGAAGAAGACTTAAGGTTAAAGATACCTTTTTAAAGGGTTTTCTGGCTCCTGCATTCTTCCAGAGGGAGGGGGTGGATTTGCAAAATAAGGAAACCAATGATTCCAAGCTCTTGGCAGTCACCACTGCCAGAAAGGTCTCGCCGGACCTGCCTGAGCCCCCTGGCCAGCCAGAAACGGAGCACCATTGCAGCCAGGTCCCCACATCAGTGGACCCACTGAGCGAGATAGATCCGCCCCATTTCCCCGGCCAGAGCCCCTGGGCGCGCCAATACAGGTAGGTGCCTGGGTCCGCACAGTGAGATGGATTCGACCCACTTCCTGCTCCCCAGCTAGAGTCCCTGGGCACAGCAATACACTTAGGTGCCTGGGGCTGTGGTCCAGCAACTGGCACAGTGAGACAGATTCGTCCCACTTCCTGCTCCCAGCCAGAGTGGCACAGTGAGACAGATTCGTCCCACTTCCTGCTCCCAGCCAGAGCGGCACTGTGAGACAGATTTGTCCCACTTCCTGCTTCCTGGCCAGAGCCACTTGGCCCAGCAATACACTTAGATGCCTGGGGCTGTGGTCCCACACAGTGGCACAGTGAGACAGATTCATCCCACTTCCTGCTCCCAGCCAGAGCCCCTGGGTGCAGCAATACACTTAGGCGCCTAGGGCTGTGGTCCTGCATAGTGGAACAGTGAGACAGATTCGTCCCACTTCCTTCTCCCCAGCCAGAGCCACTTGGCGAAGCAATACACTTAGGTGCCTGGGGCTGTGGTCCCGCACAGTGGCACAGTGAGACAGATTCGTCCCACTTCCTGGTCCGGGCCAGAGCGGCACAGTGAGACAGATTCATCCCACTTCCTGCTCCCCAGCCAGAGCCACTTGGCGAAGCAATACACTTAGATGCCTGGGGCTGTGGTCCCGCACAGTGGCACAGTGAGACAGATTTGTCCCACTTCCTGCACCCGGCCAGAGGCCCTGGGTGCGCCAATACAGTTAGGTGCCTGTGTCTGCACAGTGAGATGGATTCCTGAGCCCCAGGGCACAGCAATACAGTTAGGAGCCTGGGTCTGTGGTCCCGCACACTGGCACAGTGAGACAGATTCGTCCCACTTCCTGCTCCAGGCCAGAGCCCCTAGGTGCAGAAAGGCAGTTGGGAGCTTGGGTCTGTGGACATTCCAAGTGAAACAGATTTGCCCCACTTCCTGCTCCCTTCCAGAGCCCCTGGGTGGAGCAATACAGGTAATGGGTCTGGGTCTATGGATACAACGAGTGAGACAGATTTGTCCCATGTCCTGCTCCCCAGCCAAAGCCCCTGAGTGAGCTATTGCAGTGGGGTCCCTGAGTCTGTGGATCTGCTGAGTGAGACAGATTTGTCCCACTTCCTGCTCCCTGGCCAGAGCACCTGACCTCGCCATTGAAGCCAGGTGCTTGGGTCTGTGGATCCACTGAGCAAGACATATTCGTCCCACTTCTGGCTCCCCTGCCAGAGCCCTGGCACACCATCGCAGGTCTTTGAACCATTGTGATGCGCAGAACACAGTGAAAAAGGAATAGCATGAAAAACCAGATAAAAGTAAATCCAGCTACGCTATCCAGTCCAACAATGGATGTCTCAAATCAAATCATAGAAGAAACATTAGAATCAGAAACGCAAAATGAAGAGACAAGCTATGCAACCCTGGCCAAGCAAATAGCACAACTCTCAGAAAGTCAACAAAGAGCCAATATTTGTATGAATGTTACCCTTGCTAGATTAGACCTAATAGAAAAGAACCAGGAAGGGTTCCAAAAACAGTTACATGAGCTGAAGGAGAGTGACAAAAAAGAAGTCCTCAATAACCAGATGGCTAAGTTCAATGAAGACACAAAAAAATGCAAGGATGAACTCCAAGAAGCATTCAGAAGGTCAGAAAATGACATGAAAAGGGAACTAGACAGAGGGATGGAAATTATACATAAAAACAGGAGAAAATATTAACCAAATTGAACAAACCCAAAACTCTATAGAAGCTCTTAAGAATAGAGTCAGCCAACTAAAGGATAGAAACTCAGAACTGGAAGACAAAACAGAAGAAACAGTTCATGAGTCCAGAAACTTCAAAAAGTTCAAAAATTACTGTGAACAGAACATGAGGGAAATGTGGGAAACCCCGAAGCATCCAAACATTAGGATCATGGGCATACCAGAGGGGGAAGAAACACAGACTAAAGGAATGGAAAGCTTATTCAACAAAATAATTGAAGAAAACATTCCCACTCTCTCAAGAGAAAATCCCATCAAGTTACAAGAAGCTACCAGAACTCCAAACAGACTGGACCAAAGGAGAAATTCTCCGAGACACATTGTCTTTAAGACTCTAAACATCAAGCACAAAGAGAAAATCCTAAAAGCAGCCAGGGAAAAACAACACATTACATATATAGGGAACCCCATTAGAATTAGCTCAGATTTCACAATGGAAACCCTAAAAGCCAGAAGGGCCTGGAATGGAACACTGAAAACTCTAAGAACCCATGGTTTCCAGCCACAACTACTCTATCCAGCAAAAGTATTCCTCCTAATACATGGAGAAAGAAAAACATTCCACGATAAAACTCATCTCTACAAATGTATGAACACAAAGCCAAACCTACAGAAAGTACTTCAGGGAATTCTCCACACAGAAGAAACAAATAACCAACCTCAAGAGCCCTCAAGAAGCAGTCCACATTAACCCCTTAAACCTCCAAAAAACCCAACAAAGACCACAACCCACCACAATATGGCTGGTATTAAATCAAACCTCAAACTAATATCTCTGAACATTAATGGCCTCAATTCACCCATCAAAAGACATAAACTAACAGGGTGGATCAGAAAACTGGACCCCTCAATCTGCTGTCTTCAAGAAACCCACCTCACCACTAAATACAGACACCTCCTTAGGGTGAAAGGGTGGAAAATGATATTCCTAGTAAACACAAATATGAAAAAAGCAGGCGTAGCTATACTTATATCAGATAAAATAGACTTCAAACCAAAATTAACCAAAAAAGACAAAGAAGGCCACTTCTTACTCATCAAGGGAACAATCCAACAAGAGGACATCACAATCATCAATATTTATGCACCAAACACAGGAGCACCACAATTAATAAAGCAAAATCTACTTGGCAACAAAACAGAAATAAACACCAACACCATCATAGTCGGGGATTTGATACTCCACTATCAACAATGGATAGATCTTCCAAACAGAAAATTAATAGAGAAGTAAGAGAGCTCAACAACACCATAGAGCAACTAGACCTAACGGATGTATACAGAACTTTCCACCCCAAATCTACAGATTACACATTCTTCTCAGCAGCACATGGAACCTTCTCTAAAATAGATCATGTACTGGGCCACAAAGTCTGCCTCCATATTTTCAAGAAAATTGAAGTAATTTCCTGTATGATATCACACCACAATGCTGTAATGCTAGAAATTAACAACAAAAAGTACACCAGGAATCCCTCTACCTCCTGGAAATTGAACAACACACTTTTAAACAATAAATGGGTTGTGGATGAAATAAAGAATGAAATTGCAAAATTTCTAGAACTCAATGACAATGGGAACACATCATACCAAAACTTGTGGGACACAATGAAGGCAGTCCTTTAGGGGGAAAATCATAGCACTAAATGCCATCATAAGAAAAATAGAAAGATCCCAAATCAATAACAAGATTGATACACCCCTGGCCAATTTGATCAAGCAGAAAAAGAGAAACACTTCAAATCAACAAAATTAGAAATGAAAAGGGACAAATCACAACAGATATGAGGGAAATAGGAGGACTTATTTCAAAAACCTCTACTCCATAAAACGGGAAAATATGGAGGAAATGGATGAATTCCTAGACACATACCACCTACCAAAGCTAAGCCCAGAGCAGATTAATTTCCTAAACAAACCCATCACACCCTTCAAGATAGAAGAGGTAATCAAACACCTCCCCAAAAAAGAGGAATCCAGGACCAGATGGTTTCTCAGCAGAATTCTACCAAACCTTCATGGAAGAACTGAAACCAATTCTTCTCAAACTGTGCCACACAACAGGAGAACAGAGAGAGATCCCTAACTCCTTTTATGAAGCTAGTATCACCCTAATCCCAAAACCAGGCAGGGACGCCACAAGAAAGGAAAATTATAGGCCCATTTCTCTGATCAACATAGACGCAAAGATCCTGAACAAAATTCTTGTAAACCGAAATCAACAGTACATCAAAAGCATTATCCACCTTGATCAAGTAGGCTTCATCCCTGGAATGCAGGGGTGGTTCAACATACGGAGATCTGTCAATGTAATACACCACATAAACAAGCTGAAACACAAAAACCACATGATCATTTAGATAGATGCAGAAAAGGCCTTTGACAAAATACAACATCACTTCATGATCAAAACATTGGAGAGAATAGGTATGAACGGCCCATATCTCAACATAATAAACTCTATATATAAAGCACCTATAGCCCAAGTAATTCTTAATGGGGAGAGATTGAAGGAATTCCCATTGAGGTCAGGAACAAGTCAGGGGTGTCCACTCTCACCTCTGCTCTTCAACATAGTGCTAGAAGTATTAGCTCAAGCAATAAGACAGGAGAAAGTAATCAAAGGGATACAAATTGGAAAGGAGGAAGTTAAGTTATCTCTATTCGCAGATGACATGATTCTATACATAAGTGACCCGAGAACTTCCATCCCAAAACTCTTAAAGGTGATGAGCACCTTCAGCAAAGTAGTAGCATACAAAATCAATGCACAGAAATCAGTAGCCTTTTGTAAGCAAAGGACAAAGAGACAGAAAAAGAAATAACTAACATCGTCCCATTTTCAATTGCAACAAAGAAAATAAAATACCTTGGAATAACATTAACTAAGGAAGTGAAAGACCTATACAATGAAAACATAAAAACTCTCAAAAAAGAAATTGAGGAGGTCCTACAAAAATGGAAAGACCTCCCATGCTCCTGAATTGGTAGAATTAACATTGTGAAAATGGCAATTTTACCAAAAGCACTTTATAGATGCAATGCAATGCCAATAAAAATCCCACCTTCCTTCTTTAATGAGATAGAAAAAATTATCTCAAAATTCATATGGAAAGGAAGAAGGCCTCGGATATCCAAGCTCATCCTCAGCAAAAGAAACGCCTCAGAAGGCATCACCATACCTGACCTAAACCTATACTACAAAGCCATTGTAATAAAAATAAAATGGTACTGGCATAAAAACAGAAATATAGACCAATGGAACAGAATTGAAGACACAGACTTTGGGTAAGAAATTACATGTACTTGATATTTGACAAAGGCCCTATCAATGCAGAATGGAGAAAAGACAGCATCTTCAACAAATGGTGTTGGACAAACTGGACAACCATATGTAGGAAAATAAAACATGGCCCACACATCTCACCATGCACAAAAATTAAGTCCAAATGGATAAAAAAACGTAATATAAAACCAGAAACTCTGCTACTTCTGGAAGAAAAAATAGGAGGAACCTTCTGCGATATAGGAGTGGGAAAAGATTTCCTGAACAAAACCCCAGCAGCTCAGGCAATTAAACAATCACTCAACCATTGGGATCTCATGAAGCTGAAAAGCTTTTTCACTGAGAAAAATATAACCAAAGCCAGCAGAATACCCACAGAATGGGAAAAAATTTTCACCAGCTATAAAACTGACAAAGGCCTAATTTCTAGAATCTACAATGAACTACAAAACCTAAACAATAAATCACCAAACAACCCACTCACAAAGTGGGGCAGAGGACTGCACAGGGAGTTCTCAGTGGAAGAAATACAAATAGCAAACACACTTTTAAGAAAATGTTCAACATCCATAATCATCAGGGAAAGGCAAATTAAAACAACTATGAGATTCCACCTTACCCCAGTAAGGATGGCTAACATTAAAAACAAAAAACAATGAAAACAAATGCTGGCGAGGCTGTGGAGAAATAGGAACAAGTCTTCACTGTTGGTGGGAATGTAAAATGGTTCAACCACTATGGACATCTATATGGAGACTATTGAAAAGGATGACCATAGACCTACCAATGGATCCAGTTATTCCCTTGTTCTGCATTTACCCTAAAGGCCCCAAGCCTAAGACCAGAGACATTTGCTCAACCATGTTTATAACTACTCAATTCATAATAGCAAAGAGCTGGAATCAACCCAGGTGTCTATCACTAGATGAATGGATAACAAAGATGTGGTATATCTATACTATGGAATTCTACGTAGCAGTAAGGAAAGATGAAATAAGGAAACTTGAAAAAATGGTCAAACATGGAACTGATCATCTGTAGAGAGCTGCGAGGTGCCGCACCTTAAAGATGGTGCTGGCTTCCGCCTTCCGCCTTCCCGATGGCGAGTGCTCCCCTGGATAATTAAGTCCTTATTTGGCTTGGGCCGTGATCTAGGCTTGCTTCTGCATATGTGGACCTATCTGCATTCACCACGTGGCACACCAGGGTTGGCTGTTCAAAGGCTTCTTAAGTTTCGGGCGGGCTTTGCCCCGGGTCAGAAGATTGTTCAAGGTTCCTGAATAAACTGTTGAAAGAAGAGTCCGAGCGTTGCGTCTTCCTTGCTGGTCGAGGCAGTCGCGACAAGTGGTGGCCCATATGGGGAGCTCACTCGAGAGGGACTCAGAACTTTCTGCAGTCAGGGCAGTGCACTGGTAAGTTCCCAGGTAAGGTGGGAATCCGCGACAAAAGCGGGTATTTTGCTCCTCTCGGTAGACAAAGAGGGAGCAGGAAGGGTTCGCGGCGTAGCAAACTGAAAGTAAGAGTTTTAAAAGAATCTTTTGCAAGTTTAGCCATGGGCGCTTCTCACTCGCACCCAATTTTTTTTGGCTCTGAATGAGCTGCAGTAAAAGTTTTAAAAGAATTTTTTGCAAGTTTAGCCATGGGCGCTTCTCACTCGCACCCAATTTTTTTGGCTCTGAATGAGCTGCAGTAAAAGTTTTAAAAGAATCTTTTGCAAGTTTAGCCATGGGCGCTTCTCACTCGCACCCAATTTTTTGGCTCTGAATGAGCTGAAGTGCTCTCATAGAACAAATGGAAAGATCAAAATTAAGAAAAAGGGAGAAAAAGAGAGAGGGGGGATCCCGGAAGCAGAGACTGCTGCGGAACGTCTCAATGCAAAGTTATGCTGTCCGCCCCCCCTCCGTACCCAGAGGGACGGGGTAGTGGCACGGGGCGTTCTTTTTGTCCGGAAGTCTGGAAAGTGGTGAGGACGGAGTTACAGTTAGCCTACCCAGTATTTCAGGTGCAACTCAGCAAAGAAGTGCTAGGCAAGGCCTGGGTTTTTCCTAGGGGCCACTGAGGAAGGTATTCCTATCACCTGGATGACTGAGGAGCCGGTGTGGGTTCCTCAGTGGCCATTGTCCTCTGAGAAGTTAAAAGCTGCAAAACAACTTGTGACTGAGCAATTATCCCTAGGGCACATCAAGTCGTCAGTGTCACCATGGAATACACCCATTTTTGAAATTAAGAAAAAATCTGGAAAATGGCGCCTACTGCAGGATTTGAGAGCAATCAATAGTCAAATGCAAATTATGGGCCCGGTGCAGCGAGGCTTACCGCTGCTATCATCATTGCTGGCTTCTTGGCACATAATTGTCATTGATATAAAAGACTGTTTTAGGGAATAGATATGAGGAGCCAATAGACTTTAAAGTAGTTAAGTCTTTAGCTGAATCCATGAGAGCTTATGGGATTACAGCCTCCTTTACCATGGCTCAAGTGGAAGCATTGCAAAGACACTGCATGACACCTAGTGACTGGTCAGGGTTAGCGCACGCCTGCCTGAGTTCAGGCCAATATTTAGACTGGAAAGTGTTCTTAATTGAGTATGCTAATGAAGAGGCTGCCGCTAATCAGGCCGCAGGTAACCCGGCCTGGGACAGGGACATGCTCTTGGGACAAGGACGCTTTGCAAATCAACAGACAGGCTATCCAATACAGGTTTTTATCCAGATCTTTGTCTAGTTTTCTATTACAGAATTGGTCGCTTGAATTTGAAGATACCTTAAGAGAACTGAGACTGGCAGTAGTTAATGTGAATTCTACCCGCATGGACCTCTCCTTTGCCTCTGGATTGTCATCTTGGCTGACCTCCGCAATGAATCATTTGAAGGAATGGGCGGGTTTGGGAGCTTTAGCAGGCCTTCTGTTACTGGTCTCCTTGGTTTGCTTGTGGTGTCTATGTAAGATCAGAGTAACACAAAAATGGAATGCAGTCATGATCGTCCAGGCCTTCTTGGCTATTGAGGCAGGTCAATCACCCCAGGCATGGTTAGCCACCATAAAAATGTAAACACCAGGCACAGGCTGCGAGGCAAAAGCACTGCAGGGAGAGTTAGCTGTGAAAGACTCTCTGAAGGGCAAGTCTGATTGCATGTGGGTTGGCATCCATGGTCCCACCTCCAGGGAAAAGATGCAAGACGGTTCTACGCCTATTTTAAGAGTTACTGGAGGTCAGACCTCTATCCTTGCCGGTTGCTTTGCGTGTTTTAAACAAAAAAGGGGGAACTGTAGAGAGCTGCGAGGTGCCGCGCCTTAAAGATGGCGCTGGCTTCCGCCTTCCGCCTTCCCGATGGCGAGTGCTCTCCTGGATAATTAAGTCCTTATTTGGCTTGGGCCGTGATCTAGGCTTGCTTCTGCATATGTGGACCAATCTGCATTCACCACGTGGCACACCAGGGTTGGCTGTTCAAAGGCTTCTTAAGTTTCGGGCGGGCTTTGCCCCAGGTCAGAAGATTGTTCAAGGTTCCTGAATAAACTGTTGAAAGAAGAGTCCGAGCATTGAGTCTTCCTTGCTGGTAGAGGCAGTTGTGACAATCATCCTCAGTGAGCACACCCAAGCACAAAAAGATAATCATTGCATGGTCTCATTTATCTGTCACTCCTAACCGGATTCCACGTGACATGTGGCCAAACCTAATAAACATTCTGAGGACGAGACAAGAAGGAGGGTGGGATGGAGGGAGGGTAAAGGTGGGAGGGAATGAGAGGGTGGGAGGGAGGACAAGGGGGGATACAAATTGGGACCCAAAAGGAAAAAATACTACAAAACACTTTACTCTGAATTACAGGCTAAAACAGTGATCCTTCAGCAGACCTACAGAGGGAATACTCGAACCACAGGAACCTGGAGAGAACATGATGAAGGCCAACTTTAATCTTGTCCTGCTTCTCTTTCTCTTCTCTCTCTCTGTCTCTCTCTCCCTCTCCCTCTCCTCTCTTTTTCCTCCCTCACCTTATTAGGTGCAGACCTATAACTCCCAGTGACAGGAGGGGTTAAATTCCACAATGAGCTGTTGATCTGAAATACCTACAAAGTTTTCCAAAAAAGACAGACTTCTGTCAGAGTACTTGGTGACCCACCAATGGTTAATGGTAAGACCCTACTGTCAAAGACAGCACACGTGTGTGAGACAAAACACAGAGAGACCTGGCCAGAATCTGGAAGAAAGTCAGTCCCCAGACAGTTAGCTAGACTAGTACCAGAGGTTGCTACACGAGCAACTGGGAGAAAATGTCTGACATTGGTCCAAACAACGTGCAGTCTAAGATACCCAGCAGGAAACAAGCTGACTTAATGCTCATACAAGTGCAGTAGTGGCAAACAGCCATGGTGGGTAACCAACTGCTCTTGATTTGGCTAATAGATCCACTCAGTGGAATGGAATTCATTGGTAGAACTGGGAAATAAGTCAAATCCATGTACAAAAAATGAGCTCAGTCTCCAAGATCTAGATGCCACTAAATGTGGGCTAGAAGAGAACCAAAGCATATAAAATTCCCTCCAAAACATATATGGTTATCCCTTCTATCTAGTACTAACTTCTCTCTCAGTTGGAGAATTTGCTTATCTTTTTTCAGGTGGATAACGAACCTGAAGGGAGGATCAGCTAACCACACCTCACCTGCTGAAACCATAGAACAACACAGGGGAAGGGCAAGAATACAGCGTTCAAGGCGATCACAACACCAGGAAAAGGCTGAAGGAGATAAACACAGAGAACATCCAACTCCAACTAAGCCAAATATCCCGAGACACAGAGGCTACCAAAACCTCCTCAAGGAAGCAGAACTAAAATGACCCCAATGTGGCTCAGGGAAACTGTCAGAAGAGGGGGCAGAAAGATTATCAGAGTCACAAGTTGGGGCATTATGCACAGAGACGGGGGCCTATCCACCAGAACTCTTGAGTAAACTCACAAAGCATGACCCACAGTCCCCATTGATGAGGGTCCCTTTGAAAGTGGGAGGACGGAGAGGAGGACAATGGATCCAATACTATGAATGTAAAATCAGAATAATATAAATAAAAATATATATTTAATTAAAAAAATGAAAACAAAGTTCGTCATTACTGAACACAGAACTGTGTAATATAAGCTAGTGCTCTTCTTGGAATGAGTTGCTTTCCCACAAAGAAGGTTGACTGCAGGAAGTTGATATTCTCCTGTATTGAGTAAGCTAACAAGATGTACAAATTTGTAGACTCATTTCATTTCTAAAGTAGTTTGCTGAGAAAAGAAAGATCTTCTTTTCCGAACACTGTACTTTGAGAAATAACCTAGTTCTGTTCTCGGAGTGAGATGCTTTCATATGAAGACGGTTCACTGAAGCAAGTTGATACATGCCTGGTTTGTGTAATCTAAGAAGATTTACAACTTAGTAGATTCGTTTCTTTAATAAAGTAGTTTGCTTAGAAAACAAAGATCTTCATTTCCGAACACTGTACAGTGTGAAATAAGCTAGTTCTGTTCTGAGAATGAGATGTTTTTCTATGAAGACGGTTGAGTGCAGCAAGATCACCCTTTCCTGGTTTGTGTAATCTGACACGATGTACAACTTAATACATTCGTTTCATTTCTAAAGTAGTTTGCTGAGAAAACAAAGATCTTCATTGCCGAAAACTATACTGTGTGAAATAAGCTTGTTCTATTCTCAGAATGAGTTGCTTTAGTACGAAGACTGTTGAGTGCAGCAAGTTGGTACTTTACTGATTTGTGTAATATATCAAGATATACATCTTAGTAGATTCGTTTCATTTCTAAACTAGTTTGCTAAGAAAACATACTTCTTCATTGCCGAACACTGTACTGTGTGAAATAAGGTCGTTCTGTTCTCGGAATGAATTACTTTCCCATGAATATGGTTGAGTGCAGGAAGTTGATACTTTCCTGGATTGTGTAATCTAACAAGATGTACACCTTCATAGATTCGTTTCTTTTCTAAAGTAGTTTGCTTAGAAAACAAAGATCTTCTTCTCCAAAAACTATACTTTATGAAATAAGCTAGTTCTGTTCTCGGAATGTGTTGCTTTCCCACAAAGACGATTGAGTGCCGCAAGTTGATACTTTCTTGCTTTGTGTAATCGAACAAGGTGTACAACTTAGTGTATTGGTTTCATTGCTAAAGTAGTTTGATTAGAAAACACAGATCTTCATTGCGGAAAACTGTACTGTGTGAAATAAGCTAGTTCTGTTCTCAGAATGAGTTGCTTTCCCACGAAGACGGTTGAGTGCAGCCAGCTGATACTTTCCTGGTTTGTGTAATCTAGCAAGATATACAAATAAGTAGATTCGTTTCCTTTCTAAAGAAGTTTGCTTAGAAAACAAAGTTCTTCATTGCCTAACACTGTACTGTGTGAAATAAGCTAGTTCTGTTCTCAGAATGAGTTGCTTTCCCACGAAGACGGTTGAGTGCAGCCAGCTGATACTTTTCTGGTTTGTGTAATCTAGCAAGATATACAACTAAGTGGATTCGTTTCCTTTCTAAAGAAGTTTGCTTAGAAAACAAAGTTCTTCATTGCCGAACACTGTACTGTGTGAAATAAGCTAGTTCTGTTCTCGGAATGAGTTGCTTTACTACGAAGACGCTTGAGTGCAGCAAGTTGATACTTTACTGGTTTGTGTAATCTATCAAGTTGTACATCTTAGTAGATTAGTTTCATTTCTAACGTAGTTTGCTTAGAAAACAAAGGTCTTCATTGCCGAAAACTGTACTGTGTAAAATAAGCTAGTTCTGTTCTTGGAATGAGTTGCTTTCCAATAAAGATGGTTGAGTGCGGGAAGTTGATACTTTCCTGGTTTGTGTAATCTAAAACGATATACAACTTAGTAGATTCTTTTCATTTCTCATGTAGTTTGCTTAGAGAACAAAGATCTTCATTTCCTAACACTGTACCATGTGAAATAAGCTAGTTCGGTTCTTGGAATGAGTTGCTTTTCTATGAAGACGGTTGAGTGCAGGAAGTTGAAACTTTCCTGAATTGGGTAATCTAACAACATGTACAACTTAGTAGATTCGTTTCATTTCTAAAGTAGTTTGATTAGAAATCAAATGTCTTCATTGCAGAACACAGTACAGTGAAAAAAGATCGTTCTATTCTCAGAATGAGTTACTTTCCCACGAAGATGGTTGAATGCAGGAAGTTGATACTTTCCTGTATTGCGCAATGTTAAAAGATGTACAACTTAGGATATTCGTTTCATTTCTACAACAGTTTGCTGAGAAAACAACGATCTTCATTGCCGAACACTGTACTTTGTGAAATAAACTAGTTCTGTTCTCAGAGTGAGTTGCTTCCCATGAAGACGGTTCAGTGCAGCAAGTTGATACTTTTTGTTTTGTTTAATCTAACAAGATGTACAACTTTGTACACTCATTTCATTTCTAAAGTAGTTTGCTTAGGAAACAAAGATCTTCATTGCTGAACATTGCACAGTGCGAAATAAGCTAGTTTTGTTCTCGGAATGAGTTGCTTTCCCTCGAAGACTGTTGAGTGCAGCAAGATCAAACTTTCCTGGTTTGTGTAATCTATCAAGATGTACAACTTAGTAGAATCCATTCATTTCTAAAGTAGTTTGATTAGAAAACACAGATCTTCATTGCCGAAAACTGTACTGTGTGAAATAAGCTAGTTCTGTTCTCAGAATGAGTTACTTTCCCAAGAAAATGGTTGAGTGCAGGAAGTGGATACTTTCCTGGATTGTGTGATCTAACAAGATGTACAACTTCGTAGATTCGTTTCATTTCAAAAGTAGTTTGCATAGAAAAGAAAGATCTTCATTGCCAAACACTGTACTGTGGAAATTAGCTAGTTCTGTTCGCGGAATGAGATGCGTTCCTACGAAGCCGGTTGAGTGCAACAAGATCAAACTTTACTGGTTTGTGTAATCTATCAAGATTTACAACTAGTAGATTCGTTTCATTTCTAAAGTATTTTGGGTAGAAAACAAAGCTCTTCAGTGCCAAACACTGTACTGTGTGAAATAAGCTAGTTCCGTTCTTGGAATGAGTTGCATTCCCACGAACGAGGTTGAGTGCGGCAAGTTGATACTTTGCTGCATTGTGTAATCTAACAAGATGTAAAACTTAGTAGATTCGTTTCATTTCTAAACTAGTTTGCTTAGAAAACAAAGATCTTCAATCACGAACACTGCAGTTTGGGTAATAAGGTAGTTCTGTTCTCGGAATGAGTTGCTTTGCAACGAACACGGTTGAGTGCAGCAAGTTGATACATTTCTGGTTTGTGTAATCTAACAAGATGTACAACTTAGTAGATTCATTCCATTTCTACATTTGTTTGCTTAGAAAACAAAGATCTTCATTGCCGAACGCTGTACAGGGTGAAATAAGCTAGTTCTGTTCTCGGAATGAGTTGCTTTCCTACGAAAACTCTTGAGTGCAGCAAGATCAAACTTTCCTGGTTTGTGTAATCTAAAAAGATGTACAACTTAGTAGATTCGTTTCATTTCTAAAGTAGTTTGATAAAAAAACAAAGATCTTCATTGCCGAAAACTGTACTGTGTGAAATAAGCAAGTCTTGTTCTCGGAATGAGTTGCTTTCCCAAGAACACGGTTCAGTGCAGCAAGTTGATACTTTCCTGTTTTGTTTAATCTAACAAGTTTTACAACTTAGTACATTCATTTCATTTCTAAAGTAGTTTGCTTAGAAAAGAAAGATCTTCATTGCCAAACATTGTACAGTGTGAAAAAAGCTAGTTTTGTTCTCAGAATGAGATGCTTTCCTACAAAGACGGTTGAGTGCAGCAAGATCAAACATTCCTGGTTATGTAATATGACAATATATACAACTTAGTGGATTCATTTCATTTCGAAAGTAGTTTCCTTAGAAAACAAAGATCTTCATTGCCAAACACTGTACAGTGTGCAATATGCTAGCTCTGTTCTTGGAATGACATGCTTTCCTAAGAAGATGGTTGAGTGCCGCAAGATCAAACTTTCCTTGTTTGTGTAATCTACGAAGATATACAAATTATTGGATTCATTTCATTTCTAAAGTAGTTTGCTTAGAAAACAAAGTTCTTCATTGCCGGACACTGTACTGTGTGAAATAAGCTAGTACTGTTCTTGAAATGAGTTGCTTTCCCAAAAAGATGGTTGAGTGCAGGAGGTTGATACTTTTCTGGATTGTCTAATCTAACAATATGTACAACTTAGTAGATTCATTTCATTTCTAAAATAGTTTGCTTAGAAAACAAAGATCTTCATTGCTGAAAACTATATTGTGTGAAATAAGCTAGTCCTGTTCTCAGAATGATTCGCTTTACTACGAAGACGGTTGAGTGCACCAAGTTGATACTTTACTGGATTGTGAAATCTATCAAGATGTACATCTTATTATATTAGTTTCATTTCTAAAGGAGTTTTCTTAGAAAACAAAGTTCGTCATTGCCGAACACTGTACTGTGTGAAATAAGCTAGTTCTGTTCTCGAAATAAGTTGCTTTCCCAGTTAGATGGTTGAGACTGGGAAGTTGATACTTTCGAGGTTTGTGTAATCTTCCAAGATGTACAACTCAGTAGATTCATTTCATTACTAAAGTAGTTTGCTGAGAAAACAAAGATCTTCTTTTCCGCACACTGTACTTCTCTTCTTAGAATGAGTTGCTTTCCCAAGAAGACGGTTGAGTGCAGCAAGTTGATAATTTCCTGGTTTGTGTAATCTAACAAGATGTACAACTTAGTAGATTCGTTTCATTTCTACAGTAGTTTGCTTGGAAAGAAATGGTCTTCATTGCTGAACATTGTACAGTATGAAATAAGCAAGTTCTGTTCTCCGAATGAGTTGCTTTCCCGCCAAGATGGTTGAGTGCAGGAAGTTGATACTGTCCTGTATTGTGTAATGTCACAAGATGTACAGCTTAGTAGATTTGTTTAATTTCTAAACTAGTTTGCTTAGAAAACAAAGATCTTCATTCCCAAACACCGTACTTCGTGTAATAAGGTAGTTCTGTTCTTGGAATGAGTTACTTTGCCACGAAGACGGTTGAGTGCAGCAAGTTGATACTTTCTTGGTTTGTGTAATCTAACAAGATATACATCTTCGTAGATTCATTTCATTTCTAATGTAGTTTTCTTAGAAAACAAAGAACTTCTTCTTCAAAGACTGTACATTATGAAATAATCTGTTTCTGTTCGCGGAATGAGTTGATTTCCCACGAAGACAGTTCAGTGCAGCAAGTTGGTACTTTCCTGGTTTGTGTAATGTAACAAGATATACAACTGAGTATATTCATTTCATTTCTAAAGTAGTTTTCTTATAAAGAAAAGATCTTCAATACCAAACATTGTACGGTGTGAAATAAGCTAGTTCTGTTCTGGAAATGAGTTGCTTTCCCACGAAGATGGTTGAGTGCAGCAAGTTGATACTTTCCTGGTTTGTGTAATCTAACAAGATGTACAACTTAGTAGATTTTTTTCATTTATAAAGTAGTTTGATTAGAAAACAAAGGTCTTCATTGCCAAACACTGTACTGTGTGAAATAAGCTAATTCTGTTCTCGGAATGAGTTGCTTTCCCACGAAGATGGTTGAGTGCAGAAGTTGATACTTTCCTGTATTGTGTAATCTAACAAGATATACAACTTAGTAGATTTGTTTCATTTCTAAAGTAGTTTTCTTAGAAAACAAAGATCTTCATTGCCGAACACTGCAGTTTGTGTAATAAGGTAGTTCTGTTCTTGGAATGAGTTGCTTGGCAACGAAGACGGTTGAGTGCAGCAAGATCAAACTTTCCTGTGTGGTGTAATCTAACAAGATGTACAGCTTCGTAGATTCATTTCATCTCTAAGGTAGTTTTCTTAGAAAACAAAGATCTACTTCTCCGAAGACTGTACTTTATGAAATAAGCTAGTTCTGTTCTCGGAATGAGTTGCTTCCCCACGAAGACGGTTCAGTGCAGCAAGTTGGTACTTTCCTGGTTTGTGTAATGTAACAAGATATAAAAGGAAGTATATTCGTTTCATTTCTAAAGTAGTTTTCTTAGAAAGAAAAGGTCTTCAATGCCCAACATTGTACTGTGTGAAATAAGCTAGTTCTGTTCTCGAAATGAGTTGCTTTCCCACGAAGATGGTTGAGTGCAGCAAGTTGATATTTTCCTGGTTTGTGTAATGTAACAAGATGTACAACTTGGTAGATTTGTTTCATTTAAAAAGTAGTTTGATTAGAAAACAAAGGTCTTCATTGCCAAACACTGTACTGTGTGAAATAATCTAGTTCTGTTCTCGGAATGAGTTGCTTTCCCACGAAGATGGTTTAGTGCAGAAGTTGATACTTTCCTGGGTTGTGTAATCTAAAAAGATGCACAACTTAGTAGATTCCTTTCATTTCTAACATAGTGTGCTTAGAAAACAAAGATCTTCATTGCCAAACACTGTACTGTGTGAAATAAGCTAGTTCTGTTCTCGTAATGAGTTGCTTACCCACGAAGATGATTGAGTGTTGATGTTGACACTTTCCAGGTTTGTGTAAACTCACAAGATGTACAACTTATTAGATTCATTTCATTTGTAAAGTAATTTGCTTAGAAAAAAAAGATATTCATTGCCGAACGCTGTACTGTGTGAAATAAGCTAGTTCTGTTCTCGGAATGAGTTGCTTTCCCATGAAGATGGTTGAGTGTTGGAAGTTGATACTTTCGTGGTTTGTGTAATCTAACAAGATATACAACTTAGTAGATTCTTTTCATTTCTACAGTAGTTTTTTTAGAAAACAAAGATCTTCATTTCCGAACACTGTACAGTGTGAAATGAGCTGGTTCGGTTCTCGGAATGAGTTGCTTTCATACGCAGATGGTTGAGTGCAGCAAGATCAAAAGTTGCTGGTTTTTGTAATCTAAAAAGTTGTACAACTTAGTAGATTCGTTTCATTTCTAAAGTAGATTGCTTAAATAACAAACATCTTCATTTTCTGAACACACTTCTTTGTGAAATAATGTAGTTCTGCTCTCGGAATGAGTTGTTTTCCTAAGAAGACGGTTGAGTGTAGCAAGTTGATACTGTCCTTGTTTGTGTAATCTAACAAGATGTACAACTTAGTGGAATTGTTTCATTTCTAAAGTAGTTTGCCTTTAAAATAAAGGTTTTCATTGCCGAACACTGTAATGTGTGAAATAATATTACAAGACATACAATTTAGTAGATTCATTTCATTTCTAAAGTAGTTTACTTAGAAAACAAAGATCTCCATTGCCGAAAACTATACTGTGTGAAATAAGCTAGTTCTGTTCTCAGAATGAATTTCTATACTACGAAGACGATTGAGTGCAGCAAGATCAAACTTTCCTGGTTTGTGTAATCTGACAATGTGTACAAATTAGCAGATTCGTTTTGTTTCGAAAGTATTTTGCTTAGAAAGAAAAGATCTTCAGTCCCAAACATTGTACAGTGTGAAATAGCTAGTTCTTCCCTCAGAATGAGTAGCTTTCCCACGAAGATGGTTGAGTGCAGGAAGTTGATACTTTCCTGGATCGTGTAATCTAACAATATGTACAGCTTAGTAGATTCGTTTCATTTCTAAAGTAGTTTGCTTAGAAAACAAAGGTCTTTATTGCCATACACTGTACTCTGTGAAATAAGCTGGTTCTGTTCTCGGAATTAGTAGCTCTCCCACGAAGACAGTTGAGTGCAGCAAGTTGATACTTTGCTGGTTTATGTAATCTCATAAGATGTAAAACTTAGTAGATTCGTTTCATTTCTAAAATAGTTTGCTTAGAAAACAAAGATCTTCATTGCCAAACACTGTACTGTGGGAAATAAGCTAGATCTGTTCTTGGAATGAGATGAGTTCCTACGAAGTCGGTTGAGTGCAGCAAGATCAAACTTTCCTGGTTTGCATAATCTAACAAGATGTACAACGTAGTAGATTCATTTCATTTCTAAAGCAGTTTTATTAGAAAACAAATATCTCCATTGCCGAAATCTGTACTGTGTGAAATAAGCTAGTTCTGTTCTCAGAATGTGTTGCTGTCCCACGAAGCCGGTTGAGTGCAGCAAGTTGATACTTTCCTGGTTTGTGTAATCTAAGAAGGTGTACAACTTAGTAGATTCATTTCATTTATAAAGTAGTTGGCTTAGCAAACAAAGATCTTCTTGCCGAACACTGTACTGTGTGAAATAAGCAGGTTCTGTTCTCGGAATGAGTTGCTTTCCCATGAAGATGGTTGAGTGCAGGAAGTTGATACTTTCATGGATTGTGTAATCTAACAAGATGTACAACTTAGTAGATTCGTTTCATTTCTAAACTATTTTGCTTAGATAAGAAAGGCCTTCATTGCTGAATACTGTACTTTGTGAAATAAGCTAGTTCTCTTTTGGGAATGAGTTGCATTCCCAAGAAGATGGTTGAGTGCAGGAAGTTGATATTTTCTTGGTTTGGGTAATCTAAGAATATGTACAATTTAGTAGATTCGTTTCATTTCCAAAGTAATTTGCTTAAAATAAGAATCGTTTTCATTGCCAAAACCTGCACTGTGTGAAATAAGCTAGTTCTGTTCTCGGATTGAGTTGCTTTACTAGGAAGACGGTGGAGTGTACCAAGTTGGTACTTTCCACATATGTGTAATCTAACATGATGTACGAATTAGTGGATTCATTTAATTTGTAAAGTAGTTTGCTTAGAAAACAAAGGTCTTCATTCCCAAACACTGTATTGTGTGAAATAAGCTAGTTCTGTTTTTGGAAAGAGTGGCTTTCCCACAAAGAAGAATGCCTACAGGAAGTTGATACTTTCCTGGTTTTTGCAACCTACCAAGATGTACAACGTAGTAGATTCATTTCATTTCTTTAGTTGTTTGCTGAAAAAACGAAGATCTTCTTCCCAAACACTGTACTTTGTGAAATAAGCTAGTTCTATTCTCGGAATGACTTGCTTTCCCACGAAGATTGTTGAGTGCAGCAAGTTGATACTTTCCTGGTTTGTGTAATCTAACAAGATGTACAAGTTAGTAGGTTCATTTCATTTCTAAAGTAGTTTGCTTAGAAAGAAAAATCTTCATTTCCGAACATTGTAAAGTGTGAAATAAGCTACTTCTGTTCTCAGAATGAGTTGCTTTTCCAAGAAGACGGTTCAGTGAAGCAAGTTGATACTTTCCCGGTTTGTGTAATCCACCAAAATGTACAACTTAGTAGATTCGTTTCATTTCTAAAGTAGTTTGCTTAGAAAACAAAGATCTTCATTGCCGAACACAATACTGTGTGAAATAAGCTAGTTCTGTTCGCAGAATGAGATGCGTTCCTACGAAGTCGGTTGAGTGCAGCAAGATCAAACTTTCCTGGTTTGTGTAATCTAACACGATGTACAACTAGTAGAATCGTTTCATTTCTAAAGTATTTTGCTTAGAAAACAAAGGTCTTCAAACCCGAACACTGTTCTGTGTGAAATAAGCTAGTTCCGTTCTTGGAATGAGTTGCTTTCCCACAAAGAAGGTTGAGTGCAGGAAGTTGATAATTTCCTGGATTGTGTAATGTATAAATATGTAGAACTTAGTAGATTTGTTTCGTTTCTAAAGTAGTTCACTGAGAAAACAAAGATCTTCATTGCCGAACACTGTACTTTGTTAAATAAGCTAGTTCTGTTCTCGGAGTGACTTGCTTTCCCACTAAGACGGTTCAGTTCAGGAAGTTGATACTTTTCTGGTTTCTGTAATCTAAGAAGATGTACAACTTAGTAGATTCATTTCATTTCTAAAGTAGTTTGCTTAGAAAACAAAGGTCTTCATTGCCGAACACTGTACTGTGTGAAATAAGCTAATTCTGTTCTCGGAATGAGTCGCTTTCTCACGAAGACGATAGAGTGCAGTAAGTTGATACTTCGATGGTTTGTGTAATGTAAAAAGATATACAACTTAGTAGGTGCGTTTCATTAATGAAGTAGTTTGCTTAGAAAACAAACTTCTTCATTGCCAAACACTGTATTGTGTGAAATAAGCTAGTGCTGTTCTTGGAATGAGTTGCTTTCCTAAAATGAAGGCAGACTGCAGGAACTTGATACTTTCTTGGATTGTGTAAGCTAACGGGATATACAAATTAGTAGATTCATTTCATTTCTAATGTAGTTTGGTGAGAAAAGAAAGATCTTCTTTCCCAAACACTGTACTTCGTGAAATAAGCTAGATCTGTTCTGGGAATGAGTTTCTTTCCCAACGAAGACGGTTCAGTGTAGCAAGCTGATAATTTCCTGGTTTGTGTAATCTAACAAGATTTACAACTCAGTAGATTCGTTTCGTTACTAAAGTAGTTTTCTTCGAAAACAAAGATCTTCATTTCTGAACACTGTACAGTGTGAAAAAAGCTAGTTCTGTTGTCTGAATGACATGCTTTCCTATGAAGACGGTGTAGTGCACCCAGATCAAACTCTCTTGGTTTGTGTAATCTGACAAGATGTACAACTTAGTAGATTTGTTTCATTTCTAAAGTTGTTTGCTTAGAAAACAAAGATCTTCATTGCCGAAAACTATACTGAGTGAAATAAGCTTGTTCTATTCTTGGGATGAGGTGCCTTACTACGAAGACTGTTGAGTGCAGCAAGTTGATACTTTACTGATTTGTGTGATCTATCAAGATGTACATCTTAGTATATTCGTTTCATTTCTAAAGTAATTTGCTTAGAAAACAAAGTTCTTCATTGCCAAACACTGTACTGTGTAAAATAAGCTAGTTCTGTTCTTGGAATGAGTTGCTTTCCCACAAAGAAGTTGAGTGCAGGAATTTGATACTTTCCTGGATTGTGTAAGATAACAAGATGTACAATTTAGTAGATTCATTTCATTTCTAAAGTAGTTTGCTTAGAAAACAAAGATCTTCTTTTCCAAACACTGTGCTTTGTGATATAAGCTAGTTCTGTTCTCAGAATGAGTTGCTTTCCCAAGAAGACTGTTGAGTGCAGCAAGTTGATACTTTCTTGTATTGTGTAATCTATTCAAGATGTACAACTTAGTAGATTCGTTTCATTTCTAAAGTATTTTGCTTAGAAAACAAAGATCTTTATTGCTGTAGACTGTACTGTGTGAAATAAGCTAGTTCTGTTCACGAAATGAGATGCTTTCCTACCCAGACGGTTCAGTGGAGGAAGTGCAAACTTTCCCGGTGTGTGTAATCTAACAAGATATACAACTTAGTAGATTCATTTCATTTATAATGTAGTTTGCTTAGAAAACAAAGAACCTTCTTTGCATAAACTGTACTGTTTGAAATGAGATAGTTCTGTTTTCGGAATGAGGTGCTTTCCTATGAAGACGGTTCAGTGCAGAAAGTTCATACTTTCCTGGTTTGTTTAACCTAACACGATATACAACTTAGTAGATTCGATTCATTTCCAAAGTAGTATGAAAGAAACAAAGGTCTTCATTGCCGAACACTGTATTGTGTGAAATAAGCTAGTTCGGTACTTTTAATGAGTTGCTTTCCCACAAAGCAGGTTGAGTGCAGGAAGTTGATAATTTCCTGGATTGTGCAATGTAAATATATGTACAACTTAGTAGACTCGTTTCATTTCTAAAGTAGTTTGCTGAGAAAACAAACATCTTCATTGCCGAACACTGTATTTTGTGAAATAAGCTATTTCTGTTGTCAGAATGAGTTGCTTTCCCATGAAGATGGTGCAGTGCAGCAAGTTGATACTTTTCTGGTTTGTGTAATCTCAAAATAAATACAACTTAATAGATTCGTTTCATTTCTAAAGTAGTTTGCTTAGAAAACAAAGATCTTCATTGCCAAACACTGTACAGTGTGCAATAAGCTAGTTCTGTTCTCGGAAGGAGTTGCTTTCTTATGAAGATTGTTGAGTGCAGCAAGATCAAACTTTCCTGTTTTGTGTAATCTAACAAGATGTAGAACTTTGTAGTATAATTTCATTTATAAAGTGGTTTGATTAGAAAACAAAGATCTTCATTGCCAGAAACTGTACTGTGTGAAACAATCTAGTTCTGCTCTCGGAATGTGTTGCTTTCCCACGAAGACAGGTGAGTGCAGCAAGTTGATATTTTCCTGGTTTGTGTAATCTACGAAGATGGACAACTTAGTAGATTCCTTTCATTTCTAAAGTAGTTTGCTTAGAAAACGAAGTTCTTCATTGCTGAACACTGTACTGTGCGATATAAGCTAGTTCTGTTTTCGGAATGAGTTGCTTTCCCACGAAGATGGTTGAGTGCAGGAAGTTGATACTTTCCTGGATTGTGTAATCTAACAACATGTACCACTTGGTAGATTCGTTTCATTTATAAAGTAGTTTGCTTAGAAAACAAAGATCTTCATTGCCGAACACTGTACTTTGTGTAATAAGGTAGTTCTGTTCTTTTTTTTTTTTCGGTTTTTTGAGGTAGGGTCTCACTCTGGCCCAGGCTGACCTGGAATTCACTATGTAATCTCAGGGTGGCCTTGAACTCATGGCGATCCTCCTACCTCTGCCTCCCGAGTGCTGGGATTAAAGGCGTGCGCCACCACGCCCAGCTGGTAGTTCTGTTCTTGTAATGAGTTGTTTTGCCACGAAGATCGTTGAGTGCAGCAAGTTGATACTTTCCTGGTTTGTGTAATATAACAAGATGTACAACTTAGTAGATTCGTTTCATTACCAAAGTAGTTTTCTTAAAAACAAAGATCTTCATTGCCGAACACTGTACAGTGTGAAATAAGCTAATTCTATTCTCGGAATGAGATGCTTTTCTACGAACACGGTTGAGTGCAGCAAGATCAAACTTTCCAGGTTTGTGTAATCTGACAAGATGTACCACTTTGTAGATTCGTTTCATTACTAAAGTAGTTTGCTTAGAAAACAAAGATCTTCATTGGCAAACACTGTACTTCATGTAATAAGGTAGTTCTGTTCTTGTAATGTGTTGTTTTGCCACGAAGATGGTTGAGTGCAGCAAGTTGATACTTTCCTGGTTTGTGTAATCTAACAAGATGTACATCTTAGTAGATAGGTTTCATTTCTAAAGTAGTTTGCTTAGAAAACAAAGGTCTTAAAAACTGAGTATAGTATTCTGGTCAACATGGCGTCAGCCCAACCTCACCTCACCTTACAGGGAAGTAAAACCAAGATATTTAAACTTTTAAAAGATTTCCTAAACGGTTTGCTGGCCTCTGCATCCAGCTAGAGGGAGGGGGTCAATGAAAAAATAGGGAATCCACTGATTCCCATGCTCTAGGGTAGGGTCCACCTGACGCCTCGGACCCCACGGGTCTGAGTGACTGGTGGAAGTCTGCCATTAGCCTCTAGCTCCTGGCAAGAGCTGACCCAGGTCTCCCGCAGACCCTGCTGGTCCGTGTGACTGCCGGAAGTCCGCATTATCTGCTAGCACCTGGTGCAGGCTGGTTCAGGTCCATTAGCTGCTAGCCCCCTGTGCTACCTGAATCAGGACTGCTGCGGACCGTGCCAGGCCGAGTGACTGGCAGATGTCCGCCATTAGATGCGTCTGCCTGGCCCCACCTGACCAGGGACCGCCACCGACCCTACAGGTCCAAGTGACCAGCGGAAGTCCACCATTAGCTGCTAGCTTGTTGCGCGGACTGATCTGGGACTTCAGGGTACCCTACGGGTCCCATTGACAGGTGCAAGCCGCCATTAGCTGCTCAGACCCCTCCCTCACTGCCCACATCCCCATCACTGGCCAGGTGCCCGCCTAGCCTTCCAAAGCCCTATCAGCAGTCACGTACCATCACTCCCATCTTCCAGGGCAGAGCAGGGACCCAGGGAGGTAGGCCAGTGCTCCCGCCCTACCCTGCCTCAGCCCAACTAGGGTGATTGTGGTCCCCCATCCCTCCCACCTACATAAAGAACACAGGCCAGCAGGCCAGTATCCCCTACCCCAGCCTACCAGAACGCCAGGGACCACTGCCCTGACAATTACCACTGCACCCCCACCCCACCCAAGGACAGCAGGCTACCATTCCATACACAAGGTACCTGAATCATTGTGATGGGCAAACTACAGCGAAAAAGGAATATAATGAAAAACCAGACACAAGTAAATCCACCTAGACTATCCACTCCAATAATGGATGTTTCAAATCAAAGCATATAAGAGACAATAAGTACAGAACCCCAAACTGAAGTGACTAGCTATGCAACCCTGGCCAAGCAAATAGCACAACTCACAGAAACTCAACAAAGAGCCAACAATTGTATGAATGTTATTCTTGCTAGATTGGACCTTGTAGAAAAGAACCAGGAAGGGCTCCAAATACAGTTAAATGAACTGAAGGTGAATGAAAAAAGAGAGGTCCTCAATAACCAGCAGGCTAAGTTCAATGAGGACATAAAGAAATGCAGGGATGAACTCCAAGAAGCATTAAGAAAATCGGAAAATGACACAAAAAGGGAACTAGACAGAGGGATGGAAACTATACATAAAAAACCTGTAGAAAATATGAACCAAATTGAACAGGCCCAAAGCTCTATAGAAGCCCTTAAGAACAGAGTAAGTCAGGTGGAAGACAGAAACTCAGAACTGGAAGACAGAACAGAAGAAACAGTCCATGAGTCCAAAAATTTCAACAAGTTCAAAAACGTCTGTGAACAGAACATAAGGGAAATGTGGGACACCATTAAGCGCCCAAACATCAGGATCGTGGGTATACCAGAGGGGGAAGAAACACAGACCCAAGGAGTGGAAAGCCTATTCAACAAAATAATTGAAGAAAACTTTCCGGCTTTCTCAAAAGAAAACTCCATCCAATTACAAGAAGCAAGTAGAACTCCAAACAGACTGGAACAAAGAAGAAATTCTCCAAGACACATTATCTTTAAGACTCTAAATATCAAACACAAAGGGAAAATCCTAAAAGCAGCCAGGAAAAAACAACACATTACATATAAAGGGAACCCCATCAAAATTACCCCAGACTTCTCAATGGAAACCCTAAAAGCCAGAAGGGCCTGGAATTCAACACTGCAAGCTCTAAGAACCCATGTTCTCCAGCCCCAACTACTCTACCCAGCAAAAAATCTCTCATAATAGATGGCAAAAGAAAAACCTTCCATGATAAAACTCATGTTTACAAGTATATGAACACAAAGCCAAACCTACAGAAAGTACTTCAGGGAATTCTCCACACAGAAGAAACAAATAACCAACTTCAAGAGCCCTCAAGAAATAGTCCACATAAACCAAAAAAAAAAAAAAAACCACAAAGACCACAACCCACCACACTATGGCAGGTATTAAATCAAACCTCAAAATTATATCTCTGAATATTAATGGCCTTAATTCACCCATCAAAAGACATAAGCTAACAGGGAAGATCAGAAAAATGGACCCCTCAATCTGCTGTCTTCCAGAAACCCACCTCACCACTAAAGACAGACACCTCCTCAGGGTGAAAGGGTGGAAAAAGATTTTCCAGAAAACACAAACAAGAAAAAAGCAGGTGTAGCTATACTTATATCTGATAAAATAGATTTCAAACCAAAGGTAACTAAAAAAGACAAAGAAGGCCACTTCTTACTTACCAAGGGAACAATCCAACAAGAGGATATCACAGTCATCAATATTTATGCACCAAACACAGGTGCACCACAATTCATAAAACAAAATCTACTTGGCAACAAAACAGAAATAAACACCAGTACCATCATAGTCGGGGACTTTAATACTCCATTATTAACAATGGATAGATCATCCACACCAAAAATTAATAGGGAAGTGAGAGAGCTCAATAACACCATAGAACAACTAGACCTAACAGACATATACAGAACATTCCACCCAAAATCTACAGACTACAAATTCTTCTCAGCAGCCCATGGATCCTTCTCTAAAATAGATCATGTACTGGGCCATAAAGCCTGCCTCCATATTTTCAAGAAAATTGATGTAATGTCCTGTATGATATCAGACCACAATGCAGTAATGCTAGAAATCAACAACAAAAACTGCACCAGGAATTCTTCTTCCTACTGGAAATTGAACAACACACTTTTAAATAACAAATGGGTTGTGGATGAAATAAAGAATGAAATTGCAAAATTTCTAGAATTCAATGACAATGAGAACACATCATACCAAAACTTATGGGACACAATGAAGGCAGTCCTTAGGGGAAAAATCATAGCACTAAATGCGTACATAACAAAAACAGAGAGATCCCAAATCAATAACCTATCCATCCATCTAAAGGCTTTGGAAAAGCTAGATGAAGCCAACCCAAAAAGCTCCAGGCAGAAAGAAATAATTAAGATCAGAGCAGAAATTAATGAATTGGAAACTAAGAGGATAATTAAGAAAATTGATGAAACAAAGAGCTGGTTCTTTGAAAAAATTAAGAAGATTGATACACCCCTGGCCAATTTGATCAAGCGGAAAAAAGAAACTCTTCAAATCAACAAAATTAGAAATGAAAAAGGAGAGATCACAACAGACATGAGTGAAATAGGAAGAGTCACTAGGACTTACTTCAAAAACCTCTACTCCATAAAAAAGGAGAATAGGGAAGAAATGGATGAAATCCTAGACACATATCACCTACCAAACCTAAGCCCAGAGCAGATTAATTTCCTAAACAGACCCATCACACTCTTCGAGATTGAAGAAGTAATAAAACACCTCCTCCAAAAGAGGAGTCCAGGACCACAGCGCAGTTTTCGTCAATGAAGACCATTGTTTTGTAAGCAAAGTACTTTAGAAATGAAACAAATCTACTAATATGTACAACTTGATAGATTACACAAACCAGTAAATTATCAACTTGCTGCACTGAACCGTTTTCTTAGGAAAGCAACTCATTCCGAGAACAGAAGTAGCTTATTTGACACAGTATAGTTTTCGGCAATGAAGATCTTTGTTTTCTAAGAAACCGACATTAGAAATGAAACGAATCTACTAAGTTGTACATCTTGTCTGATTACAGAAACCAGGAAAGTTTGATCTTCCAGCACTCAACCGTCTTGGTAGGAAAGCATCTCATTCTGAGAACAGAACTAGTGTATTTCACACTGTACATTGAACGGCAATGAAGATCTTTGTTTTCTAAGCAAACTACTTTACAAATGAAACAAATCTACTACGTTGTACATCTTGTTAAATTACACAAACCAGGAAAGTATCAACTTGCTGCACTCAACCATCCTTGTGGGAAAGCAACTAATTCCCAGAATAGAACTATCTTATTTCACAAAGTACAGTGTTCAGCAATGAAGATCTTTGATTTCTAAGTAAAAAACTTTAGAAATGAAAATAATCTACCAAGTTTTATATCTTGTTAGATTACACAATCCAGGAAAGTATTCACTTGCTGCACTCAACCGTCTTCGTGGGAAAGCAACTCATTCTGACAACAGAACTAGTCTATTTCACACAGTACAGTTTTCGGCAATGAAGATCTTTGGTTTCTATTCAAACTACTTTAGAAATGAAACGAATCTACTAGTTGTACATCTTGTTAGATTACACAAACCAGGAAAGTTTGATAATGCTGCACTGTACCGACTTCGTAGGAACACATCTCATTCTGCAAACACAACTAGCTTATTTCACACAGTACAGTGTTCGGGAATGAAGATCTTTGTTTTCTACTTAAACTACTTTAGAAATGAAATGAATCTACTAAGTTGTACATCTTGTTAGATTACAGAAACCAGGAAAGTATCAACTTGCTGCACTCACCCGTCTTCGTGGGAAAGCAACTCATTCCGAGAAAAGAACTAGGTTATGTCACACTGTACAATGTTCGGCAATGAAAATCTTTTCTTTCTAAGAAAACTACTTTGGAAATGAAACGAATCTACTAAGTTGTACATCTTGTTGGATTACACAAACCAGGAAAGTGTTAACTTGCTGCACTGAACCGTCTCCCTTAGGAAAGCAACTCATTCCGAGAACAGAACTAGCTTATTTCACAAAGTACAGTGATCAGAAGAGAAGACCTTTTTTTCCCCAGCAAACTACTTTAGAAATGAAATGAATCTACTAATTGCATATCTTGTTTGCTTAAAAAATCCAGTAAAGTATCAACCTTCTTTGTGGGAAAGCAACTCATTCCAAGAAGAGAAGTAGCATATTTCACACAGTACAGTGTTCGGCAATTAAGACTTTGTTTTCTAAGCAAACTACTATAGAAATGAAACGAATCTACTAAGTAGTACATCTTGTTCGATTACACATACCTGGATATTATTTTGCTGAGAAAACAAAGATCTTCGTTTCCAAACACTGTACTTTGTGAAATAAGCTAGTCCTGTACTCAGAATGATTTGCTTTCCCACGAAGATGGTTCAGTGAAGCAATTTGAAACTTTCCTGGTTTGTTTAATCTAAGAAGATGTACAACTTTGTAGATTCGTTTCATTACTTAAGTAGGTTGCTTAGAAAACAAAGATCTTCATTGCCGAACACTGTACAGTGTGAAATAAGCTTCTTCTGTTCTCGGAATGAGATGCTTTCATACGAAGACGGTTGAGTGTAGCAATATAAAACTTTCCTGTTTTCTGTATTCTGACAAGATGTACAACTTCGTAGATTCGTTTCATTTCTAAAGTACTTTGCTTAGAAAACAAAGACCTTCATTGCCGAAAACTATGCTGTGTGAAATAAGATAGGTCTATTCTCGGAATGCGTTGGTTTACTACTAAGACTGTTCAGTGCAGCAAGATCGAACTTTCCTGGTTTGTATATTCTAACAAGATGTACAACTTAGTAGATTCGTTTCATTTCTATAGCAGTTTGTTAGAAAAGAAAGTTCTTCATTGCTGTACACTGTACAGTGTGAAATAAGCTAGTTTGGTTCTCGGAATGAGATGCTTTCCTAGGAAGACAGTTGAGTGCAGCAAGGTCAAACTTTCCTCGTTTGGGTAATCTGACAACATGTACAACTCAGTACATTTGTTTCATTTCTAAAGTAGTTTGTTGAGAAAACAAAGATCTTCATTGCCAAAAACTATACTGTGTGAAATAAGCTAGTTCTATTCTCAGAATTAGTTGCTTTACTAAAAAGACTGTTGAATGCAGGAAGTAGATACTTTCCTGGTTTGTGTAATCTAAAAAGACATACAACTTAGTAGATTCATTTCATTTCTAAAGTAGTTCACTTAGAAAGCAAAGATCTTCATTGCCAAACACTGGACTGTGTGAAATTATCTACTTCTGTTCTCGGAATGAATGCTTTCCCACGAAGATGGTTGCGTGCAGGAAGTTGATACTTTCCTGGATTGTGTTATCTATGAAGATGTACAACTTAGTTGATTAGTTTCATTACTAACGTAGGTTGCTTAGGAAACAAAGATCTTCATTGCTGAACACTGTACTCTATGAAATAAGCTAGTTCTGTTCTCAGAATGAGACTTTTCTAGGAAGATGGTTGAGTGCAGCAAGATAAAACTTTCCTGGTTTGTGTAATATGACAAGATCTACAACTTAGTTGATTCATTTCATTTCTAAAGTAGTTTGCTTAGAAAACAAATATCTTCATTGCCGAAAACTATACTGTGTGAAATAACTAGTTCTGTTCTCGGAATGAGTTGCTTTACTACGAAGAGGGTTGAATGCACCAAGTTGATACTTTACTGGTTTGTGTAATCTATTAAGATGTACATCTTAGTGGATTCGTTCCATTTCTAAAATAGTTTGCTTAGAAAACAAAGATCTTCAGTGCCAAACACTGTACTGTGTGAAACAAACTAAATCCGTTCTTGGAATGAGTTGCTTTCCCTCTAAAAAGGTTAAGTGCAGGAATTTGATACTTTCCTGGATTGTGTAATGTAAAAAGATGTACAACTTAGTAGATTCGTTTCTTTTCTAAAGTAGTTTTCTGAGAAAACAAAGATCTTCATTGCTGAACACTGTACTTTGTGAAATAAGCTAGTTCTGTTCTTGGAGTGAGTTACTTCCCACGAAGACGGCTCAGTTCAGCAAGTTGATACTTTTCTCATTTGTGTAATCTAACAAGATGTACAACTTAGTAGATTCATTTCATTTCTAAAGTAGTTTGCTTAGAAAACAAAGATGTTCATTTCCAAACATTGCACAGTGTGAAATAAGCCAGTTCTGTTCTCAGAATGAGTTGCTTTCCCACGAGGATGGTTGAGTAAGGAAGTTGATACTTTCCTGTATTGTGTAATCTCACAAGATGTACAACTTAGTAGATTTGTTTCATTACTAACGTAGGTTTTTAGGAAACAAAGATCTTCATTGCCGAACATTGTACAGTGTGAAATAAGCTAGTTCTGTTCTCGGAATGAGTTGCTTTACTACAAAGAGGGTTGAGTGCATTAAGTTGATACTTTATTGGTTTGTGTAATCTATCAAGATGTACATCTTAGTAGATTCATTCCACTTCTAAAGTAGTTTCCTTAGAAACAAAGATCTTCATTGTCAAACACTGCACTGTGTGAAATAAGCTAGTTCTGTTCTCAAAATGAGTTGCTTTGCAATGAAGATGGCTGAGTTCGTGAAGTTGATACTTTCCTGGTTTGTGTAATCTAAAAAGATGTACAACTTAGTAGATGCTTTTCGTGTCTAAAGCAGTTTGTTTAGAAAACAAAGATCTTCATTTCTGAACACTGCACTTTGTGACATAAGCTAGTTCTATTCTCGGAATGAGTTGCTTTCCCACGAAGACGGTTGAGTGCCGAAAGTTGATACTTTCCTGACTTTTGTAATCTAACAAGATATACAACTTTGTAGATACATTTCATTTCTAAAGTAGTTTACTTAGAAAACAAAGATCTTCATTGCCGAAAACTGGACAGTGTGAAATAAGCTAGTTTTGTTCTCAGAATGAGTTGCTTTACTACGAAGACAGTTGAGTGCAGCAAGTTGATACTTTCCTGGTTTGTGTAATCTAACAAGATATACAACTTAGTCAATTCTTTTCATTTATAAAGTAGTTTGCTTAGAAAACAAAGATCTTCATTGCCGAACACTGTACTGTGTGAAATAAGCTAGTTATGTTTGCTGAATGAGATGCTTTCCTACGAAATCGGTTGCTGCAGCAAGATCAAACTATCCTGGTTTGTGTAATCTAACAAGATGTACAACTAGTAGATTCATTTCATTTCTAAAGTATTTTGCTTAGAAAACAAAGGTCTTCATTGCTGAATACAGTACTGTTTGAAATAAGCTAAATCTGTTCTTGGAATGAGTTGCTTTCCCACGAAGAAGGTTGAGTGCAGGAAGTTGATACTTTCCTTTATTGTGTAATATAAAAAGATATACAACTTAGCAGATTCGTTTCTTTTCTAAAGTAGTTTGCTGAGAAAACAAAGTTCTTCATTGCCAAACACTGTACTTTGTGAAATAAGCTAGTTCTGTTCTCAGAATGAGTTGCTTTCCCACGAGTATGGTTGAGTGAGGAACTTGATACTTTCCTGGTTTGTGTAATGTAACAAGATGTACATCTTAGTATATTCGTTTCATTTCTAAAATAGTTTGCTGAGAAAAAAAATCTTCATTGCCGAACACTGTACTTTGTGTAATAACGTAGTTCTGTTCTTCGAATGAGTTGCTTTGCCACAAAGACGGTTGAGTGCAGCAAGTTGATACTTTCCTGGTTTGTGTATTCTAAGAAGATGTACAACTTAGTTTATTCGTTTCATTACTAACTTAAGTTGCTTAGGAAACAAAGATCTTCATTGCTGAACACTGTACAGTGTGAAATAAGCTAGTTCTGTTCTCGGAATGAGATGCTTTTCTACGAAGACGGTTGAGTGTAGCAAGATCAAACTTTCCTGGTTTGTGTCATCTGAAAATATCTACAACTTAGTAGATACGTTTCATTTCTAAAGTAGTTTACTTAGGAAACAAAGATCTTCATTGCCAAAAACTATACTGTGTGAAGTAAGCTAGTTCTGTTCTCAGAAAAAGTTGCTTTACTATGAAGAGGGTTGAGTGTAGCAAGTTGATACTTTACTGGTTTGTGTAATCTATCAAGATGTTCAACTTAGTAGATTCATTTCATTTCTAAAGTAGTTTGCTTAGAAAACAAAGGTCTTCATTGCCGAACCCTGTACTGTGTGAAATAATCTAGTTCTGTTCTCTGAATGAATTGCTTTCCAACAAAGATGGTTGAGGGTGGGAAGTTGATACTTTCTTGGTTTGTGTAATCTAAAAAGATGTAAAGCTTAGTAAATTGTTTTCATTTCTAAAGTAGTTTGCTTAGAAAAAAAGATCTTCATTTCCGAACACTGTACCATGTGAAATAAGCTGGTTCGGCTCTCGGAATGAGTTGCTCTCCTACGAAGACGGTTGAGTGCCGCAAGTTCAAACTTTTCTGTATTGTGTAATCTAAAAAGATGTACAACTTAGTAGATTCGTTTACTTTCCAAAGTAGTTTGCTTAAAAACAGAAAGATCTTCATTGCCGAAAACTGTACTGTGTGTAATAACCTAGTTCTGTTCTCGGAAAGAGTTGCTTTACTGCGATGACAGTTGAGTGTAGCAAGTTAGTACTTTCCAAGTATTTGTAATCTAATAAGATATACAACTTAGTAGATTAGTTTCATTTCTAAAGTAGTTTAATTAGAAAACAAAGATCATAATTGCCGAACACTGTACTGTGTGAAATAAGCTAGTTCCGTTCTTGGAGTGATTTGCTTTCCCATGAAGAATGTTGAGTGGAGGAAGATGATACTTTCCTGGATAGTGTAATGTAAAAAGATGTACAACGTAGTAAATTCATTTCTTTTCTAAAGAATGAGTTGTTTTCCCACGAAGACGGTTGAGTGCAGCAAGTTGATACTTTCCTCATTTGTGTAATCTAACAAGATGTATAACTTAGTACACTCGTTTCATTTCTAAAGTAGTTTGCTTAGAAAACAATGTTCTTCATTGTCGAACACTGTATTGTGTGAAATAATCTAGTTCTGTTCTCGGAATGAGTTGCTTTCCCACGAAGATGGTTGAGTGAGGAAGTTGTTAATTTCCTGGATTGTGTAATCTAACAAGATGTACAACTTAGTAGATTCCTTTAATTTCTAAAGTAATTTGCTTAGAAAACAAAGATCTTCATTGCCAAACACTGTACTTGGTGTAATAACGTACTTCTCTTCTTGGAATGAGTTGCTCTGCCATGAAGACGGTTGAGGGCAGCAAGTTGCGACTTTCCTGGTTTCTGTAATCAAAGAAGATGTACAACTGAGTCGATTTGTTTCATTACTAATGTAGTTTGCTTAGAAAACAAAGATCTTCATTGACGAACACTGTATAGTGTGAAATAAGCTAGTTCTGTTCACGGAATGAGATGCTTTTCTACGAAGACAATTGAGTACAGCACGATCAAACTTTCCTGGTTTGTGTAATCTGACAAGATGTACAACTTAGTAGATTCGTTTCATTTCTAAAGTAGTTTGCTTAGAAAACAAAGATCTTCATTGCCGAACACTGTACTACGTGAACTAAGGTCGTTCTGTTCGCGGAATGAGATGCGTTGCTATGAAGACAGTTGAGTGCAGCAAGATCAAACTTTTCTGGCTTGTGTAATCTAACAAGATGTACAACTTAGAAGATTCATATCATTTCCAAAGTAACTTGCTTAAAAAAAGATCTTCATTGGCGAAAACTGTACTGTGTGTAATAAGCTAGTACTGTTCTCGGAATGATTGGCTTTACTGTGAAGACGTTTGAGTGTAGGAAGTTGGTACTTTCCAGGTATGTGTAATCTAAGAGGATGTACAACTTAGTAGATTCTTTTCATTTCTAAAATAGTTTGCTTAGAAAACAAAGGTCTTCATTGCCAAACACTGTACTGTGGGATATAAGAGATTTCTGTTCGAGGAAGGAGATGCATTCCTATGAAGTCGATTGAGTGCAGCAAGATCAAACTTTTCTGGATTGTGTAATCTAACAAGATGTACAACTAGTAGATTCGTTTCATTTCTAAAGTATTTTGCTTAGAAAACAAAGGTCTTCAGTTCTGAACACTGTACTGTGTGAAATAAGCTAGTTCCGTTCTTGGAATGAGTTGCTTTCCCACGAAGAAAGTTGATTGCAGGAAGTTGATACTTTCCTGGATTGTGTAATGCAAAAAGATGTACAACTTAGTAGATTCGTTCCACTTCTAAAGTAGTTTTCATAGAAAACAAAGATCTTCATTGCCGAAAACTATACTGTGTGAAATAAGCTAGTTCTGTTCCTGCAATGAGTTGCTTTACTACGAAGACGGTTGAGTGCAGCAAGTTGATATTTTCCTGGTTTGTGTAATCTAACAAGATGTACAACTTAGTGGATTGGTTTCATTTCTAAAGTATTTTGCTTAGAAAACAAAGTTCTTCATTTCCAAACATTGTAGTGTGTGAAATAAGCTAGTTGTGTTCTTGGAATGAGGTGCTTTCCCACGAAGATGGTTGAGTGCAGCAAGTTGATACTTTCCTGGATTGTGTAATCTAACAAGATATACAACTTAGTAGATTCGCTTCATTTCTAAAGTAGTTTTCTTAGAAAACAAAGATCTTCATTGCCGAACATTGTAGAGTGTGAAATAACCTAGTTCTGTTCTCGGAGTGAGTTGCTTTCCCACAAAGACGGTTCAGTGCAGCAAGTTGATGCTTTTCTGGTTTGTGTAATCTAACAAGATGTACAACTTAGTACATTCATTTCATTTCTAAAGTAGTTTGCTTAGAAAACAAAGGTCTTCATTGCCAATATTGTACAGTGAGAAATAAGCTATTTCTGTTCTCGAAATGACATGCTTTCCTATGCAGACGGTTGAGTGCAGGAAGATCAATCTTTCCTGGTTTGTGTAACCTAACAAGATGTACACCTTTAGATTCATTTCATTTCTAAAGTAGTTTGCTGTGAAAGCAATGTTCTTCATTGCCGAACACTGTACTGTGTGAAATAAGCTAGTTCAGTTCTCAAAACGAGTTGCTTTCCCACAAAGATGGTTGAGTGCAGGAGGTTGATACTTTCCTGGATTGTGTAATCTATCAAGATGTACAACTTAGTAGATCCGTTTCATTTCTAAAGTAGTTTGCTTTGAAAACAAAGGTCTTCATTCCTGAACACTGTACTGTGTGAAATAAGCTAGTTCTGTTCTTGGAATGAGTTGCGTTCCCAAGAAGATGGTTGAGTCCATGAAGTTGATACTTTCCGGGTTTGTGTAATCTACCAAGATGTGCAACTTAGTAGATTCATTTCATTTCTACAGTAGTTTGCTGAGAAAGAAAGGATCTTCATTGCAGAACATTGTACAGTGTGAAATAAGCTACTTCTGTTCTTGGAATGAGTTGCTTTCCCAAGAAGATGGTTCAGTGCAGGAAGTGGATTCTGTCCTGGATTGTGCAATCTAAAAAGATGTACAGCTTAGAGGATTCGTTTCATTTCTAAAGTAGTTTGCTGAGAAAACAAAGTTCTTCATTGCTGAACACTGTACTTTGTGAAATAACCTAGTTCTGTTCTCAGAATGAGTTGCTATCCCACGAAAACGGTTGAGTGCAGCAAGTTGATACTTTTCTGATTTTTGTAATCTGACAAGGTGTACAACTTATTAGAGTCATTTTATTTCTAAAGTTGTTTACTTAGAAAAGAAAGATCTTCATTGTCAAACACTGTACTATGTAAAATAAGTTAGTTCTGTTCTTGCAATGAATTCCTTTCCCACAAAGAATGTTGACAGCAGGAAGTTGATATTTTCCTGGATTGTGTAAGCTTAGTAGATTCATTTCATTTCTAAAGTAGTTTGCTGAGAAAACAAAGATCTTCATTGCCAAACCCAGTACTGCGTGAAATAAGCTAGTTCTGTTCTTCGAATCATTTGCTTTCCTACGAAGTCTGTTGAATGCAGCAAGATCAAACTTCCCTGGTTTGTGTAATCTAACAAGATGTACAACTTGGTAGATTCGTTTCATTTCTAAAGTTGTTTGATTACAAAACAAGGATCTTCATTGCCGAAAACTGTGCTGTGTGAAATAAGCCACTTCTGTTCTCGGAATGAGTTACTTTCCCATGAAGACGGTTGAGTGCAGCAAGTTGATACTTTCCTGCATTGTGTAATCTAACAAGATGTAAATCTTAGTAGATTTGTATCATTTCTAAACTAGTTTGCCTAGAAAACAAATATCTTCATTCCCGAACACTGCAGTTTGTGTAATAAGGTAGTTCCGTTCTTGGAATGAGTTGCTTTGCCATGAAGACGGTTGAGTGCAGCAAGATCAAACTTTCCTGGTTTGTGTAATCTAACAAGATGTAAAGCTTCGTAGATTCATTTCATCTCTAAAGTAGTATTCTTAGAAAACAAAGATCTTCTTCTCCTAAGACTGTACTTTATGCAGTAAACTAGTTCTGTTCTCGGAATGAGTTGATTTTCCATGAAGACTTTTCCGTGCAGCAAGTTGGTACTTTCCTGGTTTGTGTAATGTAACAAGATATACAACTAAGTATATTCGTTTCATTTCTAAAGTAGTTTGCTTAGAAAGAAAAGATCTTCAATGCCCGACATTGTACGGTGTGAAATAAGCTAGTTCTGTTCTCGAAATGAGTTGCTTTTCCACGAAGATGGTTGAGTGCAGCAAGTTGATATTTTCCGGGTTTGTGTAATCTATCAAGATGTACAACTTTGTAGATTTGTTTCATTTATAAAGTAGTTTGATTAGAAAACAAAGGTCTTCATTGGCAAACACTGTACTGTGTAATAAGCTAGTTCTGTTCTTGGAATGAGTTGCTTTCCCACCAAGACGGTTGAGTGTAGTAAGTTGATACTTTCCTGGGTTGTGTAATATAAAAAGATGTACAACTTAGTAGATTCGTTTCATTTCTAAAGTAGTGTGCTTAGAAAACAAAGTTCTTCATTGCCAAACACTGTACTGTGTGAAATAAGCTAGTTCTGTTCTTGGAATGAGTTGCTTTCCCATGAAGATGGTTTAGTGCAGAAGTTGATACTTTCCTGGATTGTGTAATCTAACAAGATGTACAACTGAGTAGATTAGTTTCATTTCTAAAACAGTTTGCTTAGAAAACAAAGATCTTCATTGCCGAACACTTTACAGTGTGAAATAAGGTAGTTCTGTTCTCGGAATGATATGCTTTACTACTAAGACGGTTGAGTGCACCAAGATCAAACTTTCCAGGTTTGTGTAATCTGACAAGATGTACAAATTAATAGATTCATTTCATTTCTAAAGTTGTTTGCTTAGAAAACAAAGATCTTAATGGCCGAAAAATATACTGTGTGAAATAAGCTACTTCTGTTCTCGAAATGAGTTGATTTACTATGAAGACGGTTGAGTGCAGCAAGTTGATACCTTACTGGTGTGTGTAATCTATCAACATGTACATCTTAGTAGATTCATTTCATTTCTAAAGTGGTTTGCTTAGAAAGCAAAGATCATCATTGCTGAACACTCTACTGTGTGAAATAAGCTAGTTCTGTTCTCAAATGAGTTACTTTCCCAAGAAGATGGTTGAGTGCAGGAAGTTGATACTTTCCTGGATTGTGTAATCTAACAAGATATACAACTTACTAGATTCGTTTCATTTCTAAAGATGTTTGCTTAGAAAAGAAAGGTCTTTAAGCATGAACACTGTATTTTGTGTAATTAGGCAGTTCTCTTCTTGGAATGAATTGCTTTGCCACGAAGACTGTTGATTGCAGCAAGTGTGTACATTCCTTTTTTGTGTAATCTAACAAGATGTACAACTTAGTACATTCGTTTCATTTCTAAAGTAGTTTGCTTAGAAAACAAAGATCTTCATTGTCGAAAACTATATTGTGTGAAATAAGCAAGTTCTGGTCTCAGAATGAGTTGCTTTACAACGAAGATGGTTGAGTGCATCAAGTTGATACTTTACTGTTTGTGTAATCTATCAAGATGTACATCTTACTAGATTAATTTCATTTCTAAAGTAATTTGCTTAGAAAAAAAGGTCTTCATTGGCGAACCCTGTACTGTGTGAAATAAGCTAGTTCTGTTCTCGGAATGAGTTGCTTTTCCAAGAAATATTTGAGACCAGAAGTTGATACTTCCCTTGTTTGTGTAATGTACCAAGATGTACAACTTAGTAGATTCATTTCATTTCTTAAGTAGGTTGCTGAGAAAACAAAGATCTTCTTTTCTGCACACTGTACTTTCTTTAATAAGCTAGTTCTCTTCTTGGAATGAGTTGCTTTCCCACGAAGACGGTTGAGTGCAGCAAGTTGATACTTTCCTGGTTTGTGTAATCTAAAAAGATGTACAACTGAGTAGATTCGTTTCATTTCTAAAGTAGATTGCTTAGTAAACAAAGGTCTTCATTTCCAAATACTGTACTTTGTTTAATAATCTACTTCTCTTCTCGGAATGAGTTGCTTTCCCATGAAAACAGTTGAGTGCAGCCAGTTGATACTTTCCTGGTTTGTGTAATCTAAAAAGATGTACAAATTAGTAGATTTGTTTCATTTCTATAGTAGTTTGCTTATAAAACAAAGTTTTTCATTGCCAAACACTGTACTGTGTGAAATAAGTTAGTTTTGTTCTCGAAATGAGTTGCATTCCCAGGAAGATGGTTGAGTGCAGGAACATGATACTTTCCTGGATTGTGTAATCTAACAAGATGTACAACTTAGTCGATTCGTTTCATTTCTAAAGTAGTTTGCTTAGAAAAGAAATATCTTTATAGCCGAACACTGTACTTTGTGTAATAATGTAATTCTCTTCTTGGAATGAGTTGCTTTGCCACGAACACGGTTGAGTCCAGCAAGTTGATATATTTCCTTGCTCATGTAATCTAACAAGATGTACAACTTAGTCAATTCGTTTCATTTCTAAAGTAGTTTCCTGAGAAAATAAAGGTCTTCATTGCTGAACACTGTACAGTGTGAAATAAGCTAGTTCTGTTCTCAGAATGAGATGCTTTCCTACGAAGACGGTTGAGTGCACCAAGATAAAACTTTCCTGGTTTGTGTGATATGACAAGATGTACAACTTAGTAGATTCATTTCATTTCTAAAGTAGTTTGCTTAGAAACCAAAGATCTTCATTGCCGAAAATTATATTGTGTGAAATAAGCTAGTTCTGTTCTCAGAATGATTTGTATTACTACGAAGACGGTTGAGTGCAGCAAGTTGATACTTTCCTGGTTTGTGTAATTTATCAAGATTTACATCTTAGTAGATTAGTTTCATTTCTAAAGTAGTTTGCGTAGAAAACAAAGGTCTTCATTCCTGAACAGTGTACTGCGTGAAATAAGCTAGTTCTGTTCTTGGAATGAGTTGCATTCCCAAGAGGATGGTTGAATCCGGGAAGTTGATACTTTCTGGGTTTGTGTAATCTATTAGTATGTACATATTAGTAGATTCGTTTCATTTCTAAAGTAGTTTGCTTAGAAAGAAAAGATCTTCATTGCCGAACATTGTTCAGTATGAAATATGCTGGTTCTGTTCTCAGAATGAGTTGCTTTCCCAAGAAGATGGTTGAGTGCAGGAAGTTGATACTGTCCTGGATTGTGTAATCTAACAAGATATACAGATTAGTAGATTCGTTTCATTTCTAGAGTAGTTTGCTGAGAAAACAAAGCTCTACATTGCCGAACACGGTACTTTGTGAAATAACCTAGTTATGTTCTCTCAATGAGTTGCTTTCCCACGAAGACAGTTGAGTACAGAAAGTTGATACTTTCGTGGTTTCTTTAGTCTAACAGGATGTACAACTTAGTAGATTCATATCATTTCTAAAGTAGTTTACTTAGAAAACAAAGATCTTCATTCCCGAAAAGTGTACTGTAGGAAATAAGCTAGTTCTGTTCTCAGAATGAGTTGCGTTAGTATGAAGACAGTTGAGTGCAGCAATTTGTTACTTACCTAGTGTGTGTAATCTAACAAGATGTACAACTCAGTAGATTCGTTTCATTTCTGAAGTTGTTTGCTTAGAAAGACATGCTTTCCTATGATGATTGTTCAGTGCCAGAAGATCAAACTTCACTGATTTGTGTAATATAAGAAGATGTACAAATTAGTAGATTCGTTTCATTTCTAAAGTAGTTTGCTTAGGAAACAAAGGTCTTCATTGCCAAACACTGTACTGTGTGATATAAGCTAGTTCTGTTCTCGAAATTATTTGCTTTCCCACAAATATGGTTGAGTGCAGGAACTTGATACTTTCCTGGGTTGTGTAGTCTAACAATATGTACAACTTAGTAGATTCGTTTCCTTTCTAAAATAGTTTGCTTAGAAAACAAAGATCTTCATGGCTGAACACTGTATAGTGTGAAATAAGCTAGCTCTGTTCTCAGAATGACATGGTTTCCTATGAAGATGGTTGAGTGCCGCAAGATCAAACTTTCCTGGTTTGTGTAATCTAAAAATATACACAAATTAGTAGATTCGATTCATTTGTAAAGTAGTGTGCTCAGAAAACAAAGGTCTCCATTGCTGAACACTGTACTATGTGAAATAAGCTAGTTCTGTTCGCGGAATGAGTTGCTTTCCCAAGAAGATGGTTGAGTGCAGGAAATTCATACTTTCTTGGATTGTGAAATTTAACAAGATGCACAACTTAGCAGATTCGTTTCATTTCTAAAGTAGTTTGCTTTGAAAACAAAGATCTTCATTCCCGAACACGGTACAGTTTGAAATAAGGTAGTTCTTTTCTTGGAATGAGTTGCTTTCCTATGATGAGGGTTGAGTGCAGCAAGATAAAACCTTCCTGGTTTTTGTAATCTAACAAGGTTTACAACTTGGTAGGTTCGTTTCATTTCTAAAGTAGTTTGGTTAAAAAACAAAGACATTCATTTCCGAAAACTGTACTGTGTGAAAAAGCTAGTTCTCTTCTCGGAATGAGTTGCTTTCCTATGAAGACGGTTGAGTACAGCAAGTTGAAACTTTCCTGGATGGTGTAATCTAACAAGATGTACAACTTGGTAGATTCGTTTCATTTCGAAAGTACTTTGCTTAGAAAACTAAGAACTTCATTTCCGAAAACTGTACTGTGTGAAATAAGCTAGTTCTGTTCTCAGAATTAGTTGCTCGCACTAAGACGGTTCAGTGTAGGAAGTTGATACTTTCCTGGTTGTGTAATCAAACAAGATGTACACCTTAGTAGATTCGTTTAATTTCTAAAGTAGTTTGCTTAGAAAACAAAGGTCTTCATTGCCAAACACCGTACAGTGGGACATAAGCTACTTCTGTTCGCGGAATGAGATGCGTTCCTACGAAGTCGGTTGAGTGCAGCAAGATTAAGCTTTCCAGGTTTGTGTAATCTACCAAGATGTACAACTAGTAGACTAGTTTCATTTCTAAAGTAGGTTGCTTAGGAACAAAGATCTTCATTGCCGAAAACTGTACTGTGTGAAATAAGCTAGTTCTGTTCTCGGAATGAGTTGCTTTACTAAGAAGACGGATGAGTGCAACAAGTTCAAACTTCCCTGAATTGTGTAATCTAACAAGAGATACAACTTAGTTGATTCGTTTCATTTCTAAAGTAGTTTGCTTAGAAAACAAAGATCTTCATTCCCGAAAACTGTACTGTGTGAAATTAGCTAGTTATGTTCTCGGAATGAGTTGCTTTCCCAAGAAGACAGTTCAGTGAAGCAATTTGATACTTTCCTGGTTTGTGTAACCTAACAAGATGTACAACTTAGTAGATTCATTTCATTTCTAAAGTAATTTGTTTAGAAAACGAAGGTCTTCATTGCCGAACACTGTACTGTGTGAAATAAGCTAGTTCTGTTCTCGAAATGACTTGCTTTCCCACAAAGATATTTGACTGCAGGAAGGTGATACTTTCCTGTATTGTGTAATCTAACAAGATGTACAACTTAGTAGGCTCGTTTCATTTCTAAAGTAGTTTGCTTAGAAAACAATGATCTTCATTTCCGAACACTGTACAGTGTGAAATAAGCTAGTTCTGTTTTCAGAATAAGTTGCTTTCCTAAGAAGACTGTTGAGTGCAGCAAGATCAAACTGTCTTGGTTTGTGCAATCTAACAAGATGTACAACTTTGTAGATTCGTTTCATTTCTAAAGTAGTTTGCTTAAAAAGCAAAGATATTCATTGCCATAAAGTGTACTCTGTGAAATAAGCTAGTTCTGTTCTCGGAATGAGATGCTTTACTACGAACACAGTTGAGTGCAGCAAGTTGATCGAATCCTGGTTTGTGTAATCTAACAAGATATACAACTTAGAAGATTCGTTTCATTTATAAAGTAGTTTGCTTAGAAATCAAAGGTCTTCATTGCCGAACGCTTTACTGTGTGAAATAAGCTAGTTCTTTTTTTGGAATGAGTTGCTTTCCCATGAAGACGGTTGAGTGCGGCAAGATCAAACTTTCCATGTTTGTGTAATCTAACAAGATGTACAACTTAGTAGATTCGTTTCATTTCTAAAATAGTTTGCTGAAAAAACAACGATCTTCTTTACCAAACACTGTGCTTTGTGGAATAAGCTAGTTCTGTTCTCAGAATGAGGTGCTTTCCCACAAAGACGGTTGAGTGCAGCAAGATCAAACTTTCCTGGTTTGTGTAATCTAATAAGACTTAAAAATTAGTAGATTCGTATCATTTCTAAAGTAATTTGCTTAGAAAACCAAGGTCTTCATTGCCGAACACTATACTGTGTGAAATAAGCTAGTTCTGTTCTCCGAAAGAGTTGCTTTCCCAAGAAGATGGTTGAGTGCAAGAAGTTATTACCTTCCTGGTTTTTGTAATCTAACAAGATGTGCCACTTAGTAGATTCGTTTCATTTCCAAAGTAGTTTTTCTAAAAAACAAAGATCTTCATTGCCTAACATTGTACTGTGGGAAATAAGCTTAATCTGTTCGAGGAATGAGATGTGTTCCTACAAAGTCAGTGGAGTGCAGCAAGATCAAACGTTCTTGGCTTGCGTAATCTAACAAGATGTACAACTGAGTAGATTCGTTTCATTTCTAAAGTAGTTTGATTAGAAAACAAAGATCTTCATTGCCGAAATCTGTACTGTGTGACATAAGCTAGTTGTGTTCTCGGAATGCGTTACTTTCCCAGGAATACAGTTGAGTGCAGCAAGTTGATACTTTCCTGTATCGTGTAATCTAACAAGATGTACAACTTACTAGATTCGTTTCATTACTAATGTAGTTTGCTTAGAAAACAAAGATCTTCATTGCCGAACACTGTACAGTGTGAAATAAGCTAGTTCTGTTCTTGGAATGAGATGCTTTTCTACAAAGACGGTAGAGTGCAGCAAGATCAAACTTTCATGGTTTTCGCAATCTGACAAGATTTACAACTTAGTCAATTCTTTTCATTTCTAATCTAGTTTGCTTAGAAAACAAAGATCTTCATTGCCGAAAACTATATTATGTGAAGTAAGCTAGTTCTATTCTTGGAATGAGTTGGTTTAGTATGAAGACTGTTGAGTGCAGCAAGTTGATACTTTCCTGGTTTCTGTAACCTAACAATATGTACAACTTAGTAAATTTGTTTCATTTCTAAAGTAGCTTGCTTAGAAAACAAAGATCTTCATTGCCGAACACAATGCTGTGTGAAATAAGCTAGTTCTGTTCGCAGAATGAGATGCATTCCTACGAATTCGGTTGAGTGCAGCAAGATCAAACTTTCCTGGTTTGTGTAATCTAACGAGATGAACAATTAGTAGAATTGTTTCATTTCTAAAGTATTTTGCTTAGAAAACAAAGGTCTTCAATGCTGAACACTGTTCTGTGTGAAATAAGCTAATTCCGTTCTTGGAATGAGTTGCTTTCCCAAGAAGAATGTTGAGTGAAGGAATTTGATAATTTCCTGGATTGTGTAATCTAACAAGATATACACCTTTGTAGATTCGTTTCGTTTCTAAAGTAGTTTACTGATAAAACAAAGATCTTCATTGCTGAACACTGTACTTTGTTAAATGAGCTAGTTCTGTTCTTGGAGTGAGTTGCTTTCCCACGTAGACGGTTCAGTTCAGGAAGTTGATACTTTTCTGGTTTGTGTAATCTAAGAAGATGTACAACTTAGGAGTTTAATTTCATGTCTAAAGTAGTTTGCTTAGAAAACAAAGGTCTTCATTGTTGAACACTGTACTGTGTGAAATAAGCCTGTTCTGTTCTCGCAATGAGTTGCTTTCCCATGAAGATGGTTGAGTGCAGGAAGTTGATACTTTGATGGTTTATGTAATCTCAGAAGATGTACAACTTAGTAGATGCATTTCATTAATGAAGTAGTCCTTAGAAAACACAGTTCTTCATTGACAAACACTACACTGTGTGAAATAAGGTACTGCTGTTCTCAGAATGAGTTACTTTCGTACGAAGACATCTGAGTGCAGCAAGATCAAACTTTCCTGGTTTGTGTAATCTAACAAGATGTAAAACTTAGTAGATTCGTTTCATTTCTATAGTAGTTTGATTAGAAAAAAAGGTCTTTATTGCAGAAAACTGTATTGTGTGAAATAAGCTAGTTCTGTTCTCAGAATGAGTTGCTTCCTACAAAGACAGTTGAGTGCAGGAATTTGATACTTTCATGGTTGGTGTAAAGTAAGAAGATGTACAACTTAGTAGATGCGTTTAATTTCTGAAGTAGTTTGCTTAGAAAACCAAGTTCTTTATTGCCGAACACTGACTGTACTGTGTGAAATAAGGTAGTGCTGTTCTTGGAATGAGTTGCTTTCCCAAAAAGAAGGTAGACTGCAGGAAGTTGATACTTTCCTGGATTGTGTAAGCTAACAGGATATACAAATTAGTAGATTCATTTCATTTCTAAAGTAGTTTCCTTAGAAAACAAATATCTTCTTCTCTGAACACTGTACTTTGTGAAATAAGCTAGTTATGTTCTCGGAATGAGTTGCATTCCCAACGAAGATGGTTCAGTGTTACAAGTTGATAATTTCCTGGTTTGTGTAATCTAACAAGATTTACAACTTAGAAAACAAAGATCTTCATTGCTGATCACTGTACATTGTGAAAAAAGCTAGTTCTGTTCTCTGAATGAGATGCTTTCCTAGAAGACGTTGGAGTGCAGCCAGATCAAACTTGCCTGGTTCGTGTAATCTGACAAGATGTACAACTTAGTAGATTCGTTTCATTTCTAAAGTCGTTTGCTTAGAAAACAAAGATCTTCATTGCCGAAAACTATACTGTGTGAAATAAGCTTGTTCTATTCTTGGAATGAGGTGCTTTGCTACGAAGACTGTTGAGTGCAGCAAGTTGATACTTTACTGATTTGTGCGATCTATCAAGTTGTACATCTTAGTAGATTCGTTTCATCTATAAAGTAGTTCACTTAGAAAACAAATGTCTTCATTGCCGAACACTGTACTGTGTGAAATAAGGTCGTTCTGTTCTCAGAATGAGTTACTTTCCCACGAAGATGGTTGTGTCCAGGAAGTTGATACTTTCCTGAATGGTGTAATCTAACATGATGTACACCTTCATTGATTCGTTTCATTTCTAAAGTAGTTTCCTTAGAAAACAAATATCTTCTTCTCCGAACACTGTACATTGTGAAATAAGCTAGTTCTGTTCTCAGAATGAGTTGCTTTCTCACGAAGATGGTTGAGTGCAGCAAGTTGATACTTTCTTGGTTTGTGTAATCTAACAAAGATGTACAACGTAGTAGATTCATTTCATTTGTAAAGTAGTTTACTTAAAAAAACAAAGATCTTCATTGCTGAACACTGTACAGTGTGAAATAAGCTAGTTCTGTTTTCGGTATGAGTTGCTTTACTATGAACACATTTGAGTGCAGCAAGTTGATACTTTCCTGGATTGTGTAATCTAAAAAGATGTACACCTTAGTAGACTCGTTTCATTTATAAAGTAGTTGGCTTAGAAAACAAAGGTCTTCATTGCCAAACCCTGCACTGTGTAATAAGCTAGTTCTGTTCTCTGAATGAGTTGCTTTCCCACGAAAACGGTTGTGCGCAAGGTTGATACTTTCCTGGTTTGTGTAATATAACAATCTGTACAACTCAGTAGATTTGTTTCATTTCTAAATGAGTTTGCTTATAAATCAAAGATCTTCATTGCCGATTATTGCACAGTGTGAAATAAGCTAGTTCTGTTCTCGGAATGAGTTGCTTTCCTATGAAGACTGTTGAGTGCGGCAAGATCAAACTTTCCTGGTTTGTGTAATCTAACAAGATGTACAACTTAGTAGATTCGTTTCATTTATAAAGTAGTTTGCTTAGAAAACAAAGGTCTTCATTGCCAAACCCTGCACTGTGTAATAAGCTAGTTCTGTTCTCTGAATGAGTTGCTTTCCCACGAAAACGGTTGAGTGCACCAGGTTGATACTTTCCTGGTTTGTGTAATATAACAATCTGTACAACTCAGTAGATTTGTTTCATTTCTAAAGGAGTTTGCTTATAAATCAAAGATCTTCATTGCTGATCATTGCACAGTGTGAAATAAGCTAGTTCTGTTCTTGGAATGAGTTGCTTTCCTATGAAGACTGTTGAGTGCGGCAAGATCAAACTTTCCTGGTTTGTGTAATCTAACAAGATGTACAACTTAGTAGATTCGTTTCATTTCTAAAGTAGTTTTATTAGAAAACACAGATCTTCATTGCCGAAAATTTTACTGTGTGAAAGAAGCTAGTTCTGTTCTCGGAATGAGTTGCTTTCCCACGAAGAGGATTGAGTGCAGCAAGTTGATACTTCCCTGGTTTGTGAAATCTAACAATAGGTACAACTTAGTAGATTCATTTCATTTCTAATGTAGTTTTCTGAGACAACAAAGATCTTCATTGCCGAACACTGTACTGTGTGAAATGAGCTAATTCTGTTCTTGGAATGAGTTGCTTTCCCACGAAGAATGTTGAGTGAAGAAAGTTGATACTTTCCTGGATTGTGTAAGCTAACAAGATGTACAACTTAGTAGATTCATTTCATTTCTAAAGCAGTTTGCTTAGAAAACAAAGATCTTCTTTTCCAAACACTGTGCTTTGTGATATAAGCTAGTTCTATTCTCGGAATGAGTTGCTTTCCAACCAAGATGGTTGAGTGCAGCAAGTTGATACTTTCCTGTTTAGTGTAATCTCGCAAGTTGTACAACTTAGTAGATTCGTTTCATTTCTAAAGTAGTTTGCTTAGAAAACAGAGATCTTCATGGCCGAACACTGTATTGTTTGAAATAAGCTTATTCTGTTCGTGGAATGAGATGCAGTCCTACGAAGACGGTTGAGTGCAGCAAGATCAAACTTTCCTGGTTTGTGTAATCTAACCAAGATGTAAACTTAGTAGATTCCTTTCATTTATAAAGTATTTTGCTTAGAAAAAAAGATCTTTATTGCCGTAGACTGTACTGTGTGAAATAAGCTAGTTCTGTTCACGAAATGAGATGCTTTCCTACCCAGACGGTTGAGTGGAGCAAGTGCAAACTTTCCTGGTGTGTGTAATCTAACAAGATGAACAACTTAGTAGATTCGATTCATTTCCAATGTAGTTTGCTTAGAAAACAAAGGTCTACATTGCTGAAAACTGGACTGTGTGAAATAAGCTAGTTTGGTACTTTTAATGAGTTGTTTTCACACAAAGCAGGTTGAGTGCAGGAAGTTGATACTTTCATGGATTGTGCAATGTAAATATATGTACAACTTAGTAGACTCGTTTCATTTCTAAAGTAATTTGCTGAGAAACCAAACACCTTCATTGCCGAACACTGTACTTTGTGAAATAAGCTATTTCTGTTCTCAGAATGAGTTGCTTTCCCACAAACACGGTGCAGTGCAGCTAGTTGATACTTTTCTGGTTTATGTAATGTCAAAAGAAATACAACTTAGTAGATTCATTTCATTTCTGAAGTAGTTTGCTTACAAAACAAAGATCTTCATTGCCGAACACTGTACAATGTGAAATAAGCTATTTCAGTTCTTGGAATGAGTTGCTTTCCTACGAAGATGGTTGAGTGCCGCAAGTTGAAACTTTACTGGATTGTGTAATCTAACAAGGTGTACAGCTTAATAGATTCATGTCATTTCTAAAGTAGTTTGCTAAGAAAACTAAGATCTTCATTTCTGAAAACTGTACTCGGTGAAATAAGCTGTTTCATTTCTCGGAATGAGTTGCTTTCCCACGAAGGCGGTTGAGTGCAGCAAGTTGATACTTTGGTAGATTGTGTAATCTAAGAAGCTGTACAACTTAATAGATTCGTTTCATTTCTAAAGTAGTGTGCTTAGAAAACAAAGGTCTTCATTGCCCAACACTGTACTGTGTGAAATATGCTAGTTCTGTCCTTGGAATGAGTTGCTTTCCCATGATAATGGTTGAGTGTGGGAAGTTGATACTTTCCTGGTTTGTAAAATCTAAAAAGATATACAACTTAGTAGATTCGTTTCATTTCAAAAGTAGTTTGCTTAGAAAACAAAGATCTTCATTTCTGAACACTGTACAGTGTGAAATAAGCTAGTTCTTTTCTAGGACTGAGTTGTTTTCCTATGAAGATGGTTGAGTGCAGCAAGATCAAACTGTCCTGGATTGTGTAATCTAACATGATGTACACCTTCGTAGATTCGTTTTATTTCTAAAGTAGTTTGCTTAAAAAACAAAGATGTTCATTTCTGAAAACTGTACTGTGTGAAATAAGTTAGTTCTCTTCTCGGAATGACTTGCTTTACTACGAAGACGGTTGAGTGCAGCAAGTTAATACATTCCTGTTTTGTGTAATCTAAGAAGATGTACAACATAGTAGATTCGTTTCATTTCTAAAGTGTTTTTCTTAGAAAACAAAGGTCTCATTGCCGAACACTGTACTGTGTGAAATAAGCTACTTCTGTTCTTGGAAATAGTTGCTTTCCCACGGAGAAGGTTGAGTGCAGGGAGTAGATACTTTCCTGGTTTGTGTAATCTAGCAAGATATACAAGTTAGTACATTAGTTTCATTTCTAAAGTAGTTTGCTTAAAAAACAAAGATCTTCATTGGCGAAAACTGTACTGTGTGAAATAAGTAAGTTCTGTTCTCGGAATGAGTTGCTTTAGTAAGAACACGGTTGAGTGCAGCACGCTCATACTTTCCTGGTTTGTGTAATCTCAGAAGATGTACAAGTTAGTAGATTCCTTTCATTTCTAAAGTGGTTTGATTAAAAAACAAAGGTCTTCATTGCCAAACACTGTAATGTGAGAAATAAGCTAGTTCTGTTCTCACAGTGAGTTGCTTTCCCACGAAGATGGTTGAGTGCAGGAAGTTGATACTGTCCTGGACTGTGCAATCTAACAAGATGTACAACTTTGTAGATTCGTTTCATTTCTAAAGTAGTTTGCTTAGAAAACAAAAATCTTCATTGCTGAACACTGTACTGTGTGAAATAAGGTTGTTCTGTTCTCTGAATGAGTTACTTTCCTATGAAGAGGGTTGAGTTCAGCAAGATCAAACTTTCCTGGTTTATGTAATCTAACCAGCTGTACAACTTCGTAGATTCATTTCATTTCTAAAGTAGTTTGCTTAAAAAACAAAAATATTCATTGCCGAAATCTGTAGTGTGTGAAATAAGCTAGTTCTGTTCTCGGAATGAGTTGCTTTCCTAACAAGATGGTTGAGTGCAGCAAGTTGAAACTTTCCTGGATTGTGTAATCTAACAACGTGTACAGTTTAGTAGCTTCATTTCATTTCTAAAGTAGTTTACTTAGAAAACAAAGGTCTTCATTGCAGAACACTGTACAGTGTGAAATAAGTTCTGTTTTCAGAATGAGTTACTTTCCCACAAAGATGGTTGAGTTCAGGAAGTTTATAATTTCCTGGATTTTGTAATGTAACAAGATATACATCTTCGTACATTCGTTTCATTTCTAAAGTAGTTTTATTAGAAAACAAGTTCTTCATTGCCGAATACTGTACTTTCTGAAATATGATACTTCTCTTCTGGGAATGAGTTGCTTTGCCACGAAGACAGTTAAGTGCAGCAAGTTGATACTTTCCTGGATTGTGTAATGTAAAAATATGTACATCTTAGTAGATTCTTTTCATTTCTAAATTAGTTTGCTTAGAAAAAAAGTTCATCATTCCGAACAGTGTACTATGTGAAATAAGCTAGTTCTGTTCTCAGAATGAGTTGCTTTCCCAAGAAGACGGTTGAGTGTAGGAAGTTGACAATTTCCTCGATTGTGTAATCTAAGAAGATGTTCAACTTAGTATATGCCTTTCATTTCTAAAGTATTTTGCTTAGAAAACAAAGATCTTCATGTCCGAACACTGTACTGTGTGTAATAAGCTAGTTCTGTTCTCAAAATGAGTTGCTTTACTACGAAGATGGTTGAGTGCAGCATGTCGGTTCTTTCCAGGTATGTGTAATCTAACAAGATTTACAACTTAGTAGGTTGGTTTCATTTCTAAAGTAGTTTGCAGAGAAAACAAAGATCTTCTTTTCCTAACACTGTACTTTGTGAAATAAGCTAGTTCTGTTCTCAGAATGAATTGCTTTCCCACGAAGGCGGTTCAGTGAAGCAAGTTGATACTTTCGTGGTTTGTTTAATCTAACAAGATGTACAACTTAGTAGATTCGTTTCATTACTAAGTAGTTTACTTAGAAAACAAAGATCTTCATTGCCGAACACTGTACAGTGTGAAATAAGCTAGTTCTGTTCTGGGAATGAGATGCTTTCCCACGAAGACGGTTGACTGCAGGAGTTGATACTTTCCTGGTTTGTATAATCTAACAAGATGTACAACTTATTATATTCATTTCAATTCTAAAGTCGTTTACGCAGAAAACAAAGATCTTCATTGCCGAAAACTGACTGTGGAAATAAACTTGTTCTGTTCTCAGAATGAGTTGCTTTACTACGAAGACATTTGAGTGCAGCAAGTTGATACTTTCCTGGTTTGTGTAATCTAACAAGATGTACAACTTAGTAGATCTGTTTCATTTATAAAGTAGTTTGCTTTGAAAACAAAGGTCTTCATTGCCAAACACAGTACTGTGTAATAAGCTAGTTCTGTTCTCAGAATGAGTTGCTCTCTCACGAAGACAGTTGAGTGCAGAAGTTGATACTTTCCTGGTTTGTGTAATGTAACAAGATTTACAACTTAGTAGACTGCATAGCCACCAAGACAGTTGAGTGCAGAAAGTTGATAGTTTCATGGTTTGTGTAATCTTTGACGATGTACAACTTAGTAAATGCGTTTAATTTCTAAAGTAGTTTGCTTAGAAAACAAAGATCTTCATTGCCGAACACTGTACTTTGTGAAATAAGCTAGTTCCCTTCGCAGGGTGAGTTGCTTTCCCTCGAAGACCGTTCAGTGCAGCAAGTTGATACATTTCTGGTTTGTGTAATCTGACAAGATGTACAACTTAGCAGATTCATTTCATTTCTAAAGTAGTTTGCTTAGAAAACAAAGATCTTCATTGCCAAAAACTGTAGAGTGTGAAATAAGCTAGTTCTGTTCTCGGAATGAGTTGCTTTCCTACGAAGACTGTTGAGTGCAGCAAGATCAAACTTTCCTGGTTTGTGTAATCTAACAAGATGTACAACTTAGTAGATTCGTTTCATTTCTAAAGTACTTTGATTAGAAAACAAAGATCTTCATTCCTGAAAACTGTACTGTGTGAAATAAGCTAGGTCTGTTCTCGGAATGAATTGCTTTCCCACGAAGACGGTTCAGTGCAGCAAGTTGATACTTTTATGGTTTGTGTAATCTAAGACTATGTACAACTTAGTAGATGCATTTAATTTCTAAGTAGTTTGCTTAGAAAACAAAGTTATTCATTGCCGAAGACAGTACTGTGTGAAATAAGCTAGTTCCGTTCTCGTTATTAGTTGCTTTACTGTGAAGACGGTTGAGTGCAGCAAGTTTATACTTTGCTGGTTTGTGTAATCTAACAAGATGTACAAGTTAGTTGATTCATTGCATTAATAAAGTGGTTTGCTTAGAAAAGTAAGGTCTTCATTGCCAAACACTGTACTGTGTAAAAGTCTAGTTCTGTTCTCGGAATGAGTTGCTTTCCCACGAAGACAGTTCAGTGCAGCAAGTTGATACTTTCCTGGTTTGTGTAATCTAACAAGATGCACAGCTTAGTAGATCCATTTCATTTCTAAAGTAGTTCACTTAAAAACAAAGTTCTTCATTGCCGAACACTGACTGTACTGTGTGTAATAAGCTTGTGCTGTTCTTGAAATGAGTTGCTTTCCCACAAAGAAGGTAGACTACATGAAATTGATACATTCCTGGATTGTGTAAGCTAACAAGATGTACAAATTTTTAGATTCATTTCATTTCTAAAGTAGTTCACTGAAAAGAAAGATCTTCTTTTCCAAACACTGTACTTTGTGAAATAAGCTAGTTCTGTTCTCAGAATGAGATGCTTTCCTACGAAGACAGTGGAGTGCAGCAAGGTCAAACTTTCCTGGTTTGTGTAATCTGACCAGATGTACAGCTTAGGAGATTCGTTTCATTTCTAAAGTATACTGTGTGAAATAAGCTTGTTCTATTCTCGGAATGGGGTGCTTTACTACGAAGACTGTTGAGTGCAGCAAGTTGATACTTTACTGGTTTGTGTGATCTATCAAGATGTACTTTTAGTAGATTCGTTTCATTTCTAAAGTAATTTGCTTATAAAACAAATGCCTTCATTGCCGAACACTATACTGTGTGAAATAAGTTCGTTCTGTTCTCACAATGAGATACTTTCCCACGAAGATGGTTGAATGCAGGAAGTTGATGCTTTCCTAGATTGTGTAATCTAACAAAATGTACAGCTTCATAGATTCGTTTCATTTTTAAAGTAGTTTGCTTAGAAAACATAGTTCTTCATTGCAAAACAATGTACAGTGTGAATAAGCAAGTTCTGTTCTCGGAATGACATGCTTTCCTACGAAGGTTGTGGAGTGCAGCAAGATCAAACTTTCCTGGTTTGCGCAATCTAACAAGATGCACAACTCAGTAGATTCTTTTCATTTATAAAGTAGTTTGCTTAGAAAACAAAGTTCTTCTTTGCCAAACACTGTGCTGTGTGAAATAAGCTAGTTCTGTTTTCGGAATGAATTACTTTCCCACGAAGATGGTTGAGTGCAGCAAGTTGATACTTTCCTTGTTTCTGTAATCTAACAAGATGTACAACATAGTAGATTCTTTTCATTTGTAAAGTAGTTTACTTAGAAAACAAAGATCTTCAATGCTGAAAACTGTACAGTGTGAAATAAGCTAGTTCTCTTCTCGGAATGAGTTGCTTTACTACAAAGACGTTTGAGTGTAGAAGGTTGATAGTTTCCTGGATTGTGTAATCTAACAAGATGTACAACTTAATAGATTCATTTAATTTATAAAGTAGTTTGCTTAGAAAACAAAGGTCTTGATTTCCAACACTGTACTGTGTGATAAGCTAGTTCTGTTCTCAGAATGAGTTGCTTTCCCACGAAAACGGTTGAGTGCAGCAAGTTGATACTTTCGGGTTTGTGTAATATAACAAGATGTACAACTCAGTGGATTCCTTTCATTTCTAAAGTACTTTGCTTAGAAATCAAAGATCTTCATTGCCGAACATTGCACAGTCTGAAAGAAGCTAGTTCTGTTCTCAGAATGAGTTGCTTTCCTAAGAAGATTGTTGAGTGAAATAAGATCAAACTTTGCTGGTATGTGTAATCTAACAAGATGTACAAAATAGTAGATTCGTTTCATTTCTAAAGTAGTTTGATTAGAAAAAAAGATCTTCATTCTGAAAACTGTGTGAAATGAGCTAGTTCTGTTCTCGGAGTGAGTTGCTTTCCCACGAAGACAGTTGAGTGCAGCAAGTTTACACTTTCCTGGTTTGTGAAATCTAGTATGATGTACAACTTAGCAGATTCGTTTCATTTCTAAAATAGTTTCCTAAGAAAGCAAAGTTCTTCATTGCCGAACACTATACTGTGTGAAATAAGCTAGTTCTGTTCTTAGAATGAGTTGCTTTCCCACTAAGAAGGTTGAGTGTAGGAAATTGTGTAAGTTAACAAGATGTACAACTTCGTAGATTCATTTCATTTCTAAAGTAGTTTCCTTAGAAAACCAATTTTTTCTTTTCCGAATACTGTACTTTGTGAAATAAGCTAGTTCTGTTCTTGGAATGAGTTGCTTTCCCACGAAGACGTTTGAGTGCAGCAAGTTGATACTTTCCTGTTTTGTGTAATCTAACAAGATGTACAACTTAGCAGATTAGTTTCATTTATAAAGTAGTTTGCTTGGAAAACAAAGATCTTCATCGCCAAACACTGTACTGTGTGAAATAAGCTAGTTCAGTTCTAGGAATGAGTTGCTTTCCTACGAAGACTGTTGAGTGCAGCAAGATCAAACTTTCTGCTTTGTGTAATCTACCAAGATGTACAACTTAGCAGATTCGTTTCATTTCTAAAGTATTTTGCTTAGATTACAAAGATCTTTATTGCCGTACACTGTACTGCGTGAGAAGCTAGTTCTGATCGCGAAATGAGATGCTTTCCTACAGAGATGGTTGAGTGGAGGAAGTGCAAACTTTCCTGGTGTGTGTAATCTAACAATATGTACAACTTACTAGATTCGTTTCATTTATAATGTAGTTTGCTTAGAAAACAACGATCCTCGTTGCAAAAATGTGTACTGTGTGAAACAAGCCAGATCTGTTCTCGGAATGAGTTGCTTTCCTACGAACATTGTTGAGTACAGCAAGATCAAACTTTCCTGGTTTGTGTAACCTAACAAGATACACAACTCAGTACATTCGTTTCATTTATAAAGTAGTTTACTTAGAAAACAAAGGTCGTCATTGCTGAACACTGTACTGTGTGGAATAAGCTAGTTCTGTTCTCGGAATGAGTTGTTTTCACACGAAGACGGTTGAGTGCAGCAAGTTGATACTTTCCTGCTTTGTGTAATTTAACAAGATGTACAACTTAGTAGATTCGTTTCATTTCTAAACTAGTTTCATTAGAAAACAAGTTCTTCATTGCCGAACACAGTACTGTGTGAAATAAGCTAGTTCTGTTCTCAGAATGACTTGTTTTCTCATGAAGATGGTTGAGTGCAGGAAGTTGATACTTTCCTGGTTTGTGTAATCTAAAAAGATGTTCAACTTAGTAGATTGGTTTCATTTCTAAAGTAGTTTCTTATAAAACAAAGTTCTTCATTGCCGAACACTGTTCCGTGTGAATTAAGTTAGTTCTGTTCTCAGACTGAGTTGCTTTCCCACAAAGACGGTTGAGTGAAGCAAGTTGATATTTTCCTGGTTTGTGTAATCTAACAAGACGTACAAATTAGTAGATTTGATTCATTTCCAAAGTAGTTTGCTTAGAAAACAAAGGTCTTCATAGCCGAACACTGTATTGTGTGTAATAAGCTAGTTCTGTTCTCGGAATAAGTTGCTTTCCCATGAAGATGGTTGAGTGCAGGAAGTTGATACTTTCCTAGTTTGTGTAATCAAACAAGATGTACAACTTAGTAGATTTGTTTCATTTCTAAGGTAGTTTCCTTAGAAAACAAAGATCTTCATTGGTGAAAACTGTACCGTGTGAAATAAGCTAGTTCTGTTCTCAGAATGACTTGCTTTTCCACGAAGATGGTTGAGTGCAGGAAGTTGATACTTTCCTGGTTTGTGTAATGTAACATGATGTACAACATAGCAGATTCGTTTCATTTCTAAAGTAGTTTGCTTAGAAAACAATGATCTTCATTTCTGAACACTGTACAGTGTGAAATAAGCTAGTTCTGTTCTCGGAATGAGTTGCTTTCCTACGAAGAGTGTTGAGTTCAGCAAGTTGATACGTTCCTGGTTTGTGTAATCTAACAAGATGTTCAATTTCGTAGATTCGTTTCATTTCCAAAGTAATTTGCTTAAAAAAAGAAATATCTTCATTGCCAAAAACTGTACTGTGTGTAATAAGCTAGTTCTGTTCTGGGAATGAGTTGCTTTCCCACGAAGACGATTGAGTGTAGCAAGTTGGTACTATCCAGGTATGTGTAATCTAACAAGATGTACAACTTAGTAGATTCGTTTTTTGTAAAGTAGGTTCCTTACAAAACAAAGTTCTTCATTGTTGAATGCTGTACTTTGTGAAATAAGCTAGTTCTGTTATCGGAATGAGTTGATTTCCCACGAAGAGGGTTGAGAGCAGCAAGTTGATACTTTCCTGGTTTGTGTAATCTAAAAATATGTACAACTTAGTAGATTCTTTTAATTTCTAAAGTATTTTGCTGAGAAAACAAAGGTCTTTAGTGCTGAATATTGTACAGTGTGAAATAAGCTAGTTCCGTTCTTGGAATGATTTGCTTTCCCAGAAGAAGGTTGAATGAAGGAAGTTGACACTTTTCTGGTTTGTGTAATCTAACACGATGTACAACTTAGTAGATTCATTTCATTTCTAAAGTAGTTTACTTAGAAAACTAAGATCTTCATTGCCAAACACTGTACAGTGTGAAATAAGCTAGTTCTGTTCTCGGAATGAGTTGCTTTCCCATGAAGATTGTTGAGTGAGGGAAGTTGAAACTTTCCTGGTTGTGTAATCTAAAAAGACGTACAACTTAGTAGAGTCTTTACATTTCTAAAGTAGTTTGCTTAGAAAACAAAGGTCTTCATTGCCGAACACTGTACCGTGTGAAATAAGCTAGTTTGGTTCTCAGAATGAGTTGCTTTCCCACGAAGACGGTTGAGTGCAGCAAGATCAAACTTTCCTGGATTGTGTAATGTAACAAATTGTATAACTTAGTAGATTCGTTTCATTTCTAAAGTAGTTTGCTTAGAAAACAAAGATCTTCATTGCTGAAAACTGTACTGTGTGAAATAAGCTACTTCTGTTCTTGGAATGAGTTGCTTTCCCACTAAGAAGGTTGAGAGCAGGAAGTTGATACTTTCCTGGATTGTGTAATCTAACAAGATGTAAAACTTTGTATATTCGTTTCATTTCTAAAGCAGTTTGCTTAGAAAACAAAAATCTTCATTGCCGAACATTATACACTGTGAAATAAGGTAGTTCTCTTCTCGGAATGAGTTGCATTCCCACGAAGACGGTTGAGTGCAGCAAGTAGATACTTTCCTGGTTTGTGTAATCTAACAAGGTGTACATCTTAGTAGATTCGTTTCATTTCTAAAGTAGTTTGCTTAGAAAACAAAGGTCTTCATTGCCAAACACTGTACTGTGTAATTAGCTAGTTCTGTTTTCAGAATGAGTTGCTTTCCCAAGGAGATGGTTCAGGACAGCAAGCTGATACTTTCTTGGTTTTTGTAATCTAACAAGATGAACAACATAGTAGATTCATTTCATTTCTAAAGTAGTTTGCTTAGAAAACAAAGGTCTTCATTTCCGAACACTGTACTGTGTGAAATAAGCTGGTTTGGCTCTCAGAATGAGTTGCACTCCTACAAAGACGGTTGAGTGCAGCAAGTTCAAACTCCTGGATTGTTTATTCTAACAAGATATACAAATTTTTAGATTCGTTTCATTTCCAAAGTAGTTTGCTTAAAAAAAAGAAAGATCTTCTTTGCCGAAAACTGTACTGTGTGTAATAAGCTAGTACTGTTCTAGGAATGAGTTGCTTTACTACTAAGACGGTTGAGTGTAGCAAGTTGGTACTTTCCAGGTATGTGTAATCTAAGATGTATAACTTAGTACATTCATTTCATTTCTAAAGTAGTTTGCTTAGAAAACAAAAAAGTAGTTTGGTTAGAAAACGAAGATATTACTGCCAAACACTGTAGTGTGTGCAATAAGCTAGTTCTGTTCATGGAATGAGATGCTTTCCTACGAAGACAGTTGAGTGCAGCAAGATCAAACGTTCCTGGTTTGTGTAATATAACAAGGTGTACAACTTGGTAGACTCGTTTCATTTCTAAAGTAGTTTTCTTAGAAAACAAAGATCTTCATTTTCGAAAACTGTACTGGGTGAAATAAGCTAGTTCTGTTTTCGAAATCAGTTGGCCCATGAAGACATTTGAGTGCAGCAAGTTGATACTTTCCTGGTTTGTGTAATCTAACAAGATGTACATCTTAGTAGATTCGTTTAATTTCTAAAGTAGTTTGCTTAGAAAACAAAGATCTTCACTTCCGAAGATTGTACAGTGTGAAATAAGCTAGTTCAGTTCTCGGAATGACATGTTTTCCTACGAAGACATTTAAGTGAAGCAAGATCAGACTTTCCTGGTTTGTGTAATCTAACATAATGTACAGTTTAGTAGATTCGTTTCATTTCTAAAGTAGTTTGCTTAGAAAACAAAGGTCTTAACTGCCGAACACTGTACTTTGTGAAATAAGCTATTTCTGTTCTCGGAATGAGTTGCTTTCCCACGAGGATGGTTGAATGCAGCATGTTGATTCTTTCCTGGTTTGTATATCTAAAAAGACATACCTCTTAGTAGAATCGTTTAATTTCTAAAGTAGTTTGCTTAGAAAATAAAGGTCTTCATTACCAAACACTGTACTGTGTGAAATAAGCTAGTTCTGTTCTCGGAATGTCGTGTTTTCCCATGAAGATGGTTGAGTGCAGCCAAATAAAACTTTCCTGGTTTTTGTAATCTAACAAGATGTGCCACGTAGTAGATTCGTTTCATCTCTAAAGTAGTTTGCTTAAAAAACAAAGATATTCATTGCCAAAAACTGTACAGTGTGAAATAAGCTAGTTCTCTTCTCCGAGTGACATGCTTTCCTATGAAGACGGTTGAGTGCAGCAAGATCTAACTTTCCTGGTTTGTGTAATCTAACAAGGTGTGCAACCTAGAATATTCTTTTCATTTCTAAAGTAGTTTGCTAAGAAAACTAAGGGCTTCATTGCCAAACACTGTACCGTGTGAAATAAGGTAGTTCTGTTCTTGGAATGAGTTGCTTTCCCACGAAGATGGTTGAGTGCAGGAAGTTGATACTTTCGTGGATTGTGTAATATAACAAGATGTACAACTTAGTAAATTCGTTTCATTTATAAATTTTTTTTGTTTATTTATTTATTTATTTATTTGAGAGTGACAGACAGACTGAGAGAGAAAGAGGCAGATAGAGAGAGAGGGAATGGGAATGCCAGGGCCTCCAGCCACTGCAAACGAACTCCAGATGCGTGTGGCCCCCTTGTGCATCTGGCTTACATGGGTCCTGGGGAATTGAGCCTCGAACTGGGGTCCTTAGGCTTCATAGGCAAGCGTTTAACCTCTAAGCCATCTCTCCAGCCCAAATTCGTTTCATTTATAAAGTAGTTTGCTTCCAAAGCAAAGATCTTCCTTCACAAACACTGTACTGTGTGAAATAAGCTAGTTGTGTTTGCTGAAAGAGATGTGTTCCTACGAAGTCGGTTCAGTGCAGCAAGATCAAACTTTACTGGTTTGTGTAATCTAACAAGATGTACAACTAGTATATTCATTTCATTTCTAAAGTATTTTGCTTAGAAAACAAAGATTTTCATGCCGAACACAGTACAGTGTGAAATAAGCTGGTTTTGTTCTCGGAATGAGTTGCTTTCCTATGAAGACTGTTGAGTGCAGCAAGATCACATTTTCCTGGTTTGTGTAATCTAACCAGAGATACAACGTATTAGATTCGTTTTATTTCTACAGTAGTTTGATTAGAAAACAAAGATCTTCATTGCTGAAACTGTACTGTGTGATATAAACTGGTTCTGTTCTCGGAATGAGTTGTTTTCCCAGGAAGTCGGTTCAGTGCAGCAAGTTGATACTTTCTTGGTCTGCGTAATCTTAGAAGATGTACAACTTAGAAGAGTCATTTCAATTCTAAAGTAGTTTGCTTAGAAAACAAAGTTCTTCATTGCTGAACACTGTACTGTATCTAGTTCTGTTCTCGTGAATGAAGGTACATCTTAGGAGATTCGTTCCATTTCTACCGTAGTTTGATTAGAAAACAAAGATCGTCATTCCCGAACAATGTACTGTGTGAAATAAGCTAGTTCTGTTCTCAGAATGAGTTGCTTTGCAATGAAGATGGTTGAGTGTGCGAAGTTGATACTTTCCTGGTTTGTGTAATCTAAAAAGATGTATAACTTGGTAGACGCTTTTTGTGTCGAAAGTAGTTTGCTTAGAAAACAAAGATCTTCATTTCCGAACACTGCACTTTGTGAAATAAGCTAGTTCTGTTTGCAGAATGAGTTGCTTTCCCACGAAGATGGTTGAGTGCCGCAAGTTGATACTTTCCTGACTTTTGTAATCTAACATGATGTACAACTTTGTAGATTCATTTCATTTCTAAAGTAGTTTACTTCGAAAACAAAGATCTTCATTGCCAAAAACTGTACAGTGTGAAATAAGCCAGTTTTGTTCTTGGAATGAGTTGCTTTACTACAAAGACAGTTGAGTGCAACAAGTTGACACATTCCTGGTTTGTGTAATCTAACAAGATATACAAGTTAGTCAATTCTTTTAATTTATAAAGTAGTTTGCCTAGAAAACAAAGATATTCATTGCCAAACACTGGACTGTGTGAAATAAGCTAGTTCTGTTTGCGGAATGAGATGCTTTCCCACGAAGTCGGTTGAGTGCAGCAAGATCAAACTATCCTGGTTTGTGTAATCTAACAAGATGTACAACTAGTAGATTCATTTCATTTCTAAAGTATTTTGCTTAGAAAATAAAGGTCTTCTTGCCAAACACTGTACTGTTTGAAATAAGCAAACCCCATTCTTGGAATGAGTTGCTTTCCCACGAAGAAGGTTGAGTGCAGGAAGTTGATACTTTCCTTGATTTTGTAATGTAAAAAGAAGTACAACTTAGTAGATTCGATTCTTTTCTAAAGTAGTTTGCTGAGTAAACAAAGTTCTTCATTAACAAACACTGTACTTTGTGAAATAAGCTAGTTCTGTTCTAGGAATGAGTTGCTTTCCCAGGAAGACAGTTCAATGAGCAAGTTGATACTTTCTTGGTCTGTGTAATCTAAGAAGATGTACAACTTAGTAGATTCATTTCAATTCTAAAGTAGTTTGCTTAGAAAACAAAGATCTTCATTGCCGAACACTGTACTGTGTGAAATAAGCTAGTTCTGTTTGCAGATGAGATGCTTTTCTACAAAGTCGGTTGACTGCAGCAAGATAAAACTTTCCTGATTTGTGTAATCTAACAAGATGTACAACTTAGTAGATTTGTTTCCTTCCAATGTACTGTGTGTAATAAGGTAGTTCTGTTCTCGGAAAGAGTTGCTTTAGTGCGATGACGGTTGAGTGTAGCAAGTTAGTACTTTCCAAGTATTTGTAAGCTAGTAAGATGTACAACTTGGAATGAGTTGCTTTCCGACAAAGAAGGTTGACTGCAGGAAGTTGATACTTTCCTGGATTGTGTAAGCTAACAAGATGTACAACTTAGTAAATTCATTTCATTTCTAAAGAAGTTTTCTGAGAAAACAAAGACCTTCTTTTCCGAGCACTGTAATTTGTGAAATAAGCTAGTTCTGTTCTCGGAGTCAGTCATTGCCGAATGCTGTACAGTGTCAAATAAGCTAGTTCTGTTCTCGGAATGAATTGCTTTCCTAAGAAGACTGTTGAGTGCAGCAAGATCACACTTTCCTGGTTTGTGTCATCTAACAAGATGTACAACTTAGTAGATTCGTTTCATTTCTAAAGTAGTTTGATTAGAAAACAAAGATCTTTATTGGCGAACCCTGTACTGTTTGAAATAAGCTAGTTCCGTTCTTGGAGTGAGATGCTGTCCCACGAAGAATGTTGAGTGAAGGAAGATGATACTTTCCTGGATTGTGTAATGTAAAAACATAAGCAACTTAGTAAATTCGTTTCTTTTCTAAAGTAGTTTGCTGAGAAAACAAACATCTTCATTGCCGAACACTGTACTTTGTGAAATAAGCCAGTTCTGTTCTCAGAATGAGTTGCATCCCACCAAGACGGTTCAGGGCAGAAAGTTGATACTCTTCTAGTTTGTGTAATCTAACAAGATGTACAACTTAGTAGATTCATTTCTTTTCTAAAGTAGTTTGCTTAGAAAACAAAGATCTTCATTTCCGAACACTGCACTTTGTGAAATAAGCTAGTTCTGTTCTCGGAATGAGTTGCTTTACTACGAAGAGGGTTGAGAGCAGCCAGTTGATAGTTTACTGGTTTGTGTAATCTATCAAGATGCACATCTTAGTAGATTCGTTCCATTTCTAAAGTACTTTGCTTAGAAAGCAAAGATCTTCATTGCTGAACACTGTATGGTGTGAAATAAGCTAGTTCTGTTCTCGGAATGAGTTGCTTTGCAATGAGGATGGTTGAGTGCGGGAAATTGATACTTTCCTGGTTTGTGTAATCTAAAAAGATATACAACTTAGTAGATTCTTTTCGTGTCTAAAGTAGTTTGCTTAGAAAACAAAGATCTTCATTTCTGAACACTGCACTTTGTGAAATAAGCTAGTTCTGTTCTCAGAATGAGTTGCTTTCCCACATGAGACTGTTGAGTGCAGCAAGATCAAACTTTCCTTGTTTGTTCAATCTAACAAAATGTACAACTTAGTAGATTCGTTTAATTTCTAAATTAGTTTAATTAGAAAACACAAATCTTCATTGCCGAAAACTGTGCTGTGTGAAATAAGCTAGTTCTGTTCTCAGAATGAGTTGTTTTCCCATGAAGACGGTTGAGTGCAGCAAGTTGATACTTTCCTCGTTTGTGTAATCTAACAAGATGTACAATTTAGTATATTCGTTTCATTTCTAAAGTAGTTTGCTTAGAAAACAACGTTCTTCATTGTCGAACACTGTACTGTGTGAAATAATCTAGTACTGTACTCGCAATGAGTTGCTTTCCCATGAAGATGGTTGAGTGAGGAAGTTGTTAATTTCCTTAATTGTGTAATCTATCAAGATGTACAACTTAGTAGATTCCGTTCATTTCTAAAGTAGTTTGCTTAGAAAACAAAGATCTTCATTGCCAAACACTGTACTTTGTGTAATAAGGTACTTCTTTGCTTGGAGTGAGTTGCTTTGCCACGAAGACGGTTGAGGGCAGCAAGTTGCTACTTTGCTGGTTTGTGTAATCAAAGAAGATGTACAACTTAATCGATTCATTTCATTACTAACATAGTTTGCTTAGAAAACAAAGATCTTCATTGACAAACACTGTACAGTGTGAAATAAGCTAGTTCTGTTCGCGGAATGAGATGCTTTCCTACGAAGACGATTGAGTACAGCAAGATCAAACTTTCCTGGTTTGTGTAATCTGACAAGATGTACAACTTAGTAGATTTGTTTCATTTCTAAAGTAGTTTGCTTAGAAAACAAAGATCTTCATTGCCAAAAACTATACTGTGTGAAATAAACTACTTCTGTTTTCGGAATGATTTGCTTAACTGCGATGACGGTTGAGTGTAGCAAGTTAGTACTTTCCAGGTATGTGTAATCTAATAAGATGTACAACTTAGTAGATTCGTTTCATTTCTATAGTAGTTTCCTTACAAAACAAAGTTCTTCATTGCCGAACACTGTACTGTGTGAAATAAGCTAGTTCTGTTCTTGGAATGAGTTGCTTTCCCAGAAAGAAGGTTGACTGCAGGAAGTTGATACTTTCCTGGATTGTGTAAGCTAAGAAGATGTAGAACTAAGTAGATTCATTTCATTTCTAAAGTAGTTTGCTGAGAAAAGAAAGATCTTCTTTTCCGAACACTGTAATTTGTGAAATAAGCTAGTTCTGTTCTCGGAATGAGTTGCTTTCCGACGAAGATGGTTCAGTACAGCAAGCTGATACTTTCTAAGTTTTTGTAATCTAACAAGATGAACAACATAGTAGATTCATTTCATTTCTAAAGTAGTTTGCTTAAAAAACAAAGGTCTTCATTGCCGTACACTGTACTGTGTGAAATAAGCTGGTTCAGCTCTCAGAATGAGTTGCACTCCTACAAAGACGGTTGAGTGCAGCAAGTTCAAACTTTCCTGGATTGTGTAATCTAACAAGATATACAAATTTTTAGATTCGTTTCATTTCCAAAGTAGTTTGCTTAAAAAAAGAGAAAGATCTTCTTTGCCGAAAACTGTACTCTGTGTCATAAGCTAGTACTGTTCTGGGAATGAGTTGCTTTACTACTAAGACGGTTGAGTGTAGCAAGTTGGTACTTTCCAGGTATGTGTAATCTCACAAGATGTACAACTTAGTAGATTCGTTTAATTTATAAAGGAGTTTTCTTAGAAAAAAAAGGTCTTCATTGCTGAACATTGTACAGTGTGAAATAAGCTTGTTCTATTCTCAGAATGAGTTGCTTTTCCATGAAGATGGTTGAGTGCAGTAAGTTGATACTTTCCTGGAGCTTGTAATCTGACATGATGTACAACTCTAGTAGATTCGTTTCATTTCTAAAGTAGTTTGCTTAGTAAACAAAGATCTTCATTGCCGAATACTGTACTTTGTGAAATAAGCTAGTTCTGTTCTCGGAATGAGTTGCTTTCACACGAAGACGGTTGAGTGCAGCAAGTTGATACTTTCCTAGATTGTGTAATCTATGAAGATGTACATCTTAGTAGCTTCTTTTCATTTCTAAACTAGTTTGATTTAAAAAAGATCTTCATTGCCAAAAACTGTACTGTGTGAAATAAGGAAGTTCTGTTCTCGGAATGAGTTGCTTTTCCAAGAAGACGGTTGAGTGCAGCAAGTTGATAATTTACTGGTTTGTGTAATCTAACAAGATGTACACGTAGTAGATTCGCTTCATTTATAAAATAGTTTGCTTAGAAAACAAAGTTCTTCATTGCCAAACACTGTACTGTGTGAAATAAGTTAGTTCTGTTCTCGGATTGAGTTGCTTTCCCACGAAGATGGTTGAGTACAGGAAGTTGATACTATCCTGGATTGTGTAATCTGACAAGATGTACTACTTGGTAGATTGGTTTCATTTCTAAAGAAGTTTGCTTAGAAAACAAAGATCTTCATTGCCGAACACTGTACAGTGTGAAATAAGCTTGTTCTGTTTTTGGAATGAGGGGCTCTCCTACGAAGACGATTGAGTGCAGCAAAATCAAACTTTCTTTTTTTGTGTAATCTAACAAGGTGTACAACTTGGTAGATTCATTGCATTTCTAAAGTAGTTCTCTTAGAAAACAAAGGTCTTCATTGCCAAACACTGTACATGTGTGAAATAACAGTTCTGTTCTAGGAATGACTTGCTTTCCCATGAAGATGCTTGATTGTGGGAAGTTGCTACTTTTTTGGTACAACTTAGTAGATTCATTTCATTTTTAAAGTAGTTTGCTTAGAAAACAATGATCTACATTTCTGAACACTGTACAGTGTGAAATAAGGTAGTTCTGTTCTAGTAATGAGTTGCTTTCCTATGAAGATGGTTGAGGGCAGTAAGATCAAACTGTCCTGCATTGTGTAATCTAACAAGAAGTACAACTTGGTAGATTCGTTTCATTTCTAAAGTAGTTTGCTTATAAAACAAATATCTTCATTGCCGAAAACTGTACTGTGTGAAATAAGTTAGTTCTGTTTTCAGAATGAGTTGCTTTACTATGAAGACTGTTGAGTGCAGCAAGTTGATACTTTCCCAGTTTGTGTATTCGAAAAAGATGTACAACTTAGTAGATTCGTTTCATTTCTAAAGTAGTTTGCTTAGAAAACAAAGGTCTTCATTGCTGAACACTATACTGTGTGAAATAAGCTAGTTCTCATCGGGGAATGAGTTGCTTTCCCACAAAGACGGTTGAGTGCACAAGTTGATACTCTCCTGATTTGTGTAATCTAAAATGATGTACAACTTAGTAGATTCGTTTCATTTCTGACATAGTTTGCTTAGAAAACAAACATCTTCATTGCCGAACGTTGTAGAGTGCGAAATAAGCTACCTCTTTTCGGAATGAGTTGCTCTCCTACGAAGACTGTTGAGTGCAGCAAGATCAAATTTTCCTGGTTTGTGTAATCTAACAAGATGTACAACTTAGTAGAATCATTTGATATCTAAAGTAATTTGATTAGGAAACAAAGATCTTCATTGCCAAAAACTGTACTGTGTGAAATAAGCTAGTTCTGTTCTCGGAATGAGTTGCTTTCCCACAAAGACGGTTGAGTGCAGCAAGTTGATACTTTCCTGGTTTGTGTAATCTAAGAAGATGTACAGCTTAGTAGATTCGTTTCATTTCTAAAGTAGTTTGCGTAAAAAACAAAGTTCTTCATTGCCAAACACTGTACTGTGTGAAATAAGTTAGTTCTATTCTCGGAATGAGTTGCTTTACCAAGAAGATGGTTGAGTGCAGAAAGTTGATACTATCCTGGATGGTGTAATCTAACAAGATGTACTACTTGGCAGATTGATTTCATTTCTAAAGTAGTTTGCTTAAAAAACAAAGATCTTCATTGCCGAACACTGTACAGCGTGAAATAAGCTTGTTCTGTTTTTGGAATGAGGGGTTTTCCTACGACCACGATTGAGTGCAGCAAGATCAAACGTTCATTTTTTTGTGTAATTTAACAAGGTATACAACTTGGTAGATTCGTTGCATTTCTAAAGTAGTTTGCTTAAAAAACAAAGATCTTCATTGCCAAAAACTGTACTGTGTGAAATAAGTTAGTTCTGTTTTCAGAATGAGTTGCTTTACTACGAAGACTGTTGAGTGCAGCAAGTTGATACTTTCCTGGTTTGTGTAATCTAACAAGATGTACAACTTAGTAGATTCGTTTCATTTCTAAAGTAGTTTGCTTAGAAAACAAAGGTCTTCATTGCCGAACACTGTACTGTGTGAAATAAGCTAGTTCTGTTCTTGGATATAGTTGCTTTCCTAGGAAGAAAGTTGAGTGCAGAAAGTTGATATACTCCTGGATTGTGTAATCTAAGAATATGAACAACTTGGTAGGTTCGTTTCATTTCTAAAGTTGTTTGCTTAGAAAACAAAGATCTTCATTTCTGAAAACTGTTCTGTGTAAAATAAGCTAGTTCTGTTCTCGGGATGAGTTGCTTTCCCACGAAGATGTTTGAGTGCGGGAAGTTGATACTTTCCTGCATTGTGTAAGCTAAGAATATGTACAACTTAGTAGTTTCATTTCCTTTCTAAACGAGTTTGCTAAGAAAACAAAGATCATCTTTTCCGAAAACTGTACTTTGTGAAATAAGCTAGTTCTGTTCTTGGAATGAGTTGCTCTCCTACGAACACTGTTGAGCGCAGTAAGTTGATACTTTCCTGATTTTTGCAAACTAACAAGATATACACCCTAGTAGATTTCTTTCATTTCTAAAGTAGTTTGCTTAAACAACTAAAATCTTCATTTCCGAACATTGTACAGTGTGAAATAAGCTAGTTCTGTTCTCAAAATGACATGCTTTCCTACACAGACGCTTCAGTGCAGCAAGATCAAACTATCCTGTTTCGTGTAATCTAACAAGATGTACAATTTAGTAGATTCGTTTCATTTCTAAAGTAATTTGCTTAAAACACAAGTACTTCATTGCCGATAACTGTACTGTGTGAAATAAGCTAGTTCCGTTCTCGGAATGAGTTGTTTTATTATGAAGACGGTTGAGTGCAGCAAGTTGGTACTGTCGTGGTGTATGTAATCTAACAAGATGAAGAACTTTGTAGATTCTTTTCATTTATAAAGTAGTTTGCTTAGAAAACAAAGGTCTTCATTGCCCAACACTGCACAATGTGAACTAATCTAGCTCTGTTCTTGGAATGACTTGCTTTCCATTAAATTGGTTGAATGTGGGAAGTTGATACTATCCTGGTTCATGTAATCTAAGAAGATGTACAACTTAGTAGATTCATTTCATTTCTAAAGCAGTTTGGTTAAAAAACAAAGATCTTCATTCCCGAAAAGTGTACTGTGGGAAATAAGTTAGTTCTGTTCTCGGAATGAGTTGCTTTACTATGAAGAAGGTTGAGTGCAGCAAGTTGATACTTTCCTAGTTTGTGTAATCTAAAAAGATGTACAACTTAGTAGATTCCTTTCATTTCTAAAGTAGTTTGCTTAGAAAACAAAGATCTTCATTTCCGAACACTGCACTTTGTGAAATAAGCTAGTTCTGTTCTCGGAATGAGTTGCTTTACTACGAAGAGGGTTGAGAGCAGCCAGTTGATAGTTTACTGGTTTGTGTAATCTATCAAGATGCACATCTTAGTAGATTCGTTCCATTTCTAAAGTACTTTGCTTAGAAAGCAAAGATCTTCATTGCTGAACACTGTATGGTGTGAAATAAGCTAGTTCTGTTCTCGGAATGAGTTGCTTTGCAATGAGGATGGTTGAGTGCGGGAAATTGATACTTTCCTGGTTTGTGTAATCTAAAAAGATATACAACTTAGTAGATTCTTTTCGTGTCTAAAGTAGTTTGCTTAGAAAACAAAGATCTTCATTTCCGAACACTGCACTTTGTGAAATAAGCTAGTTCTGTTCTCAGAATGAGTTGCTTTCCTACGCAGACTGTTGAGTGCAGCAAGATCAAACTTTCCTTGTTTGTTCAATCTAACAAAATGTACAACTTAGTAGATTCGTTTAATTTCTAAATTAGTTTAATTAGAAAACACAAATCTTCATTGTCGAAAACTGTGCTGTGTGAAATAAGCTAGTTCTGTTCTCAGAATGAGTTGTTTTCCCATGAAGACGGTTGAGTGCAGCAAGTTGATACTTTCCTCGTTTGTGTAATCTAACAAGATGTACAATTTAGTATATTCGTTTCATTTCTAAAGTAGTTTGCTTAGAAAACAACGTTCTTCATTGTCGAACACTGTACTGTGTGAAATAATCTAGTACTGTACTCGCAATGAGTTGCTTTCCCATGAAGATGGTTGAGTGAGGAAGTTGTTAATTTCCTTAATTGTGTAATCTATCAAGATGTACAACTTAGTAGATTCCGTTCATTTCTAAAGTAGTTTGCTTAGAAAACAAAGATCTTCATTGCCAAACACTGTACTTTGTGTAATAAGGTACTTCTTTCTTGGAGTGAGTTGCTTTGCCACGAAGACGGTTGAGGGCAGCAAGTTGCTACTTTGCTGGTTTGTGTAATCAAAGAAGATTTACAACTTAATCGATTCATTTCATTACTAACATAGTTTGCTTAGAAAACAAAGATCTTCATTGACAAACACTGTACAGTGTGAAATAAGCTAGTTCTGTTCGCGGAATGAGATGCTTTCCTACGAAGACGATTGAGTACAGCAAGATCAAACTTTCCTGGTTTGTGTAATCTGACAAGATGTACAACTTAGTAGATTTGTTTCATTTCTAAAGTAGTTTGCTTAGAAAACAAAGATCTTCATTGCCAAAAACTATACTGTGTGAAATAAACTACTTCTGTTTTCGGAATGATTTGCTTAACTGCGATGACGGTTGAGTGTAGCAAGTTAGTACTTTCCAGGTATGTGTAATCTAATAAGATGTACAACTTAGTAGATTCGTTTCATTTCTATAGTAGTTTCCTTACAAAACAAAGTTCTTCATTGCCGAACACTGTACTGTGTGAAATAAGCTAGTTCTGTTCTTGGAATGAGTTGCTTTCCCAGAAAGAAGGTTGACTGCAGGAAGTTGATACTTTCCTGGATTGTGTAAGCTAAGAAGATGTAGAACTAAGTAGATTCATTTCATTTCTAAAGTATTTTGCTGAGAAAAGAAAGATCTTCTTTTCTGAACACTGTAATTTGTGAAATAAGCTAGTTCTGTTCTCGGAATGAGTTGCTTTCCGACGAAGATGGTTCAGTACAGCAAGCTGATACTTTCTAAGTTTTTGTAATCTAACAAGATGAACAACATAGTAGATTCATTTCATTTCTAAAGTAGTTTGCTTAAAAAACAAAGGTCTTCATTGCCGTACACTGTACTGTGTGAAATAAGCTGGTTCAGCTCTCAGAATGAGTTGCACTCCTACAAAGACGGTTGAGTGCAGCAAGTTCAAACTTTCCTGGATTGTGTAATCTAACAAGATATACAAATTTTTAGATTCGTTTCATTTCCAAAGTAGTTTGCTTAAAAAAAAAGAAAGATCTTCTTTGCCGAAAACTGTACTCTGTGTCATAAGCTAGTACTGTTCTGGGAATGAGTTGCTTTACTACTAAGACGGTTGAGTGTAGCAAGTTGGTACTTTCCAGGTATGTGTAATCTCACAAGATGTACAACTTAGTAGATTCGTTTAATTTATAAAGGAGTTTTCTTAGAAAAAAAGGTCTTCATTGCTGAACATTGTACAGTGTGAAATAAGCTTGTTCTATTCTCAGAATGAGTTGCTTTTCCATGAAGATGGTTGAGTGCAGTAAGTTGATACTTTCCTGGAGCTTGTAATCTGACATGATGTACAACTCTAGTAGATTCGTTTCATTTCTAAAGTAGTTTGCTTAGTAAACAAAGATCTTCATTGCCGAATACTGTACTTTGTGAAATAAGCTAGTTCTGTTCTCGGAATGAGATGCTTTCCTACAAAGACGGTTGATTGCTGCAAGATCAAACTTTCCTGGTTTGTGTAATCTCACACGATGTACAACTTAGTAGATTCATTTCATTTCCAAAGTAGTTTGCTAAGAAAACAAAGATATTCATTGCCGAAAACTGTACTGTGTGAAATAAGCTAGTTCTGTTCTCTGCATGAGTTGCTTTACTATGAAGACGTTTGAGTGCATCAAGTTGAGACTCTGCTGGGTTTTGTAATCTATCAAGACATACAACTTAGTAGATTCATTTCATTTCTAAAGTAGTTTGCTTAGAAAACAAAGTTCTTTTTGCCAAACACTGTACAGTGTGAAATAAGCTAGTTGTGTTCTCGTAATGAGATGCTTTCCTTCGTAGAAGGTTGAGCGCAGCAAGATCAAACTTTCCTGGTTTCTGTAGTCTGACAGGATGTACAACTTAGTCGATTCGTTTCATTGCTAATGTAGTTTGCTAAGAAAACAAAGATATTCATTGCCAAAAACTGTACTGTGTTAAATAAGCTAGTTCTCTTCTCTGAATGAGTTCCGTTACTATGACGACGGTTGAGTGCAGCAAGTTGATACTTTACTGGTTTGTGTAATCTATCAAGATGTACATCATAGTAGATTCATTTCATTTACAAAGTAGTTTGCTTAGAAAACAAAGGTCTTCATTGCCGAACACTGTACTGTGTGAAATAAGCTAGTTCTGTTCTTGGAATGAGTTGCTTTCCCATGAAGATGGTTGAGTCCGGGAAGTTGATACTTTCCTGGTTTTTGTTATCTAAAAAGATGTACAACTTAGTAGATTCGTTTCATTTTTAAAGTAGTTTACTTAGAAAACAAAGATCTTCATTTCCGAACACTGTACCGTGTGAAATAAGCTGTTTCTGTTCTCGGAATGAGTTGCTTTCCTACGAAGACGGTTGAGTGCAGCAAGTTGAAATTTTCCTGGATTGGTTAATCTAACAACATGTATAACTTAGTTGATTCGTTTCATTTATAAATTAGTTTGCTTAGGAAACAAAGGTCTTCATTTCCAAACACTGTACTGTGTGAAATAAGGTCATTTTGTTCTGTTAATGAGTTACTTTCCCGTGAAGATGGTTGAGTGCAGGAAGTTGACACTTTCCTGGATTGTGTAATGTAACAACATGTACAGGTTAGTAGATTCGTTTCATTTCTAAAGTAGTTTCCTTAGAAAACAAAGATCCTCATTGCCCAATACTGTACTTTGTGAAATATGCTAGTTCTCTTCTAGGAATGAGTTGCTTTCCCACAAAGATGGTTGAGTGCAGCAGTCTGATACTTTCCTGGTTTGTGTAATCTAACAAGATGTACAGCTTAGTAGATTCGTTTCATTTCTAAAGTAGTTTGCTTAGAAAACAAAGATCTTCATTGCCGAACACTGTACTGTGTGAAATAAGCTAGTTCCATTCTTGGAATGAGTTGCTTTCCCACGAAGAATGTTGAGTGAAGGAAGTTGGTACTTTCCTAGATTGTGTAATATAAAAACATGGACAACTTAGTAAATTCGTTTCGTTTCTAAAGTAGTTTCCTTGGAAAACAAAGATCCTCATTGCCGAATACTGTACTTTGTGAAATATGCTAGTTCCCTTTTGGGAATGAGTTGCTTTCCCACGAAGACGGTTCAGTGCAACAGGTTGATACTTTCCTGGTTTGTGTAATCTAACAAGATGTACAGCTTAATATATTCGTTTCATTTCTAAAGTATTTTGCTTAGAAAACAAAGATCTTCATTGCCGAACACTGTATGGTGTGAAATAAGCTAGTTCCGTTCTTGGAATGAGTTGCTTTCCCACGAAGAAGGTTGAGTGCAGGTGAGTTGACATTTTCCTGGATTGTGTAATATAAAAACATGTACAACTTAGTAAATTCGTTTCGTTTCTAAAGTAGTTTCCTTAGAAAACAAAGATCCTCATTGCCGAATACTGTACCTTGTGAAATATGCTAGTTCTCTTCTGGGAATGAGTTGCTTTCCCACGAAGACAGTTGAGTGCAGCAGGTTGGTACTTTCCTGGATTGTGTAATCTAAAAAGATGTACAACGTAGTAGATTTGTTTCGTTTCTAAAATAGTTTGCTGAGGAAACAAAGATCTTCTTAGCTGAAAAGTGTACTTTGTGAAATTAGGTAGTTCTGTTCTCAGAATGAGTTGCTTTCCTATGAAGACGGTTCAGTGCAGCAAATTGATACTTTCCTGGTTAGTGTAATTTAACACGATGTACAACTTAGTTGATTCGTTTCACTTCTAAAGTCTTTTGCTTAGAAACAAAGATCTTCATTTCAGAACATTGTACAGTGTGAAATAAGCTAGTTCTGTTCTCAGAATGACAAGCTTTCCTATGAAGACGGTTGAGTGGAGCAAGATCAAACTTTCCTGCTTTGTATAATCTAACAAGATGTACAAATTAGTAGATTAGTTTCATTTCTACAGTAGTTTGCTTAGAAAACAAAGGTGTTCATTGCCAAATACTGTACAGTGTGAATTACGCTAGTTCCGATCTCGGAATGAGTTGCTTTCCCACGAAGATGGATTAACGCAGCAAGTTGAAACTTTGCTGGATGGTGTAATCTAACAAGATGTACAACTTAGTAGATTCGTTTCATTTGTAAAGTAGTTTGTTTAGAAAACAATGATCTTCAATTCCGAAAACTGTGCAGTGTGAAATAAGCTAGTTCTGTTCTTGAAATCAGTTGCTTTATACGAAGACCGTGGAGTGCAGCAAAATCAAACTTTCCTGGTTTTTGCAATCTAACAAGATGTTCAACTGTTGCAGACAGCTTCAGGTTCGCTGAGATGAACTTCCAGACGAGGCACAGTTATGGAGGAAGGGATATTATTTATTGAAGCTTAACGATCCAGGGGAAGTTCCATAATGGCAGAAGTAGTGGCCTGCTCTCAATAGGGCCAAGCAGAGAGAGAGAAACCAACCAGCCACCACAGCACACAGAGCAAAACTTACAGCCAAAAGGTAACACAGCACACTTCAGGAACTCCTGCTAGGTACACTTTGCATATCTTTACAATGGAATCTCAAACCCACCACCAACACCTTAAGACCGGGCCCCCAGTGACCTTGCCTCTAGCAAGGTGATTGCAGATGCAAACTATAAACCAATAAAACACTGAATATATTGGGGGACATATATTCAAACTACCACATTCCGCCCCTGGCCCCCAATAGATTTAGTTCCTGGCCCCCAATAGATTTATACCTATCACACATTGTAAATTGTATTCAGTCCAATTTCAAAGGTTCTCAATGTCTTGATCAACTTAAGATAGTGAGTCCTGTAAAATCAAACAAGTTAAATACTTTCAACATGTAAAGGCACAGAGTAAACATTTTTAACTGGTATAAGGCATATAAAGGAGAGACTAGAATAATGAAAACTGAACCACCATCAGCAATCATCAAACTTCTGCAGTTCAAGTTCAATATAACCAGAGACTGTCAGTCTCCAGGTTTTCCAATTCCACCCCTCCAGCTGGGCAGAGTCGCCAGGGAAATCTTTCATCCCATGCCAACACTGCACTCCATGGTAGCCCTTTTGCACAGTCCTGGTATATCCAAAACATCTTCAGGTCTCCATGCAAACCACGGTCCATCTTCCAAAGGCTCTTGCAGCCTATTCCTGAGGGTCTCCATGCCCTGCCTCATGCCACATCTCAGCAGCAGCTCCTCGAACCGTGTGCAATTCATGACCACTCCATGTATTTTTCATGCTTCCAAAACTAATACCAGGTGTGCAGGACACAGCCATATTCTAAATCCAGGGACAAAATAAACCATAGCCTTGAAAAGCAGGTTCCTTCTCCAGTCAACTCTTTCCAAAGAATTTGCATTTTTAACAGTCTTTCCTCAGGCATCCTCTCCATTGTTTTAATGTAAATCAAGTCAGGCCACCTTCCTTCCACCTTCCTTACGATTGCTAATGTGGTTGACAATAGCAGCTCCAGTAACCTGAAACCAGTCTTGGTGCCTCTATTTTTAACTTGCTTCAGGTTTTCCAACTTAAAATCTTAAAATCTCAGTCCGATATCTTTAGCCAAGTGCATCAGTCCATTACAAATTTAACCTTGATCAAACTTTCTGGACCTGGATAGCAGAACATAGCCATCCCTTATGCCAGTAGCCCAGTTCCAACAAAGTCCTTTGCAGTCTTTCCTTCCCTTTAGAAACCTCATAAGCCAAGCCTCGAAGTTCAGTACTATCTGCACTTAGCATTCTCAAACTCTCATCAGAATAGTCCATAAAACTTGGCTTACCACTCCAGAAGGCATCTTCAGTTGCAAGCACCAAGTCCATGCCCATTCCTCCAAAACAAAGGTTCCAAAAGACGAATATCCACACGGTCAGGTTCATCTCACCCCACACTCCTCGGTACCACTTTACTGTTGCAGACAGCTTCAGGTTCGCTGAGATGAACTTCCAGACCAGGCACAGTTATGGAGGAAGGGATATTATTTATTGAAGCTTACAGATCCAGGGGAAGTTCCATAACGGCAGAAGTAGTGGCCTGCTCTCAATAGGGCCAAGCAGAGAGAGAGAAACCAACCAGCCACCACAGCACACAGAGCAAAACTTACAGCCAAAAGGTCACACAGCACACTTCAGGAACTCCTGCTAGGCACACTTTGCATATCTTTACAATGGAATCTCAAACCCACCACCAACACCTTAAGACCGGGCCCCCAGTGACCTTGCCTCTAGCAAGGTGATTGCAGATGCAAACTATAAACCAATAAAACACTGAATATATTGGGGGACATATATTCAAACTACCACAGCAACTTAGTAGATTAGTTTCATCTCTAAAGTAGTTTGCTTAAAAAACAAAGATGTTCATTGCCAAAAACTGTACAGTGTGAAATAAGCTAGTTCTGTTCTCGGAATGACATGCTTTCCTAGGAAGACGGTTGTGTGCACCAAGATCAAACTTTCATGGTTTGTGTAATCTGACAAGTTGTACAACTTAGTAGATTCGTTTCATTTCTAAAGTATTTTGCTTAGAAAACAAAGGTCTTCATTTCCGAACCCTGTACTGTGGGAATTAAGCTAGTTCTGTTCTCGGAATGAGTTGCTTTCCCACGAAGATGGTTGAGTGCAGCAAGTTGATTCTTTCCTGGTTTGTGTAATCTAACATGATGTACAACTTTCTATAGTAGTTTGCTTAGAAAACAAAGGTCTTCATTGCTGAACACTGTACTGTGTGATATAAGCTAGTTCTGTTCGCGGAATGAGATGCTTTCCTTCGAAGATGGTTGAGTGCAGCAAGATCAAACTTTCCTGCTTTGTGTAATCTATCAAGAGGTACAACTTAGTAGATTCGTTTCATTTCTAAATTTGTTTGTTGAGAAAACAAAGATCTTCATTGCCGAATACTGTACTTTGTGAAATAAGCTTCTCCTATTGTCGGAATGAGTTGCTTTCCCACGAAGCTCGTTCATTTCTAAAGTAGTTTGCTTAGAAAACAATGATCTTAATTTCTGAACACTGTACAGTGTGAAATAAGCTACTTCTGCTCTCGGAATGAGTTGCTTTACTATGAAGACGGTTGAGTGCATGAAGTTGATACTGTCCTAGTTTGTGTAATCTTACAAGATGTACAATTTAGTAGATTTGTTTCATTTCTAAAATAGTTTGCTTAGAAAACAAAGGTCTTCATTTCCGAACACTGTACACTGTGAAATAAGCTAGTTCTGTTCTTGGAATGAGTTGCTTTCCCAAGAAGAAGGTTGAGTGCACGAAGTTGATACATTCCTAATTGTGTAATCTAAGAAGATGTACAACTTAGCATATTGGTATCATTTCTAAAGTAGTTTGCTTAGAAAACAAAGATCTTCATTGCCGAACACTGTACTTTGTGACATAAGCTAGTTCTGTTCTGTTCTCGGAATGAGTTGCTTTCCCACGAAGACGGTTCAGTGCAGCAAGTTGATACTTTCCTGGTGTGTGTAATCTAACAAGATGTACAACTTAGTAGATTCATTTCATTTCTAAAGTAGTTTGCTTAGAAATAAAAGATCCTCATTGCTGAACATTGTACAGTGTGAAATAAGCTAGTTCTGTTCTCGGAATGAGTTGCTTTCCCATGAAGATGGTTGAGTGCAGGAAGTTGATACTTTCGTGGATTGTGTAATCTAAGAAGATGTACAGCTTAGTAGATTCGTTTCGTTTCTAAAGTAGTTTTCTTAGAAAAAAAAGGTCTTCATTGCCGAACACTGTACACTGTGAAATAAGCTATCTCTGTTCTCGGAATGACCTGCTTTCCTACGAAGATGGTTGAGTGCAGCAAGATCAAACTTTATTGGTTTGTGTAATCTAACAAGATGTAGAAATTAGTAGATTTGTTTCATTTCTAAATTAGTTTGCTTATAAAACAAAGGTCTTCACTGCCGAGCACTGTACTGTGTGAAATAAGCTAGTTCTTTTCTCAGAATAAGTTGCTTTCCCAAGAAGATGGTTGAGTGCAGGAAGTTGATACTTTCCTGGATTTTGTAATCTAACAATTTGTACTACTTAGTAGATTCGTTTCATTTCTAACGTAGTATGCTAAGAAAACAAAGATCTTAATTTCCGAAAACTGTACAGTGTGAAATAAGTTGGTTATATTCTTGGAATGAGTTGCAGTCTTAGAAAGATGGTTGAGTGCAGCAAGACCAAACGTTCCTGCATTGTGTAATCTAACAAGGTGTACAACTTGGTGGCTTTGTTTTATTTATAAAGTACTTTGCTTAAAAAACAAAGATTTCATTGCCGAAAACTATACTGTGTGAAATAAGCTAGGTCTATTCTCGGAATGAGTTGGTATCTTACGAAGACCGCTGAGTGCAGCAAATTGAAACTTTCCTTGATTGTGTAATCAAACAAGATGTACAACTTAGTAGATTTGTTTCATGTATAAAGTAGTTTGCTTAGAACACAAAGTCTTCATTGCCAAACACTGTACTGTGTAATAAGCTAATTCTGTTCTCGGAAAGAGTTGCTTTCAAACGAAGATGGTTGAGTGCAGCAAGTTGATACTTTCCTGATTTGTGTAATCTATCAAGATGTACAACTTAGGAGATTCATTTCATTTCTAAAGTAGTTTGCTTACAAAACAAAGGTCTTCATTGCCGAACACTGTACTTTGTGAAATAAGCTAGTTCTGTTTTCAGAATGAGTTGATTTCCCACGAAGACGGTTGAGTGCAGCAAGTTGATACTTTCCTGGTTTGTGTAATCTACCCAGATGTACTACTTAGTAGATTAGTTTCATTTATAAAGTAGTTTGCTTAGAACACAAAGGTCTTCATTGCCAAAGACTGTAGTGTGTAATAAGCTAATTCTGTTCTCGGAATGAGTTGTTTTCAAATGAAGATGGTTGAGTGCAGCAAGTTGATACTTTCCTGATTTGTGTAATCTAACAAGATGTACAAATTAGTAGATTAGTTTCATTTCTAAAGTAGTTTGCTTAAAAAACAAAGGTCTTCATTGCCGAACACTGTACTGTGGGAAATAATCCAATTCTGTTTGCAGAATGAGATGCTTTCCTACGAAGTCGGTTGAGTGCAGCAAGATCATACTTTCCTGGTTTGTGTAATCTACCAAAGTGTACAACTAGTAGATTCGTTTCATTTCTAAAGTATTATGCTTAGAAAACAAAGGTCTTCATTGCCGAACACTGTACCGTGTGAAATAAGCTAGTTCCATTCTCGGAATGAGTTGCTTTCCCACGAAGACGGTTGAGTGCAGCAACTTGATACTTTCCTGGTTTGTGTATTCTAACAAGATGTACAAATTAGTAGATTCATTTAATTTCTAAAGTATTTTGCTTAGAAAAAAATATCTTCATTGCCGAACACTGTACAGTGTGAAATAAGCTAGTTCTGTTCTCAGAATGAGTTGCTTTCCCATGAAGAATGTTGAGTGAGGGAAGTTGATACTTTCCTTGTTTGTGTAATCTAAAAAGATGTACAACGTAGTAGAGTCTTTACACTTCTAAAGTAGTTTGCTTAGAAAACAAAGATCTTCATTGCCGAACACTGTACTGTGTGTAATAAGATTGTTTTGTTCTTGAAATGAGTTGCTTTCCAACGAAGATGGTTGAGTGCAGGAAGTTGATACTTTCCAGGATTGTGTAATATAACAAGATGTACAACTTAGTAGATCTGTTTCATTTCTAAAGTAGTTTGCTTAGAAAACAAATATCTTCATTGCCGGACACTGTACTTTGTCTAATAATGTAGTTCTGTTATCAGAATGAGTGTATTTCCCACAAAGACGGTTGAGTGCAGCAAGTTGATACTTTCTTGGTTTGTGTAATCTAACAAGATGTACTACTAAGTAGATTCGTTTCATGTATAAAGTAGTTTCCTTATAACACAAAGGTCTTCATTGCCAAACACTGTACTGTGTAATAAGCTAATTCTGTTCTCGGAATGAGTTGCTTTGAAACGAAGATGGTTGAGTGCAGCAAGTTGATACATTCCTGATTTGTGTAATCTAACAAGATGTACAACTTAGTAGATTCATTTCACTTCTAAACTAGTTTGCTTACAAAACAATGTCTTCATTGCTGAACACTGTACTGTGGGAAATAAGCTAGTTCTGTTCGTGGAATGAGATGCGTTCCTATGAAGTCGGTTGAGTGCAGCAAGATCAAACTTTCCTAGTTTATGTAATCTAACAAGATGTACAACTTAGTAGATCCGTTTCATTTCTTAAGTATTTTGCTTGGAAAACAAAGGTCTTCAGTGCCGAATACTGTACAGTGTGAAATAAGCTAGTTCCGTTCTTGGAATGAGTTACTTTCCCACGAAGAAGGTTGAGTGCACGAACTTGAAACTTTTCTGGTTTGTGTAATCTAAGAAGATGTACAACTTAGTAGATTCATTTCATTTCTAAAGTAGTTTGCTTAGAAAACAAAGATCTTCATTGCTGAACACCGTACAGTGTGAAATAAGCTACTTCTGTTCTCGGAATGAGTTTCTTTCCCATGAAGATTGTTGAGTGAGGGAAGTTGATACTTTCCTGGTTTCTGTAATCTAAAAAGATGTAAAACTTAGCAGAGTCTTTACATTTCTAAAGTAGTTTGCTTAGAAAACAAAGGTCTTCATTGTCGAACACTGTACCGTGTGAAATAAGCTAGTTCGGTTCCTGGAATGAGTTGCTTTCCCACAAAGACGGTTGAGTGCAGCAAGTTGATACTTTCCTGGTTTGCGTAATCTCACAAGATGTACAACTTAGTAGATTCGTTTCATTTCTAAAGTAGTTTTCTTAGAAAACAAAGGTCTTCATTACTGAACACTGTACAGTGTGAAATAAGCTAGTTCTGTTTTTGGAATGACATGCTTTCCTTTGAAGACGGTTAAGTGCATCAAGATCAAATTTTCCTGGTTTGTGTAATCTAACAAGATATACAACTTTGGAGTTTCATATTATTTATAAAGTAGTTTCCTTAGAAATCAAAGGTCTTCATTGCCAAACACTGTACTGTGTGAAATAATCTAGTTCTGTTCTCAGAATGAGTTTTTTTCCCACGAAGTTGGTTGAGTTCAGGAAGTTGATACTTTCCTGGATTGTGTAATGTAACAAGATGTACAACTTAGTAGATTCGTTTCATTTCTAAAGTAGTTTGCTTAGAAAACAAAGATCTTCATTACCGAACACTGTACAGTATGAAATAAGCTAGTCCTGTTTCTGGAATGAAATGCTTTCCTACGAAGACGGTTGAGTGCAGCATGATCAAACGTTCCTGGTTTGTGTAATCTGACAAGATGTAAAACATAGTAGATTCGTTTCATTTCTTAAGTAGTTTGCTTAGAAAACAAAGATCTTCATTGCTGAAAACTGTACTGTGTGAAATAAGCTAGTTCTGTTCTGGAATGAGTTCTTTCCCAAGAAGAAGGTTGAGTGAGAAGTTGATACATTCCTGTTTTGTGTAATCTAACAAGATTACAACTTAGCTGTTTCATTTCTAAAGTAGTTTGCTTAGAAAACAAAGATCTTCATTTGCTGAACACTGTACTTTGTGAAATAAGCTAGTTCTGTTCTGTTCTGGAATGAGTTGCTTTCGGTTGAGTTCAGCAAGTTGATACTTTACTGATTTGTGTAATCCATCAAGATGTACATCTTAGTAGATTCGTTTCATTTCTAAAGTAGTTTGCTTAGAAAAAAGAGGTCTTCTTTGGCCAAGACTGTACTGTGTGAAATAAGCTAGTTCTGTTCTCAGAATTATTGCTTTCACATGAAGATGGTTGAGTCCGGGGAGTTGATACTTTCCTGGTTTGTGTAATCTGACAAGATCAATAACTTAGTATATTCGTTTCATTTCTAAAGTAGTTTGCCTAGAAAACAAAATCCTCATTGCTGAAAACTGTACTGTGTGTTATAAGCTAGTTCTGTTCTCAGAATGAGTGCTTTACTACGAAGACGGTTGACTGCAGCAAGATGAAACTTTCCTGGATGGGGTAAGCTAAAAAGATGTACAACTTAGTAGATTCGTTTCATTTCCATAGTACTTTGGTTAAAAAAAAAGAAAGATCTTCATTGCCGACAACTGTACTGTGTGTAATAAGCTAGTGTTGTTCTCGGACTGATTTGCTTTACCACGAAGACGGTTGAGTGTAGCAAGTTAGTACTTTCCAGGTATGTGTAATCTAACAAGATGTACAACTTAGTAGATTCGTTTCATTTCTAAAGTAGTTTGCTTAGAAAACAAAGATCTTCATTGCCAAACACTGTACTTTGTGTAATAATGTAGTTCAGTTTTTAGAATGAGTTGCTTTGCCATGAAGACGGTTGAGTGAAGTAAGTTGATACTTTCCTGGATTGTGTAATGTAAAAACATTTAAAACTTAGTAGATTCGTTTCATTTCTGAAATAGTTTGCTTAGAAAACAAAGATCTTCATTGCCAAAAACTATACTGTGTGAAATAAGCTAGTTCAGTTCTCGGAATGAGTTGCTTTACTATGAAAAAAGTTGGGTGCAGCAAGTTGATACTTTACTGGTTTGTGTAATCTATCAAGATGTCCATCCTAGTAGAATGGTTTCATTTCTAAAGTAGTTTTCTTAGAAAACAAAGATCTTCATTGCCGAACACTGTACTGTGTGAAATAAGCTAGTTCTGATCTCGGAATGAGGTGCTTTCCCATGAAGATGGTTGAGTGCGGGAAGTTGATACTTTCCTGGTTGTGTGTAACCTAAAAACATGTACAACTTAGTAGATTAATTTCATTTCGAAAGTAGTTTGCTTGGAAAACAAAGATATTCATTGCCAAACACTGCACTTTTTGAAATAAGCTAGTTCTGTTCTCAGAATGAGTTGCTTTCCCGCAAAGATGGTTGAGTGCAGCAAGTTGATACTTTCCTGAATTGTGTAATCTAACAAGATGTACAAATTAGTAGATTCGTTTCATTTCTAAAGTAGGTTGTTTCAAAAACAAAGAAGATGTACAACTTAGTAGATTCATTTCATTTCTAAAGTATTTTGCTTAGAAAACAAAGATCTTCATTGCTGAACACTGTACAGTGTGAAATAAGCTAGTTCTGTTCTCGGAATGACTTGCTTTCCCACCAAGATGGTTGAGGCTGGGAAGTTGATACTTTCCTGGTTTGTGTAATGTACCAAGATGTACATCTTAGTAGGTTAGTTTCATTTCTAAAGTGGTTTGCTTAGAAAACAAAGGTCTTCATTGCCGAACAGTGTACTGTGTAAAATAAGGGAATTCTGTTCTTGGAAATAGTTGCTTTCCCACGAAGAATGTTGAGTGCAGTAAGTAGATACTTTCCTAGATTGTGTAATCTAACAAGATGTACAACTTTGTAGATTCTTTTCTTTTCTTTTTTTTTCAAAAAATATTTATTGTTCCTATATTTTTGAGCATTCAGTAGGTTGATTCTGGCACTCAGGAGTATGTTTCCTATTGTCCAGGTCAAAGCATTTATTGTGCATTTTTTAAAATTTATATCATTCTGATTTTACATTCATAGTATTGATTCCATTGTCCTCCTCCCTTTCCTCCCACTTTCAAAGAGACCCTCATCAATGGAGAATGTGTGTCGTGCATTGGGAGGTTAGTCAAGAGTTCTGTGGTGTAGGGCCCAGTCTCTGTGCATAATGCCCCAACTCATGATTCCAACAATCTTTCCGCCCCCTCTTCCGTGTGTTTCCCTGAGCCACTTTGGGTCATTTTAGTTCTGTTTCAGTGATGAGGTTTTGGGAGCTTCTGTGTCTCTGGATATCTGGCTTAGTTGGACTTGGATATTCTCTCTCTTTATCTTCTTCAGCCTTTTTCTGGTGTCATGATCGTCATGAACGCTGAACTCTTGCCCTTTCCCTGCGTTGTTCTATGGTTTCAGCTGGGGCCCTGGTGAGGTGTGGTTAGCTGATCGTCCCTTCAGGTTCATTGTCCACCTGAAAAAAGATAAGCAAATTCTCCAACGGAGAGAAAAGTTAGTACTAGGTAGAAGTGATGACCATCTATGTTTTGGAGAGAATTTTATATGCATTGGCTCTCTTCTAGCCCACATTTGGTGGTATCTTGCTCTTGGAGACTGAGCTTATTTTTGTACCTGGTGTTGACTTGTTTCCCAGTTCCAGCAATGAGTTGCATTCCACTGAGTGGATCTGTTAGCTAAATGAAGAGCAGTTGGTTACCCACCATGGCTGTTTGCCACTACTGCACTTGTATGAGCATTACGTCAAGTTGTTTCCTGCTGGGCATCTTAGACTGCAAGTTGTTTGGACCAATGTCGGACATTTTTCCCCAGTTGCTCATGTAGCACCCTCTGGTACTAGACTAGCTAACTGTCTGGGGACTGACCTTCTTCCAGGTTCTGGCCAGGTCTCTCTGTGTTTGGTCTCACACACGTATGCTATCTTCAACAGTAGGGTCTTACCATTAACCTTTTGTGGGTCACCAAGAACTTTGACAGAATTCTGTCTTTTTTTTTGGGGGGGTAACCTTGTAGGTGTCTCGGATCAAGAGCTCATTGTGGAGTTTAACACCGTGCTGGCACTGGAGTTTCAAGTCTGCACCTAGAAAGGTGAGGGAAGAAAAAGAGATAATATTATAGAGGAAGTGAGTATAGAGAGGAGTGGTAGGAAGAGAGAGTGAGAGGGAGAGAGAGAGAGAAGCAGGACAAGATTAGGGTTAGCCTTCATGATGCTCTCTCCAGATTCCTGTGATTTGGGTGTTCCCTCTGCGGGCCTGCTGAAGGATCAATGTTTTAGCCTGTTGTTCAGAGTAAAGGTTTTATAGCATCTTTTCCTTTTGGGTCCCAATTGTATCCCCGCATCTTGTCCTTCCACCCACCCTCTCGTTCCCTCCCACCCTTACCTTCCCCCCATCCCACCCTCCCCCTTGTCTGGTTCTGAGTGTTTGTTAGGTTTGGCTGCATGTCACGTAGATTCAGGTTATGAGTGACAGATAAACGAGACCATGCGACGATTATCTTTTTGTTCTTGGGTGAGCTCACTGAGGATGATCTGTTCCATCTTTGACCATTTGTTTTCAAATTTCCTTATTTCACCTTTCCTTACTGCTACATAGAATTCCATAGTGTAGATATACCACATCTTTGTTATCCATTCATTTAGTGATGGACACCTGGGTTGATTCCAGCTTTGTGCTATTATGAATTGAGCAGCTATAAACATCGTTGAGCAAATGTCTCTTGTCTGAGGTTTGGAGCCTTTAGGGTAAATGCCCAACAAGGGAATAACTGGATCCATTGGTAGGTCTATGGTCATCCTTTTCAGGAGTCTCCATATAGCTGTCCCTAATGGTTGAACCATTTCACATTCCCACCAGCAGTGAAAACTTGTTCCTATTTCTCCACAACCTCACCAACATTTGTTTTCATTGTTTTTTTTAATGTTAGCCATCCTTACTGGGGTAAGGTGGAATCTCATGGTTGTTTTAGTTTGCATTTCCCTGATAATTAGAGATGTTGAACATTTTCTTAAATGTGCATTTGCTATTTGTATTTCTTCCTCTGAGAACTGCCTGTGCAGTTCTCTGCCCCACTTTGTGAGTGGGTTGTTTGGCGGTTTATTGTTTAGGTTTTGGAGTTCTTTGTAGATTATAGAAATCAGGCCTCTGTCAGTTGTATAGCTGGTGAAAATTTTCTCCCATTCTGTGGGTAACCTGCTGGCTTTGGTTATAGTATGTTTGTCAGTGATAAAGCTGTTCAGCTTCATGAGATCCCAATGGTTGAGTGATTGTTTAATTTACTGAGCTGCTGGGGTTTTGTTCAGGAAATCTTTTCCAACTCCTATGTCACGGAAATTTCCTCCTATTTTTTTCTGCCAGTCGATGCAGTGTTTCTGGTTTTATGTTAAGGTCTTTGATCCATATGGACTTAGTTTTTGTGCATGGAGAGATGTGCAGGTCGAGTTTCATTTTCCTATGTATGGTTGTCCAGTTTGTCCAGCACCATTTGTTGAAGATGCTGTCTTTTCTCCATTCTGCATTGGAAGGGCCTTTGTCAAATATCAAGTACCTGTAGTTATTTGACCCAAAATCTGGGTCTTCAATTCTGTTCCATTGGTCTATATTCCTGTTTTTATGCCAGTACCATGTTGTTTTTATTACAATGGCTTTGTAGTATAGCTTTAGATCAGGTATGGTGATGCCTCCAGAGGTATTTCTTTTGCTGAGGATGAGCTTGGATATCCGAGGCCTTCTGCCTTTCCATATAAATTTTGAGATAGTTTTTTCTACCTCATTGCAGAAGGAAGTGGGGATTTTTACCGGCATTGCATTGAATCTATAGAGTGCTTTTGGTAAGATTGCCATTTTCACAATGTTAATTCTACCAATGGGAGGTCTTTCCATTTTTGTAGGACCTCCTCAATTTCTTTTTTGAGAGTTTTTATGTTTTCATTGTATAGGTCTTTAACTTCCTTAGTCAATGTTATTCCAAGGTATTTTGTTTTCTTTGTTGCAATTGAAAATGGGACGATGCTAGTTATTTCTTTTTCTGTCTCTTTGTCCTTTGCATACAGAAAGGCAATTGATTTCTGTGCATTGATTTTCTATCCTGCTACTTTGCTGAAGGCGCTAATCACCTTTAAGAGTTTTGAGATGGAAGTTCTCGGGTCACTTATGTATAGAATCATGTCATCTGCAAATAGGGCTAACTTAACTTCTTCCTTTCCAATTTGTATCCCTTTGATTTCTTTCTCCTGTCTTATTGCTTGAGCTAATACTTCTAGCACTATGTTGAAGAGCAGAGGTGAGAGTGGACACCCCTGTCTTGTTCCTGACCTCAATGGGAATTCCTTCAGTCTCTCCCCATTTAGAATTACTTGGGCTTTAGGTGCTTTATATATAGCCTTTATTATGTTGAGATATGGGCCGTCTATGCCTATTCTCTCCAGTGTTTTGATCATGAAGTGATATTGTATTTTGTCAAAGGCCTCAGCATCTATCGAAATGATCATGTGGTTTTTGTGTTTTAGCTTGTTTATGTGGTGTATTACATTGATAGATTTCCATATGTTGAACCATCCCTGCGTCCCAGGGATGAAGCCTACTTGATCAAGGTGGATAATGCTTTTGATGTACTGTTGAATTCGGTTTGCAAGAATTTTGTTCAGGATCTTTGTGTCTATGTTCGTCAGAGAAATGGGCCTATAATTTTCCTTTCTTGTGGCACCTCTGCCTGGTTTTGGAATTAGGGTGATACTACCTTCATAAAAGCAGTTGGGGATCTCTCCCTGTTCTCCAATTGTGTGGAACAGTTTGAGAAGAATTGGTTTCAGTTCTTCCATGAAGGTTTGGTAGAATTCCGCTGAGAAACCATCTGGTCCTGGACTCTTCTTTTCGGGGAGGTGTTTGATTACCTCTTCAATCTCAAAGGGTGTGATGGGTCAGTTTAGGAAATTAATCTGCTCTGGGCTCAGGTTTGGTAGGTGATATGTGTCTAGGAATTCATCCATTTCTTCCATATTCACCTTTTTTATAGAGTAGAGGTTTTTGAAGTAAGTCTAATGACTCTTCCTATTTCACTCATGTCTGTTGTGATCTCTCCTTTTTCATTTCAAATTTTGTTGATTTGAAGTGTTTCTTTTTTCTGCTTGATCAAATTGGCCAGGGGTGTATCAATCTTGTTAATTTTTTCAAAGAACCAGCTCTTTGTTTCATCAATTTTCTTAATTGTCCTCTTAGTTTCCAATTCATTAATTTCTGCTCTGATCTTAATTATTTCTTTCCGTCTGGAGCTTTTTGGGTTGGCTTCTTCTAGATTTTCCAATGCCTTTCGATGGATGGTTAGGTTATTGATTTGGGATCTCTCTGTTTTTTACGAAGGCATTTAGTGCTATGATTTTTCCCCTAAGGACTGCTTTCATTGTGTCCCATAAGTTTTGTTATGATGTGTTCTCGTTGTCATTGAATTCTAGAAATTTTTCAATTTCATTCTTTATTTCATCCACAACCCATTTATTGTTTAAAAGTGTGTTGTTCAATTTCCAGGAGGAAGAGGAATTCCTGGTGTACTTTTTGTTGTTGATTTCTAGCATTACTGCATTGTGGTCTGATATCATGCAGGAAATTACATCAATTTTCTTGAAAATATGGAGGCAGTCTTTATGGCCCAGTACATGATCTATTTTAGAGAAGGTTCCATGGGCTGCTGAGAAGAATGTGTAGTCTGTAGATTTTGGGTGGAATGTTCTGTATATGTCTGTTAGGTCTAGTTGTTCTATGGTGTTATTGAGCTCTCTTACTTCCCTATTAATTTTCTGTTTGGATGATCTATCCATTGTTGATAATGGAGTATTAAAGTCCCAGACTATGATGGTATTGGTGTTTATTTCTGTTTTGTTGCCAAGTAGATTTTGCTTTATGAATTGTGGTGCACCTGTGTTTGGTGCATAAATATTGATGACTGTGATATCCTCTTGTTGGATTGTTCCCTTGATAAGTAAGAAGTGGCCTTCTTTGTCTTTTTAAGTTACCTTTTGTTTGAAGTCTATTTTATCAGATATAAGTATAGCTACACCTGCACCTTGTTTGTGTTTGCTTGGAAAATCATTTTTCCACCCTTTCACCCTGAGGAGGTGTCTGTCTTCAGTGGTTGGGTTTTTGACAGCAGATTGAGGGGTCCATTTTTCTGATCCACCCTGTTAGCTTATGTCTTTTGATGGGTGAATTAAGGCCATTAATATTCAGAGATATAATTTTGAGGTTTGATTTAATACCTGCCATATTGTGGTGGGTTGTGGTCTTTGTGGGTTTTTTTTGTTTGTTTGTTTGGTTAATGTGGACTATTTCTTGAGGTCTCTTGAAGTTGGTTATATGTTTCTTCTGTGTGGAGAATTCCCTGAAATACTTTCTGTAGGTTTGGCTTTGTGTTCATATACTTGTAAAGATGAGTTTTATCATGGAAGGTTTTTCTTTTGCCATCTATTATGAGAGATACTTTTGCTGGGTAGAGTAGTTGGGGCTGGAAACCATGGGTTCTTAGAGTTTTCAGTGTTGAATTCCAGGCCCTTCTGGATTTTAGGGTTTCCATTGAGAAGTCTGGGGTAATTCTGAATGGGGTTCCCTTTATATGTAATGTGTGGCTTTCCCTGACTGCTTTTAGGATTTTGTCTTTGTTATTGATATTTAGAGTCTTAAAGATAATGTGTCTTGGAGAATTTCTTCTTTTGTCCAGTCTGTTTGGAGTTCTACTAGCTTCTTGTAATTGGATGGAGTTTTCTTTTGAGAGAGCAGGAAAGTTTTCTTCAATTATTTTGTTGAATAGGCTTTCCATTCCTTTGGTCTGTGTCTCTTCCCCCTCTGGTATACCCATGATCCTGATGTTTGGGCGCTTAAGGGTGTCCCATATTTCCCTCATGTTCTGTTCACAGACGTTTTTGAACTTGTTGAAATTTTTGGACTCATGGACTGTTTCTTCTGTTCTGTCTTCCAGTTCTGAGTTTCTATCTTCCACCTGACTTACTCTGTTCTTAAGGGCTTCTATAGAGTTTTGGGCCTGTTCAATTTGGTTCATATTTTCTATGGGTTTTTTATGTATAGGTTCCATCCCCCTGTGTAGTTCCGTTTTTGTGTCATTTTCTGATTTTCTTAATGCTTCTTGGAGTTCATCCCTGCATTTCTTTGTCTTCATTGAACTTAGCCAGCTGGTAATTGAGGACCTCTCTTTTTTCATTCTCCTTCAATTCATTTAACTGTCTTTGGAGCCCTTCCTGGTTCTTTTCTACAAGGTCCAATCTAGCAAGGATAACATTCATACAATTGTTGGCTCTTTGTTGAGTTTCTGTGAGTTGTGCTATTTGCTTGGCCAGGGTTGCATAGCTTGTCAGTTCATTTTGGGGTTCTGAATCTATTGTGTCTTCTATGCTTTGATTTGAAACATCCATTATAGGACTGGATAGTCTAGGTGGATTTACTTGTGTCTGGTTTTTCAAGCTATTCCTTTTTCACTGTAGTTTGCCCATCGCAATGATTCAGGTACCTTGTGTATGGAATGTTAGCCTGCTGTCCTGGGGTGGGGTGGGGTGCAGTGGTAATTGTCAGTGCAGTGGTCCCTGGAGGTCTGGTAGGCTGGGGGGGGGAAATCCTGACCAATGGCCTGTTTTTTTATGTAGGTGGGAGGGATGGGGGACCTCAATCACACTAGTTGAGCTGAGGCAGGGTAGGGCGGGAGCACTGGCCTACCTCCCTGGGTCCTGCTCTGCCCTGTGAGATGGGAGTGATGTTACATGACTGCTGATAGGGCTCGGGAAGGCTAGGGGGCATCTGGCCAGTGATGGGGATGTGGCCAGTGAGGGAGGGGTCTGAGCGGTTAATGGTGGCTTCTGCAGGTCAATGGGACTGGCAGGGTACCCTGAAGTCCCAGATCAAGCCGTGCCAGGCACTAGCAGCTAATGGTGGACTTCCACCGGACACTTGGACCAGCAGTGTCTGCAGTGGTCCCAGTTCAGGTGACGCCGGGTGCTAGCAGTTAATGCAGACTACCGCTGGTCACTCGGACCAGCAGCAGGGTCCACATTGGTCCCAGGTCAGGTCGGGCCAGGCACTAGCAGCTAATTTCCCCAGATCGGGCTGCGCCAGGCACTAGGAACTATTTCAGACTTCCGCCGGTCACTTGGACAAGCAGGAGGGTCCACAGCAGTCCCGGGTCAGGTCGAGCCGGGTACTAGCGGCTAATGGCAGACTGCCAGGTGTCACTCAGACCAGCAGTATACCCGGAGTAAGGTGGTCCCTATGCTAGAGCATGGGAATCAGTGGATTCCCTATTTTTTCATCCACCCCCTCATACTAGCTGGATGCAGGGGCCAGGAAACCTTTAAAGAAATCTTTTAAAAGTTTAAGTATCTTGGTTTTACTTCCCTGTAAGGTGAGGTGAGGTTAGGCTGACGCCATCTTGACCGGAAGTCCTGATTCGTTTCATATCTAAAGTAGTTTGCTTAGAAAACAAAGATCTTCATTGCTGAAAACTGTACTGTGTGAAATAAGCTAGTTCCTTTCTCAGAATGAGTTTCTATACTACAAAGACGATTGAGTGCAGCAAGATCAAACTTTCCTGGGTTGTGTAATCTGACAAGATGTACATCTTAGTAGATTCGTTTAATTTCTAAAGTAGTTTTCTTAGAAAATAAAGGTCTTCATTACCAAACACTGTACCGTGTGAAATAAGCTAGTTCTGTTCTCAGAATGACTTGCTTTCCCATGAAGATTGTTGAGTGCAGCAAAATCAAACTTTCCTGGTTTTTGTAATCTGACAAGATATGCAACTTAGTAGATTTGTTTCATCTCTAAAGTAGTTTGCTTAAAAAACAAAGATATTCATTGCTGAAAACTGTACAGTGTGAAATAAGCTAGTTCTGTTCTCCGAATGACATGCTTTCCCACGAAGACGGTTGAGTGCAGTAAGTTGATACTTTCCTGGTTTGTTAATCTGACAAGATGTACATCTTAGTAGATTCGTTTAATTTCTAAAGGAGTTTGCTTAGAAAACAAAGGTCTTCATTGCTGCACACTGTACTGTGTGAAATAAGCTAGTTCTGTTCTCAGATTGAGCTGCTTTCGCACGAAGATGGTTGAGTGCAGGAAGTTGATACTTTCCTGGATTGTAAATCTAACATGATGTACAACTTAGTAGAAACGATTCATTTCTAAATTAGTTTGCTTAGAAAACAAAGACCTTCATTTCCGAAAACTGTAGTGTGTGAAATAAGCTAGTTCTGTTCTCAGAATCAGTTGCTCACATGAAGACGGTTGAGTGCAGCAAGTTGATACTTTCCTGGTTTGGGTAATCTAACACGATGTACAACTTAGTAGATTCGCTTCCTTTCTAAAGTAGTTTGATTAGAAAACAAAATCTTCATTGCTGAAAACTGGACTGTGTGAATTAAGCTAGTTCTCTTCCCAGAATTAGTTGCTTTACTACGAAGACGGTTACATGCAGCACGTTGAAACTTTCCCGCTTTGTGTAATCTAACAAGATGTACATCTTAGTAGATTCGTTTCATCTCTAAAGTAGTTTGCTTAAACAACAAAGATATTCATTGTGGAAAACTGTACAGTGTGAAGTAAGCTAGTTAAGTTCTCCGAATGACATGCTTTCCTGCGAAGACGGTTGAGTGCAGCAAGATTAAACTTTCCTGGTTTGTGTAATCTAACAAGATGTACAACTTAGAAGATTCGTTTCATTTCTAAAGTACTTTGCTTAGAAAACAAAGGTCTTCATTTCCAACCACTGTACTGTTTCAAATAAGCTAGTTCTGTTCTCAGAATGAGTTGCTTTCCCACGAAGACGGTTGAGTGCAGGAAGATGATAATTTCCTGGATTGTGTAATGTAACAAGATGTACAACTTATTAGATTCTTTTCATGTCTAAAGTAGTTTGCTTAGAAAACAAAGATCTTCATTGCCGAATACTGTACTGAGTGAAATAAGCTAGTTCTGTTCTCGGAATGAGTTGCATTCCTACGAAGATGGTTGAGTGCAGAAAGACCAAACGTTGCTACTTTGTGTGATCTATCAAGGTGAACAACTTGGTAGATTCGTTTCATTTCTAAAGTACTTTGCTTAAAAAACAAATATCTTCATTGCCGAAAACTGTACTGTGTGAAATAAACTATTTCTGTTCTCGGAATGAGTTGCTTTCTCGCGAAGATTGTTGAGTGCAGGAAGTTTATACTTCCCTGGATTGTGTAATCTAACAAGATGTACAACTTAGTAGATTCGTTTCATTTCTAAGGTAGTTTGCTTAGAAAAAAAAATCTTCATTGCCGAAAACTGTACTGTGTGAAATAAGCAAGCTCAGTTCTCAGAATGAGTTGCTTTCCCACGAAGACGGTTCAGTTGATCAAGTTGATACTTTCCTGGTTTGTGTAATCGAACAAGATGTACAACTTAGTATTTTCGTTTCATTTCTAAAGTTCTTTGCTTAGAAAACAAACATCTTCATTGTCAAACATTGTACACTGTGAAATAAGCTAGCTCTGTTCTCAGAATGACATGCTTTCCTACGAAGATAGTTGACTGCAACAAGATCAAACTTTCCTGGTTTGTGTAATCTAACAAGATGTACAACTTAGAAGATTCGTTTCATATCTAAAGTACTTTGCTTAGAAAACAAAGGTCTTCATTGCCGAACACTGTATTGTGTCAAATAAGCTAGTTCTGTTCTCGGAATGAGTTGCTTTCTTACGAAGGCGGTTGAGTGTAGCAAGTTGATCCTTTCCTGGTTTGTGAAACCTAACAAGATGTACAACTTAGTAGATTCGTTCCATTTCTAAAACAGTTTGCTTAGGAAATAAAGGTCTTCATTGCCGAACACTGTAGTGTGTGCAAAAAGCTAGTTACGTTCTCAGAATGTGTTGCTTTCCCATGAAGATAGTTGAGTCTGGGAAGTTGATACTTTCCTGGTTTGTGTAATCTCAGAAGATGTACAATATAATAGAATCGTTTCATTTCTAAAGTAGTTTGCTTAGAAAACAAAGATCTTTATTGCCGAACACTGTACTTTGTGAAATAAGGTAGTTCTGTTCTTGGAATGGGTTCCTTTCCCATGACTAATGTTGAGTGCAGCAAGGTGATACTTTCCTGGAATGTGTAATTTAACAAGATGTACAGCTTCGTTGATTCGTTTCATTTCTAAAGTAGTTGGCAGAGAAAACAAAGATCTTCATTGCTGAACACTGTGAAATAAGCTAGTTCTCTTCTGGGAATGAGTAGCTTTCCCACAAAGACGGTTGAGTGTAGCAGGTTGATACTTCCCTGGTTTGTGTAATATAAAAAGATGTACAATTTAGTAGATTCGTTTCATTTCTAAAGTAGTTTTTTGAAAAAAAAAGAAAGATCTTCATTGCCGAAAACTGTACTGTGTGTAAAATGCTAGTTCTGTTCTTGGAATGAGTTGCGTTCACAAGAAGACGGTTGAGTGCCGCAAGTTGATACTTTCCTGGTTTGTGTAATCTAACAAGACGTACCATTTAGTAGATTCGTTTCATTTCTAAAGTAGTTTGCTTAAAAAAAAGAAAGATGTTCATTGCCAAAAACTGTACTGTGTGTAATAAGCTAGTTCTCTTCTTGGAATGAGTAGCATTCCCAAGAAGATGGTTGAGTGCAGCAAGTTGATACTTTCCTGGTTTGTGTAATCTAACAAGATGTACAACTTAGTAGATTCGTTTTATTTCTAAAGTAGTTTGATTAGAAAGAAAAGATCTTCATTGCCGAACATTGTCCAGTGTGAAATAAGCTAGTTCTGTTCTGGAATGCATTGCTTTCCCACGAAGATGGTTGCGTGCAGGAAGTTGATACTCTCCTGGATTGTGTAATCTAACCCCATGTGCAGCTTAGTAGATTCGTTTCATTTCTAAAGTAGTTTGCTTTGAAAACAAAGCTCTTCATTGCCGAACCCTGCACTTTGTGAAATAACCTATTGCTGTTCTCGGAATGAGTTGCTTTCCCAAGAAGACGGTTGAGTGCAGCAAGTTGATACATTCCTGGTTTGTGTAATCTAACAAGATGTAAAACATAGTTGATTCTTTTCATTTCTAAAGTAGTTTACTTTGAAAACTAACATCTTCATTGCTGAAAACTGTAGTGTGTGAAATAAGTTAGTTCTGTTCTCGGAATGAGTTGCTTTACTACGAAGATGGGTGAGTGCAGCAAGTTGATAATTTCCTGGTTTGTGTAATCTAACAAGATGTACAACATACTAGCTTCGTTTCATTTATAATGTAGTTTGGTTAGAAAACAGAAGACTTCATTGCCAAACACTATAGTGTGTAATAAGCTACTTCTGTCCTCGGAATGAGTTGCTTTCCCACAATGACGGTTCACTGCAGCAAATTGATACTTTCCTGGATAGTGTAATCTAACAAGATGTACAGCGTAATAGATTCGTTTCACTTCTAAAGCAGTTTGCTTGGAAAACAAAGATCTTCATTGCTGAACATTGTACTGTGTGAAATAAGCTAGTTCTGTTCTCGGAATGAGTTGCTTTCCCACGAAGATGGTTGAGTGCAGGAAGTTGATACTGTCCTGGTTTGTGTAATCTAACAAGATGAAAAACTTATTAGCTTCCTTTCTCTTATAAAGTAGTTTTCAGAATGAGTTGCTTTCCCAGAAAGATCGTTGAGTGCAGGAATTTGATACTTTCCTGATTTGTGTAATCTAACAAGATGTACAACATAGTAAATTCTTTCATTTCTAAAATAGTTTGCTTAGAAAACAATGATATTCATTGCCGAAAACTGTACTGTATGAAATAAGATAGTTCTGTTCATGGAATGCGTTCTACGAAGACGGTTGAGTGCAGCAAGATCAAACTTTCCTGGTTTTTGTAATCTACACAAGATATACAACTTAGTAGATTTATTTCATTTCTATAGTAGTTTGCTTAAAAAAAGATCTTCATGCCGGGCGTCGTGGCGCACGCCTTTAATCCCAGCACTCGGGAGGCAGAGGTAGGAGGATTGCCGAGAGTTCGAGGCCACCCTGAGACTACATAGTTAATTCCAGGTCAGCCTGGACCAGAGTGAGACCCTACCTCGCAACCCCCCCCCAAAAAAAAAGATCTCCATTGCCAAAAACTGTACTGTGTGTATTAAGCTAGTTATGTTCTTGGAATGAGTTGCTTTACTATGAAGACGGTTGAGTGTAGAAAGTTGGTACTTTCCTGGTATGTGTAATCTAACAAGATGTACAACTTAGTAGATTCGTTTCATTTATAAAGTAGTTTGCTTAGAAAACAAAGGTCTTCATTTCCAAACACTGTACTCTGTGAAATAAGGTAGTTCTGTTCTTGGTATGAGTTGCTTTTCCAAGAAGACGGTTGAGTGCAGCAAGTTGATACTTTCATGGTTTGTGTAATCTAACAAGATGTACAACGTAGTAGATTCATTTCATTTCCAAAGTAGTTTGCTTAGAAACCAAAGATCTTCATTGCTGAACTCTGTACTTTGTGAAATAAGCTAGTTCTCTTCTCGGAGTGAGTTGCTTTCCCATGAAGACGATTCAGTGCAGCAAGTTGATACTGTACTGTGGGAAATAAGCTAGTTCTGTCCGCGGAATGAGATGCGTTCCTACGAAGTCGGCTGAGTGCTGCAAGATCAAACTTTGTAGATTCGTTTCTTTTCTAAAGTAGTTCGCTTAGAAAACAATGATCTTCATTTCCGACCTCTGTACAATGTGAAAAAAGCTAGTTCTATTCTAGGAATGAGTTGCTTTCCTACGAAGACGGTTGAGTGCAGCAAGATCAAAATGTCCTGTATTGTGTAATCTAAGAAGATGTACAACTAGTAGATTCGTTTCATTTCTAACGTATTATGCTTAGAAAACAAAGGTCTTCAGTTCCCAACACTATACTGTGTGAAATAAGCTACTTCTGTTCTTGGAATGAGTTGCTTTCCCACGAAGAAGGTTGAGTGCAGGAGGGTGAAACTTTCGTGGATTGTGTAATGTAAAATGATGTAGAACTTTGTAGATTTGTTTCATTTCTAAAGAAGTTTGCTGAGAAAACAAAGATCTTCATTTCCGAACAATGTACTTTGTGAAATAAGCTAGTTCTGTTCTCAGAGTGAGTTGCTTTCCCACGAAGACAGTTGAGTGCAGCAAGTTGATAGTTTTCTGGTTTGTGTAACCTAACGAGATATACAATGTAGTGGATTCATTTCATTTGTAACATAGTTTGCTTAGAAAACAAAGATCTTCATTTCCGAACACTGTACAGTGTGTAATAAGCTAGTTTTATTCTCAGAAGGAGTTAATTTCATACTAAGATTGTTGAGTGCAGCAAGATCAAACTTTCCTGGTTTGTGTAATCTAACAAGATGTACAACTTATTAGATTCGTTTCATTTCTAAAGTAGTTTGATTAGAAAACAAAGATCTTCATTGCCGAAAACTGTACTGTGTGAAATAAGCTAGTTCTGTTCTCGGAATGAGTTGCTTTCCCATGAAGACGGTTGAGTGCAACAAGTTGATACTTTCCTGTTTTGTGTAATCTACAATGATGTACAACTTAGTAGATTCGTTTCATTTCTAAAGTAGTTTGCTTAGAAAACAAAGTTCTTCATTGCTGAACACTGTACTTTGTGATATAAGCTGGTTCTGTTCTTGGAATGAGTAGCTTTCCCACGAAGACCGTTCAGTGCAGGAAGTTGATACTTTCCTGGATTGTGTAATCTAACAAGATTTACAACTTGGTAGATTCGTTTCATTTCCAATGTACTTTGCTTAGAAAACAAATATCTTCATTTCCAAACACTGTATTTTGTGTGATAAGGTAGTTCTGTTCTTGGAATGAGTTGTTTTGCCACGAAGATCGTTGAGTGCAGCAAGTTGATACATTCCTGGTTTGTGTAATAAAACAAGGTGTACAACTTAGTAGCTTGGTTTCATTACTAAAGTATTTTTCTTAAAAACAAAGCTCTTCATTGCCGAACACTGTACAGTGTGAAATAAGCTAATTCTGTTCTCAGAGTGAGATGCTTTCCTACGAACACGGTTGAGTGCAGCAAGATCAAACTTTCCGGGTTCGTGTAATCTGACAAGATGTACAACTTAGTAGATTCGTTTCATTTCTAAAGTAGTTTTCTTAGAGAACAAAGATATTCATTGCCGAAAACTATACTGTGTGAAATAAGCTAGTTCTGTTCTCAGAATAAGTTGCTTTACTATGAAGACGGTTGAGTGCTGCAAGTTGATTCTTTACCGGTTTGTGTAATCTATCAAGATGTACATCTTAGTAGATTGGTTTCATTTCTAAAGTAGTTTGCTTAAAAACCAAAGGTCTTAAAAACTGAGTATAGTCTTCCGGTCAAGACGGCGTCAGCCTAACCTCACCTCACCTTACAGGGAAGTAAAACCAAGATATTTAAACTTTTAAAATATTTCTTAAAGGGTTTGATGGCCTCTGCATACAGTTAGAGGGAGGGGGTGGAAGAAAAAATAGGGAATCCACAGATGCCCATGCTCTAGGGTAGGGTCCACCTGACGCCTCGGGCCCCACTGGTCCGACTGATGGGCGGAAGTCCGCCATTAGTTGCTAGCACCTGGAGAGACCTGACCCAGGTCTGCCGCAGACCCTGCTGGTCTTTGTGACTGGCAGAAGTCCGCATTATCTGCTAGTGCGTGGTGCGGCCCGATCTGGGGCCATTAGCTGCTAGCACACTCTGTGACCTGAATCGGGACTTCTGCGGACCCTGCCAGTCTGAGTGACTGGCAGAAGTCTGCCATTAGATGCTTCTGCCCGGCACCACCTGACCCGGGACCGCCATGGACCCTGCATGTCCGAGTGACCTGCGGAAGTCCACCATTAGCTGCTAGCGCCTTGCGTGGCTGGATCTGGGACTTTGGGGTACCCTGCCAGTCCCATTGACAGGTGAAAGCCGCCATTAGCTGCTCAGACCCCTCCCTCACTGCCCACATCCCCATCACTTGCCAGGTGCCTCCCTAGCTTTCATGATACCTATTAGCAGTCACGTACCATCACTAGACAGAGGGATGGAAACTATACATAAAAAAAAACCATAGAAAACATGAATCAAATTGAACAGGCCCAAAACTCTATAGAAGCCCTTAAGAACAGAGTAAGTCAGGTGGAAGATAGAAACTCAAAACTGGAAGACAGAACAGAAGAAACAGCCCGTGAGTCCAAAAATTTCAAGTTCAAAAACTTCTGTGAACAGAACATGAGGGAAATATGGGACACCCTTAAGCGCCCAAACATCAGGATCATGGGTATACCAGAGGGGGAAGAAACACAGACCCAGGGAATGGAAAGCCTATTCAACAAAATAATTGAAGAAAACTTTCCCGCTCTCTCAAAAGAAAACTCTATCCAATTACAAGAAGCAAGTAGAACTCCAAACAGACTGGACCAAAGGAGAAATTCTCCAAGACACATTATCTTTAACACTCTAAATATCAAGACTTCTCCATGGAAACCCTAAATGCCAGAAGGGCCTGTAATTCAAAACTGCAAGCTCTAAGAACCCATGGTCTCCAGCCCCAACTACTCTACCTAGCAAAAGTATCTCTCATAATAGATGGCGAAAGAAAAACCTTCCATGATAAAACTCATCTCTACAAGTATATGAACACAAAGCCAAACCTACAGAGAGTACTTCAGGGAATTCTACAAAGAGAAGAAACAAATAACCAACTTCAAGAGCCCTCAAGAAATAGTCCACATTAACAAAAAAAACCCACAAAGACCACAACCCACCACAATATGGCAGGTATTAAATCAAACCTCAAAATTATATCTCTGAATATTAATGGCCTTAATTCACCCATCAAAAGACATAAGCTAACAGGGTGGATCAGAAAAATGGACCCCTCAATCTGCTGTCTTCAAGAAACCCACCTCACAACTAAAGACAGACACCTCCTCAGGGTGAAAGTGTGGGAAATGATTTTCCAAGCAAACACAAACAAGAAAAAAGCAGGTGTAGCTATACTTATATCTGATAAAATAGACTTCAAAACAAAGGTAACTAAAAAAGACAAAGAAGGCCACTTCTTACTTATCAAGGGAACAATCCAACAAGAGGATATCACAGTCATCAATATTTATGCACCAAACACAGGTGCACCACAATTCATAAAGCAAAATCTACTTGGCAACCAAATAGAAATAAACACCAACACCATCATAGTCAAGGACTTTAATACTCCATTATTAACAATGGATAGATCATCCAAACAGAAAATTAATAGGGAAGTAAGAGAGCTCAATAACACCATAGAACAACTAGACCTAACAGACATATACAGAACATTCCACCCAAAATCTACAGACTACACATTCTTCTCAGCAGCCCATGGAACCTTCTCTAAAATAGATCATGTACTTGGCCATAAAGCCTGCCTCCATATTTTCAAGAAAATTGATGTAATTTCCTGCATGATATCAGAACACAATTGGGTAATGCTAGAAATCAACAACAAAAAGTACAGCAGGAATTCACCTTCCTCCTGGAAATTGAACAACACACTTTTAAACAATAAACGGGTCGTGAATGAAATAAAGATTGAAACTGCAAAATTTGTAGAATTCAATGATAACGAGAACACATCATACCAAAACTTATGGGACACAATGAAGGCAGTCCTTAGGGGAAAAATCATAGCACTAAATGCCTTCATAACAAAAACAGAGAGATTCCAAATCAATAACCTGACCATTCACCTAAAGGCATTGGAAAAGCTAGAAGAAGCCAACCCAAAAAGCTCCAGATGGAAAGGAATAATTAAGATCAGAGCAGAAATTAATGAATTGGAAACTAAGAGGACAATTAAGAAAATTGATGTAACAAAGAACTGGTTCTTTGAAAAAATTAACAAGATTGATACACCCCTGGCCAATTTGATCAAGCGGAAGAAAGAAACACGGTTGAGTGCAGCAAATTGATACTTTCCTGGTTGGTGTAATATAAACGTATGTACAACTTAGTAGATTCGTTTCTTTTATACAGTAGTTTGCTTAGAAAACAAAGGTCTTCATTGCCGAACACTGTACTGTGTAAGAAGCTACTTCTGTTATCAGAATGATTTCCTTTCCCATGAAGACGGTTCAGTGCAGCAAGTTTATACTTTCCTGGTTTGTGTAATCTAACAAGATGTACAACTTAGTAGATTCGTTTCATTTCTAAAGTAGTTTGATTAGAAAACAAAGATCTTCATTTCCGAAAATTGTACAGCGTGAAATAAGCTAGTTCTGTTCTTGGAATGAGTTGCTATCCCACGAAGATGGTTGAGTGCAGGAAGTTGATACTTTCCTGGATTGTGCAATCCAGCAATATGTACAACTTAGTAGATTCGTTTCATTTCCAAAGCAGTTTTCTTAGAAAACAAAGATCTTCATTGCCGAACACTGTACCGTACGTAATAAGCTAGTTCTGTTCTCGGAATGAGTTGCTTTCCTACGAAGACGGTTGAGTGCAACAAGATCAAAGGTTCCTGGTTTGTGTAATCGAACAAGGTGTACAACTTGGTAGATTCGTTTCATTTCTACAGTAGTTTGCTTAAAAAAAAACAAAGATCTTCATTGCCAAAAACTGTACTGTATGAAATAAGCTAGATCTGTTCTCAGAATGACTTGCTTTCCTACTAAGACGGTTGAGTGCAGCAAGTTGATACTTTCCTGGATTGTGTAATCTTACAAGATATACAGCTTAGTAGATTCGTTTCATTTCCAAAGTAGTTTGCTGAGAAAACAAAGATCTTCATTGCCGAAAACTGTATTGTGTGAAATAAGCTAGTCTGTTCTCAGAATGAGTTTCTATACTATGAAGACGGTTGAGTGCAGCAAGATCAAACTTTCCTAGTTTATGTAATCTGACAGGGTGTCCAAATAAGTAGATTCGTTTCATTTCTAGAGTAGTTTGCTTAGCAAACAAAGATCTTCATTTCCATACACTGTACTTTGTGATATAAGTTATTCTGTTCTCGGAATGTGTAGCTTTCCCATGAAGACGGTTGAGTGCAGCAAGTTGATACTTTCCTGGTTTGTGTAATCTAACAAGATGTACAACTTATAGATATGTGTCATTTATAAAGTAGTTTGCTTAGAAAACTAAGGCCTTCATGGGCGAAAACTGTACTGTGGGAAATAAGCTAGATCTGTTCGAGGAATGAGTTACTTTCCCATGAATACGGTTGAGTGAAGCAAGTTGATACTTTCCTGGTTTGTGTAATCTAAGAAGGTGTACAACTTAGTAGATGCGTTTCATTTCTAAAGTAGTTTTCTTAGAAAACACAGTTCTTCATTGCTGAACACTCTACTGTGTGAAATAAGTTAGTTCTGTTCTCGGAATGAGTTGCTTTGCCACCAAGTTTTTTGAGTGCAGAAAGTTGATACTTTACTGGTTTGTGTAATCTAACAAGATTTACAACTTACTAGATTCGTTTCATTACTAATGTAGTTTGCTTAGAAAACAAAGATCTTCATTGCTGAACATTGTACAGTGTGAAATAAGCTAGTTCTGTTCTCTGAATGAGATGCTTTCCTATGAAGACGGTGGAGGGCATCCAGATCAAACTTTCCTGGTTTGTGTAATCTGACAAGATATACAACTGAGTAGATTCATTTCATTTATAAACTTGTTTGCTTAGAAAACAAAGATCTTCATTGCTGAAAACTTTAGTGTCTGAAATAACCTAGTTCTGTTCTCAGAATGAGTTGCTTTCCCACTAAGACGGTTGAGTGCAGCAAGTTGATACTTTCCTGCTTTGTGTAATCTAACAAGTATACAAATTAGTAGATTCATTTCATTTCTAAAGTAGTTTGTTAAAAAAAAAACATCTTCATTGCCGAACACTGTACTGCCTGAAATAAGCTAGTTCTGTTCTGGGAATGAGTTGATTTCCTACGAAGAATGTTGAGTGCAGGAAGATCAAACGTTCCTGGTTTGTGTAGTCTAACAAGATGTACAACTTTATAGATTCGTTTCATTTCTAAAGTAGTTTGATTGCAAAACACAGATCTTCATTGCCGAAAACTTTACTGTGTGAAATAAGCTAGTTCTGTTCTTGGAATGAGTTGCTTTCCCACGAAGATGGTTGAGTCCAGCAAGTTGATACTTCCCTGGTTTGTGAAATCTAACAAGATGTACAACTTAGTAGATTCGTTTCATTTCTAAAGTAGTTTGCTTAGAAAACAAAGGTCTTCATTGCCGAACACTGTACTGTGTGAAATAAGCTAGTTCTGTTCTTTAAATGAGTTGCTTTCCCACAAAGAAGGTTGAGTGCAGGAAGTTGATACTTTCCTGGATTGTGTAAGCTAACAAGATGTACAACTTAGTAGATTCATTTCATTTCTAAAGTAGTTTTCTTAGAAAACAAAGATCTTCTGTTCCAAATCCTGCTTTGTGAAACAGGCTAGTTCTGTTCTTGGAATGAGTTGCTTTTCCAAGAGGACGGTTGAGTGCAGCAAGTTGTTAATTTCCTGGATTGTGTAATTGAACAAGTTGTACAAATTCATATATTCGTTTCATTTGTAAATTAGTTTGCTTAGAAAACTATGATCTTCATGGCCGAACACTGTACTGTGTGAAATAAGGTAGTTCTGTTCTCGAAATGAGTTGCTTTCCTACGAAGACAGTTTAGTGCAGCAAGTTGAAACTTTCCGGGATTGCATTATCTAACAAGATGTACAACTTAGTTAATTCGTTTCATTTCTTAAGTAGTTTGCTTAGAAAACAAAGATCTTCATTGCCAAAAAATATACCGTTTGAAATAAGGTAGTTCTATTCTCGGAATGAATTGCTTTACTACGAAGATGGTTGAGTGCAGCAAGTTGATACTTTATTAGTTTGTGTAATCTATCAAGCTGTACATCGTAGTAGATTCGTTTCATTTCTAAAGTAGTTTGCTTAGGAAACAAAGGCCTTCATTGCCCAACACTGTACTGTGTGAAATAAGCTAGTTCTGTTCTCAGAATGAGTTGCTTTCCCATGAAGATGGTTGAGTGCGGGAAGATGATGCTTTCCTGGTTTGTATAATCTAAAAAGATGTACAACTTAGTAGATTCTTTTCATTTCTAAAGTAGTTTGCCTAGAAAACAAAGATCTTCATTGCCGAACACTGTACAGTTTGAAATAAGCTAGTTCTGATCTCAGAATGAGATGCTTTCTTGAGAAGACGGTTGAGTGGAGCAAGATCAAACTTTCCTGGTTTGCGTAATCCAACAAGATGTACAACTTAGTAGATTCATTTCATTTCTAAGGCAGTTTAATTAGAAAACAAATGTCTTCTTTGCCTAACACTGTACTGTGTGAAATAAGCTAGTTCTGTTCTCGGAATGAATTGCTTTCCAACGAAGATGTTTGCATCCAGGAAGGTGATACATTCCTGGTTTGTGTAACCTAACAAGATGTACAACTTAGTAGATTCATTTCATTTCTAAAGTAGTTTGCTTAGAAAACAATGATCTTCATTGATGAACATTGTATTGTGTGGAATAAGCTAGAGCTATTCTCTGAATGAGTTGCTTTCCCATGTAGACGTTTCAGGGCAGCAAGGTGATACTTTCCCGGTTTGTGTAGTCTAACAATATGTATAACTCAGTAGATTCATTTCATTTCTAAAGTAGTTTCCTTAGAAAACAAAGATCTTCATTGCCGAACACTGTACGTTGTGAAATAAGCTAGTTATGTTCTCGGAATGAGTTCCATTCCCACGAAGAAGGTTGAGTGTATCAAGTTGATACTTTCCTGGTTTGTGTAATCTAACAAGATGTACAACTTAGTAGATTCCTTTCATTTCTAAAGTACGTCGATTAAAAAACAAAGATCTTCATTGCCAAAAACTGTACTGTGTGACATAATCTAGTTCTCTTCTCGGAATGAGTTGCTTTCCCACGAAGACGGTTCAGTGCAGCAAGTTGATACTTTCCTGCTTGTGTAATCTAAGATGTACAACTTATTAGATTAGTTTCATTTCTAAAGTGGTTTGCGTAGAAAACAAAGGTCTTCAACGACGATACTTTCCTGCATTGCTTAATGTAACAAGATGTATAACTTAGTAGATTCATTTCATTCTAAAGTAGTTTGCTACGAAAACAAAGATCTTTATTGCTGAAACCTGTACTGTGAGAAATAAGCTAGTTATGTTCTTGGAATCAGTTGTTTTCCCACGAAGACATTTGAGTGCAGCAAGTTGATACTGTCCTGGTTTGTGTAATCTAACAAGACGTACAACTTAGTAGATTTCTAAAGTAGTTTACTGAGAAAACAAATATCTTCATTGCCGAAAACTGTATTGTGTGAAATAAGCTAGTTCTGTTCTTGTAATGAGTTTCTATACTACGAAGATGGTTAAGTGCAGCAAGATCGAACTTTCCTGGTTTGTGTAAACTCACAGGATGTACAACTTAGTAGATTCGTTTCATTTCTAAACTATTTGCTTAGAAAACAAATATCTTCATTGACGAAAAGTTTACTGTGTGAAATAAGCTAGTTCTGTTCTCGGAATGAGATGAGTTCCTACGATGTCGGTTGAGTGCAGCAAGATCAAACTTTCCTTGTTTGTGTAATCTGAAAAGATGTACAACTAGTAGAATCGTTTCATTTCTAAATATTTTTCTTGGAAAACAAAAGTCTTCAGTGCAGAACACTGTACTTTGTGAAATAAGCTGGTTGGTTCTGTTCTCAGAGTGAGTTGCTTTCCCACGAAGACAGTTCAGTGCAGCAAGTTCATAGTTTTATGGTTTTTGTAATCTAACAAGATGTACAACTTAGTAGATTCATTTCATTTGTAAAGGAGTTTGCTTAGAAAACAAAGATCTTCATTGCTGAACACTGTACAGTGTGAAATAAGCTAGTTCCGTGCTCCGAACGAGTAGCTTTCCTCCGAAGACTATTGAGGGCAGGAAGATCAAACTTTCCTGGTTTATGTAATCTAACACGATGTACAACTTAGTAGATTCATTTCATTTCTAAAGTAGTTTGCTGAGAAAACAAAGATCTTCTTTTCCTAACACTGTACTTTGTCAAATAAGCTAGTTCTGTTCTCAGAATGAGTTGCTTTCCCACGAAGTCGGTTCAGTGAAGCAAGTTGATACTTTCCTGGTTTGTTTAATCTAACAAGATGTACAACTTAGTAGATTCGTTTCATTACAAAAGTAGTTTGCTTAGAAAACAAAGATCTTCATTGCCAAACACTGTACAGTGTGAAATAAGCTAGTTCTGTTCTCTATATGAGATGCTTTCCTACAAAGACAGTTGAGTGCAGCAATATCAACCTTTCCTGGTTTCTGTAATCTGACAAGATGTACAACTTAGTAGATTCATTTCATTTATAAATTAGTTTGCTTAGAAAACAAAGATCTTCTTTGCTGAAAACTATACTGTGTGAAATAAGCTAGTTCTATTCTCGGAATGAGTTGCTTTAATACGAAGACTGTTGAGCACAGCAAGCTGATACTTTCCTGGTTTGTGTAGTCTAACAAGATGTACAACGTAGTAGATTCGTTTCATTTCTAAAGTATTTTGCTTAGAAAACAAAGATCTTCTTTGCTGAACAATTGTACAGTGTGAAAGAAGGTAGGTCTGTTCTCGGAATGAGTTGCTTTCACACGAAGAAGGTTGAGTGCAACAAGATCAAACTTTCCTGGTTTGTGTAATCGAGCAAGATGGACAACTTAGTAGATTCGTGTCATTTCTAAAGTAGTTTGCATAGAAAACACAGATCTTCATTGCCGAACATTATACTGTGTGAAATAAGCTAGTTCTTTCTTGGAATGAGTTACTTTCCCATGAAGAAGGGTGAGTGCAGGAAATTGATACTTTCCTGGTTTGTGTAATGTAACAAGATGTACAACTTAGTAGATTCGTTTCATTTCTAAAATACTTTGTCAGAAAATAAAGATCTTCATTGCTGAAAACTGTACTGTGTGAAATAAGCTAGCTCTGTTCTCGGAATCAATTGCTTTCCTACGAAGACGGTTCAGTGCAGCAAGTTGAAATTATCCTGGATTGTATAATCTAACAAGATGTGCAACTTAGTATGTTCGTTTCATTTCTAAAGTAGTTGGCTTAGAAAACAAAGGTTTTCATTGCTGAACACTGCACTGTGTGAAATAAGCTACTACCGTTCTGGGAATGATTGGCGTTCCTTCGAAGACGGTTGAGTGCAGCAAGTTGATACTTTCCTGGTTTGTGTAATCTAACAAGATGTACAAGTTAGTAGATTCGTTTCATTTCTAAAGTAGTTTGCTTAGAAAACAAATGTCTTATTTGCCGAAAACTGTACTGTGTGAAATAAGCTAATTCTATTCTCAGAATGAGTTGCTTTCCCACGAAGAAGGTTGAGTGCAGCAAGATCAACCTTTCCTGGCTTGTGTAATCTTGTGTAAGATGTTCAACTTAGGAGATTCTTTTTATTTCTAAAGAAGTTTGCTTAGAAAACAAAGATCTTCATTGCTGAACACTTTTCTGTGTGAAAAAAGTAGTTCTGATCGCAGAATGAGATGCGTTCCCACGAAGAAGTTTGAATGCAGCAAGATCAAACTTTCCTGGTTTGTGTAATCTAACAAGATGTAAAACTTAGTAAATTCATTTCATTTCTAAAGTATTTTCCTGAGAAAACAAAGGTCTTCATTGCCGAGAACTGTACTGTGTGAAATATGCTAGTTCTGTTCTGGGAATGAGTTGCTTTCCCAAGAAGAAGGTTGAGTGCAGGAAATTGATACTTTCCTCGTTTGTGTAATGTAACAAGATGTACAACTTAGGAGATTCATTTCATTTCTAAAGTAGTTTTTTAGAAAATAAATATCTTCATTGCCGAAAACTGTACTGCGTGAAATAAGCTAGTTCTGTTCTCAGAATGAGTAGCTTTCCTACGAAGATGGTTGACTGCAGGAAGTTGATATTTTCCTGGTTTGTGTAATCTGACAAGATATACAACTTAGTAGATATGTTTCTTTTCTAAAGAAGTTTGCCTAGAAAACAAAGATCTTCATTGCCAAACACTGCACTGTGTGAAACAAGCCAGTTCTGTTCTCGGAATGAGTTGCTTTCCCACAAAGACGGTTGAGTGCAGCAAGATGATACTTTCCTAGTTTGTGTAATGTGACAAGATCTACAACTTAGTAGATTCGTTTCATTTGTAAAGTAGTTTGCTTAGAAAACAAAGGTCTTCATTGTTGAATACTGTACTGTGTGAAATAAGCTAGTTCTGTTCTCGGAATGAGTTGCATTCCAATGAAGATGGTTGAGTGCCGCAAGTTGATACTTTTCTGGTTTGTGTAATCTAACAAGATGTACAACTTAGTAGATTCCTTTCATTTCTAAAGTAGTTTCCTTCATCTTCATTGCCAAACACAATGCAGTGTAAAATTAGCTAGTTCTGTTCTCAGAATGAGATGCTTCCCTACGAAGACGGTTGATTAAAGCAAGATCAATCTTTCCTGGTTTGTTTAATCTAAAACGATGTACAACTCAGGAGATTCTTTTCATTTCTAAAGTAGTTTGCTTAGAAAAAAAAGGTTTTCATTCCCGAACACTGTACTGTGTGAAATAAGCTAGTTCTGTTCTCAGAATGAGTTGCTTTCCTAAGAAGACTGTTGAGTGTAGCAAGTTGATACTCTCCTGGTTTGTGAAATCTAACAAGATGTACAACTTAGTAGATTTGTTTCACTTCTAAAGTAATTTGCTTAGAAAATAAAGGTCTTCATTGCCAAACAATGTACTTTGTGAAAAAAGGTAGTTATGTTCTCAGAATGTGATGCTTTACCATGAAGATGGTTGAGTCCGGGAAGTTGATTTTTTTTCTGGTTTGTTTAATCTCAGAAGATGTACAACTTAATAGATTCCTTTCATTTATAAAGTAGGGTGCTTATAAAACAATTATCTTCATTTCTGAACACTGTACTGTGTGAAATAAGCTAGATATGTTCTCAGAATGAGTTTCTTTCCCTCGAATATTGTTGAGTGCAGGAAGTTGATACTTTCCTGGATTGGGTAATTCAGCAAGATGTACAACTTAGTTGATTCGTATCATTTGTAAAGTAGTTGGCTGGGAAAACAAAGATCTTCATTGCCAAACACTGTACTTTGTGAAATAAGCTACTTCTGTTCTCGGAATGCGTTGCTTTCTCATGAAGACGGTTCAGTGCAGCAAGTTGATAGTTTCCTGGTTTGTGTAATCTAACAAGATGTACAACTTGTAGATTCGTTTCATTTTTAAAGTAGTTTGCTTAGAAAACAAAGATCTTCATTACCGAACACTGTACAGTGTGAAATAAGCTAGTTCTGTTCTCGGAATGATTTGCTTGCCCATGAAGACGGTTGAGTGCAGCAAGTTCATACTTTCCTGGTTTGTGTAATCTAACAAGATGTACAACTTAGTAAATTCCTTTCATTTCTAAACTAGTTTACTTAGAAAACAAAGATCTTCATTCCCGAACACAGTGCAGTGTGAAATAAGCTAGTTCTGTTCTTAGAATGAGATGCTTCCCTACAAAGATGGTTGATTAGAGCAAGATCAAACTTTCCTGGTTTGTTTAATCTAAAAAGTTGTACAACTCAGTAGATTCATTTCATTTCTAAAGTAGTTTGGATATTTAAACTTTTAAAATATTTCTTAAAGGGTTTGCTGGCCTCTGCATACAGCTAGAGGGAGGGGGTGGATGAAAAAATAGGGAATCCACTTATGCCCATGCTCTAGGGTAGGGTCCACGTGACGCCTCGGACCCCACAGGTCCGAGTGATGGGCGGAAGTCCGCCATTAGCAGCTAGCACCTGGCGAGTCCTGACCCAGGACTTCCGCAAACCCTGCTTGTCTGTGTGACTGGTGGAAGTCCGCATTATCTGCTAGTGCGTGGTGCGGCCCGATCTGTGGCCATTAGCTGCTAGCACCCTGCGTGACCTGAATCGGGACTGCTGTGGACCCTGCCAGTCTGAGTGACTGGCGGAAGTCTGCCATTAGATGCTTCTGCCCGGCGCCATGTGACCCGGGACCGCCACGGACCCTGCATGTCTGAGTGACCGTCGGAAGTCCACCATTATCTGCTAGCTCCTTGAGCGGCTGGATCTGGGACTTTGGGGTACCCTGCCAGTCCCATTGACAGGTGGAAGCCGCCATTAGCTGCTCAGACCCCTCCCTCACTGCCCACATCCCCATCACTTGCCAGGTGCCTCCCTAGCTTTCATGATACCTATTAACAGTCACGTACCATCACTCCCCCTCCCCAGGGCAGAGCAGGGATCCAGGGAGGTAGGCCAGTGCTCCCGCCCTACCCTGCCTCAGCCCAACTAGGGTGATTGTGGTCCCCCATCCCTCCCACCTACATAAAGAACAAAGGTCAGCAGGCCAGTATCCCCTATCCAAGCCTACCAGAACACAAGGGACCACTGCCCTGACAATTACCACTGCACCCCTCCCCACCCCAGGACAGCAGGCTGACATTCCATATACAAGGTACCTGAATCATTGCGATGGGCAAACTACAGCAAAAAAGGAATAGCATGAAAAACCAGACACAAGTAAATCCACCTATACTATCCAGTCCAATAATGGATATTTCAAATCAAAGCATAGAAGAGACAATAGATTCAGAACCCCAAAATGAAGTGACTAGCGATGTAACCCTGACCAAGCAAATAGCACAACTCACAGAAACTCAACAAAGAGCCAACAATTGTATGAATGTTATACTTGCTAGATTGTGCATAGCAGAAAAGAACCAGGAAGGGCTCCAAAGACAGTTAAATGAACTGAAGGAGAATGAAAAAAGAGAGGACCTCATTAACCCACTAGCTAAGTTCAATGAGGACATAAAGAAATGCAGGGATGAACTCCAAGAAGCATTAAGAAAATTGGAAAATGACACAGAAAGGGAACTAGACAGAGGGATGGAAACTATACATAAAAAAAAACCGTAGAAAATATGAACCAAATTGAACAGGCCCAAAACTCTATAGAAGCCCTTAAGAACAGAGTAAGTCAGGTGGAAGATAGAAACTCAGAACTGGAAGAGAGAACAGAAGAAACAGCCCGTGAGTCCAAAAATTTTAGCAAGTTCAAAAACTTCTGTGAACAGAACATGAGGGAAATATGGGAAACCTTTAAGCGCCCAAACATCAGGATCATGGGTATACCAGAGGGGGAAGAAACACAGACTCAAGTAATGGAAAGCCTCTTCAACAAAATAATTGAAGAAAACTTTCCCGCTCTCTCAAAAGAAAACTCCATCCAATTACAAGAAGCAAGTAGAACTCCAAACAGACTGGACCAAAGGAGAAATTCTCCAAGACACATTATCTTTAACACTCTAAATATCAAGCACAAAGAGAAAATCCTAAAAGCAGCCAGGGAAAAACAACACATTACATATAAAGGGAACCCCATCAAAATTACCCCAGCCTTCTCAATGTAAACCATAAAAGCCAGAAGGGCCTGTAATTCAACACTGCTAGCTCTAAGAACCCATGGTCTCCAGCCCCAACTACTCTACCCAGCAAAAGTATCTCTCATAATAGATGGCAAAAGAAAAACCTTCCATGAAAAAACTCATCTTTACAAGTATATGAACACAAAGCCAAACCTACAGAGAGTACTTCAGGGAATTTTACACACAGAGGAAACAAATAACCAACTTCAAGAGCCCTCAAGAAATAGCCCACATTAACAAAAAAAAAAAAAACCCACAAAGACCACAACACACCACAATATGGCAGGTATTAAATCAAACCTCAAAATTATATCTCTGAATATTAATGGCCTTAATTCACCCATCAAAAGACATAAGCTAACAGGGTGGATCAGAAAAATGGACCCCTCAATCTGCTGTCTTCAAGAAACCCACCTCACCACTAAAGACAGACACCTCCTCAGGGTGAAAGTGTGGGAAATGATTTTCCAAGCAAACACAAACAAGAAAAAAGCGGGTGTAGCTATACTTATATCTGATAAAATAGATTTCAAACCAAAGGTAACTAAAAAAAACAAAGAAGGCCACTTCTTTCTTATCAAGGGAACAATCCAACAAGAGGATATCACAGTCATCAATATTTATGCACCAAACACAGGTGCACCACAATTCATAAAGCAAAATCTACTGGCAACCAAATAGAAATAAACACCAGTACCATCATAGTCGAGGACTTTAATACTCCATTATTAACAATGGATAGATCATCCAAACAGAAAATTAATAGGGAAGTAAGAGAGCTCAATAACATCATAGAACAACTAGACCTAACAGACATATACAGAACATTCCACCCAAAATCTACAGACTACACATTCTTCTCAGCAGCCCATGGAACCTTCTCTAAAATAGATCATGTACTGGGCCATAAAGCCTGCCTCCATATTTTCCAGAAAATTGATGTAATTTCTTGTATGATATCAGACCACAATGCAGTAATGCTAGAAATCAACAACAAAAACTACACCAGGAATTCTTCTTTCTCCTGGAAATTGAACAACACACTTTTAAACAATAAATGGGTTGTGAATGAAATAAAGAATGAAACTGCAAAATTTGTAGAATTCAATGACAACGAGAACACATCATACCAAAACTTATGGGACACAATGAAGGCAGTCCTTAGGGGAAAAATCATAGCACTAAATGCCTTCATAACAAAAACAGAGAGATCCCAAATCAATAACCTGACCATTCACCTAAAGGCATTGGAAAAGGTAGAAGGAGCCAACCCAAAAACTCCAGACGGAGAGAAATAATTAAGATCAGAGCAGAAATTAATGAATTGGAAACTAAGAGGACAATTAAGAAAACTGATGAAACAAAGATCTGGTTCTTTGAAAAAATTAACAAGATTGATACACCCCTGGCCAATTTGATCAAGCGGAAGAAAGAAACACTTCAAATCAACAAAATTCGAAATGAAAAAGGAGAGAGCACAACAGACATGAGTCATTAGGAAGAGTCATTAGGACTTACTTCAAAAACCTTTATTCCATAAAACAGGAAAATATGGAAGAAATTGATGAATTCCTAGACACATATCACATGCCAAACCTAAGCCCAGAGCATATTAATTTCCTAAACAGACCCATCACACCCTTCGAGATCGAAGAAGTAATAAAAAACCTCCCCAAAAAGAAGAGTCCAGGACCAGATGGTTTCTGAGCAGACTTCTACCAAATAGTAATGGAAGCACTGAAACCAATTCTTCTCAAAGTGTGCCACACAATTGGAGAACAGGGTGAGATCCCCAACTCATTTTATGAAGCTAGTATCACCCTAATTCCAAAACCAGGCAGAGATGCCACAAGAAAGGAAAATTATAGGCCCATTTCTCTGATGAACATAGATGCAAAGATCCTGAACAAAATTCTTACAAACCGAATTCAACAGTACATCAAAAGCATTATCCACCTTGATCAAGTAGGCTTCATACCTGGAATGCAGGGATGGTTCAACATACGGAAATCTATCAATGTAATACACCACATAAGCAAGCTGAAACACAAAAACCACATGATCATTTTGACAGATGCAGAGAAGGCCTTTGACAAAATACAACATCACTTCATGATCAAAACATTGGAGAGAATAGGCCTAGATGGCCCATATCTCAACATCATAATGGCTATAATAAAGCACCTAAATCCCAAGTAATTCAAAAGGGGAGAGGCTGAAGGAATTCCCATTGAGGTCAGGAACAAGACAGGGGTGTCCACTCTCAACTCTGCTCTTCAACATAGTGCTAGAAGTATTAGCTCAAGCAATAAGACAGGAGAAAAAAATGAAAGGGATACAAATCGGAAAGAGGGAAGTTAAGTTAGCCCTATTTGCAGATGACATGATTCTATACATAAGTGACCCGAGAACTTCCATCTCAAAACTCTTAAAGGTGATTAGCGCCTTCAGCAAAGTAGCAGGATACAAAATCTATGCACAGAAATCAATAGCCTTTCTTTATGCAAAGGACAAAGAAACAGAAAAAGAAATAATATCGTCCCATTTTCAATTGCAACAAAGTAAATAAAATACCTTGGAATAACATTGACTAAGGAAGTGAAAGACCTATACAATGAAAACATAAAAACTCTCAAAAAAGAAATTGAGGTGGTCCTACAAAAATGGAAAGACGTCCCGTGCTCCTGGATTGGTAGATTCGTTTTATTTCTAAAGTAGTTTGCTTAAAAAAAGATCCTCATTGCTGAAAACTATACTGTGTGTAATAAGCTAGTTCTGTTCTAGGAATGAGTTGCTTTACTACGAAGACGGTTAAGTTTAGCAAGTTGGAACTTTCCTAGTATGTGTAATATAACAAGATGTACAACTTAGAAGATTCGTTTCATTTATAAAGTAGTTTGCTTAGAAAACAAAGGTCTTCATTGCCAAAGACTGTACTGTGTGAAATAAGCTAGTTCTGTTCTTGGAATGAGTTGCTTTCCCAAAAAGAAGGTTGAGTGCAGGAAGTTGAATATTTCCTCGATTGTGTAAGCTAACAAGATGTATAACATAGTAGATTCATTTAATATCTAAAGTAGTTTGCTGAGAAAACAAAGGTCTTCTTTTCCGAACACTGTACTTTGTGAAATAAGCTAGTTCTGTTCTCGGAATGAGTTGCTTTCCCACGAAGACTGTTGAGATCAGCAAGATGATACTTTCCTGGTTTGTGTAATCGAACAAGATGTACAACTTAGTAGATTGGTTTCATTTCTAAAGTAGTTTGCTTAGAAAACAACGAACGTCATTGCCAAACATTGTACAGTGTCAATAAGCTGGTTCTGTTCTCAGAATGACATGCTTTGCTACGAAGACTGTTGAGTGCAGCAAAATCAAACTTTCCTGGTTTGTGTAAACTAACAAGATGTACAACTTAGTAGATTAGTTTCATTTATAAAGTACTTTGCTTAAAAAACAAGATCTTCATTGCTGATAACTGTACTGTGTGAGATAAGATAGTTCCATTCTCGGAATGAGTTGCTTTAGTACGAAGACTGTTGAGTGCAGCAAGTTGATACTGTCCTGGTGTGTGTACTCTAACAAGATGCACAACTTAGTAGATTCGTTTTATTTATAAAGTAGTTTGCTTAGTAAAACAAAGGTCTTCATTGACGAACAATGTACTGTGTGAAATAAGCTGGTTCTATTCTTGGAATGAGTTGCTTTCCCACGAGGACGGTTTAGTGGAGCAAGTTGATACTTTCCTGGTTTGTGTAATCTAGAAGATGTACAACTTAGTAGATTCGTTTCATTGCTAAAGTAGTTTGCTTAGAAAACAAAGATCTTCTTTGCGGAACATTGTACACTGTGAAATAAGCTAGTTCTGTTCTCGGAATGAGTTGCTTTCCTACGAAGACGGTTGAGCGCAGCAACATCAAACTGTCCTGGTTCTGTAATCTAACAAGATATACAGCTTAGTACATTCATTTTATTTCTCAAATAGTTTGCTTAAAACAAGAAAGATCTTCATTGCTGAACACTGTACTGTGTGAAATAAGCTAGTTCTGTTCTTGGAATGAGTTGCTTTCCCACAAAGAAGGTTGAGTGCGGGAAGCTGACACCTTCCTGGATTGTGCAAGCTAACAGGATGTACAACTTGGTAGATTGATTTCCTTTCTAAAGTAGTTTGCTGAGAAAACAAAGATCATCTTTTACGAACACTGAACTTTGTCAAATAAACTAGTTCTGTTGTGGGAATGAGTTGCTTCCCACGAGGACGGGTGAGTGCAGCAAGTTGATACTTTCCTGTTTTGTGTAATCTAACAAGATATACATCTTAGTAGATTCATTTCATTTCTCAAATAGTTTGCTTAAAAAAAGAAACATCTTCATTGCCGAACACTGTACTGTGTGAAATAAGCTAGTTCTGTTCTCAGAATGACTTGTTTTCCCATGAAGATGGTTGAGTGCAGCAACTTCATACTCTCCTGATTTGTGAAATCTAACAAGATATGCAACTTAGTAGTTTCCTTTCATTTCTGAAGTAGTTTGTTGAGAAAACAAAGCTCCTCATTGCCAAATACTGTGTGGTGCGAAATAAGCTTCTTCTCTTCTTGGAATGAGTTGCTCTCCCACGAAGATGGCTAAGTGTAGGAAGTTGATACTTTCCTGGGTTATGTAATCTAACAATATGTACAACAGTAGATTCGTTTCATTTCTAAAGCAGTGTGCCTAAAAAACAAAGATCCACTCGGGAGGCAGAGGTAGGAGGATCGCCATGAGTTCGAGGCCATCCTGAGACTACATAGTGAATTCCAGGTCAGCCTGAGCTAGAGTGAGACCTTACCTTGAAAACAAAAAACAGAAAAAAAAAACAAAGATCTTCATTGCCATAAACTATACTGTGTGAAATAAGCTAGTTTTGTTCTCGGAATGAGTTGCGATCCTCCGAAGACGGTTGAGTGCAGCAAGCTGAAACTTTCCTGGATTGTGTAATCAAACAAGATGTACAGCTTAGTAGAATCATTTCATTTCTAAAGTAATTAGCTTAGAAAAAAAAGATCTCAATTACCGAAAACTGTACTGTGTGAAATAAGCTAGCTCTGTTCTCGGAATCAATTGCTCGCATGAAGAAGGTTGAGTGCCGGAAGTTGACACTTTCCTGGTTTGTGTAATCTAACAAGATGTACATCTTAGTAGATTCGTTTAATTTCTAAAGTAGTTTCCTTCAAAAACAAAGGTCTTCATTGCCAAACACTGTAATGTCTGAAATAAGCTAGTTCTGTTCTCGGTATGACTTGCTTTCCCATGAAGATGGCTGAGTGCGGGAACTTGATACTTTCCTGGTTTGTGTAATCTAACAAGATGTACAACTTAGTAAATTCGTTTCATTACTAACGTAGTTTTCTTAGAAAACAAAGATCTTCATTGCCGAACACTGTACAGTATGAAATAAGCAAGTTCTGTTCTCAGAATGAGATGCTTTCCTATGAAGACATTTGAGTGCAGCAAGAACAAACTTTCCTGGTTTGTGTAATCTGACAAGATGTACAACTTAGTAGATTCATTTCATTTCTAAAGTAGTTTGCTTAGAAAACAAAGGTCTTCATTGCCAAACACTGTACTGTGTGAAAGAAGCTAGTTCTTTTCTCAGAAATATTGCTTTCCCATGAAGATGTCTGAGTGCGGGAAGTTGACACTTTCCTGGTTTGTGTAATCTGAACAGATGTAGAACTTAGTAGATTCTTTTCATTTCTAAAATAGTTTCCTTAGGAAACAAATATCTTCATTTCAGAACAATGTACTGTGTGAAATAAGCTGGTTCAGTTCTCGGAATATGTTGTTTGCCCATGAATACGGTTGAGTGCAGCAAGTTGAGACTTAACTGGATTGGGTCATCTAACAAGATGTACAACTGAGTAGATTCGTTTCATTTCTAAAGTGGTTTGCTTAGAAAACAAAGTTCTTCATTGCTGAACACTGTACTGTGTGAAAAAAGCTAGTTCTGTTCTCGGAATGAGTTACTTTCCCACAATGATGGTTGAGTGCAGGAAGTTGATACTTACCTCGATTGTGTAATCTAACAAGATGTACAGCTTAGTAGATTCATTTCATTTCTAATGTAGTTTGCTTAGAAAACAAATATCTTCATTGCCGAATACTGTACTTTGTGAAATAAGCTAGTTATCTTCTAGGAATGAGTTGCATTCCTACGAAGAAGGTTGAGTGCAGCAAGTTGAAACTTTCCTGGTTTGTGTAATCTAACAAGATGTACAACTTAGTAGATTCGTTTCATTTCTAAAGTAGTTTTCTTAAAAACAAAGATCTTCTTTTCCGAAAACTATACTGTGTGAAATAAGCTATTTCTGTTCTCGGAATGAGTTGCTATCCTACGAATACGGTTGAGTGCAGCAAGTTGAAACTTTCCTGGATTGTGCAATCAAACAAGATGTACAACTTAGTAGATTCGTTTCATTTCTAAAGTAGTTTGCTTAGAAAACAAAGGTCTTCATTGCCAAACACTGTACTGTGTAATAAGTTAGTTCTGTTCTTGAATGAGTTGCTTTCCTATGAAGACAGTTTGAGTGCAGCAAGTTGATACTTTCCTGGATTGTGTAATCTAACATGATATACAACTTAGTAGATTCATTTCATTTCTAAAGTAGTTTGCTTAGAAAACAAAGTCTTCATTGCCGAACACTGTACAGTGTGTGAAATAAGCTAGTTCTGTTCTCGGAATGAGTTGCTTTCCTACAAAGATGGTTGAGTGCAGTAAGATCAAACGTTCCTGGTTTGTGTAATCTAACAAGATGTACATCTTAGTAGATTCTGTTTCATTTCTAAAGTAGTTTTTGGTTAAAAACAAAAATCTTCATTGCTGAAAACTGTACTGTGTGAAATAAGCTAGTTCTGTTCTCGGAATGAGTTGCTTTCCCATGAAGCCTGTTGAGTGCAGCAAGTTGAAACTTTCCTGGTTTGTGTAATCTAACAAGATGTACAACTTAGTAGATTCGTTTCATTTCTAAAGTAGTTTGCTTAGAAAACAAAGATCTTCATTGCTGTCCACTGTACTGTGTGAAATAAGCTAGTTCTGTTCTCAGAATGAGTTGCTTTCCCACGAAGAGATGTTGAGTGCAGCAAGTTCATATTTTCCTGGTTTGTGTAATCTAACAAGATGTACAACTTAGTAGATTCGTTTCATTTCTAAAGTAGTTTGCTTAAAAACAATGATCTTCATTGCTGAAAACTGTACTGTGTGAAATAAGCTAGTTCTGTTCTAGGAATGAGTTGCCTTCCTATGAAGACGGTTGAGTGCAGCAAGTTCAAACTTTCCTGGATTGTGTAATCTAACAAGATGTACAACTTAGTAGATTTGTTTCATTTCTAAAATAGTTTGTTTTAAAAAAAAAAAAAAGATCTTCATTACCGAACACTGTACTGTGTGAAATAAGCTAGTTCTGTTCTGGAATGAGATGCTTTCCTACGAAGAGACAGTTTGAGTGCAGCAAGTTGATACTTTCCTGGTTTGTGTAATCTAACAAGATGTATAACTTAGTAGAATCATTTCATTTCTAAAGTAGATTCTTAGAAAAGAAAGATCTTCATTGCTGAAAACTGTACTGTGTGGAATAGGCTAATTCCGTTTTCAGAATGAGATGTTTAATATGAAGACCATTGAGTGCAGCAAGTTGATACTTTGCTGGTTTGTGTAATCTAACAAGATGTACAACTTAGTAGATTTTTTTCATTTATAAAGTAGTTGGCTTAGAAAACAAAGGTCTTCATTGCCAAACACTGTACTGTGTGAAATAAGCTAGTTCTGTTCTTGGAATGAGTTGCTTTCCCATGAAGATGGTTGAGTGCAGGAAGTTGATACTTTCCTGGATTGTGTAATCTAACAAGATGTACAGCTTAGTAGATTCGTTTCATTTCTAAAGTAGTTTGCTTAGAAAACAAAGATCTTCATTGCCGAACACTGTACTTTGTGAAATAAGCTAGTTCTGTTCTTGGAATGAGTTGCTTTCCCACGAAGATGGTTGAGTGCAGCAAGTTGATACTTTCCTGGTTTGTGTAATCTAAGAAGATGTACAACTTAGTAGATTTGTTTCATTTCTAAAGTAGTTTGCTTAGAAAACAAAGATCTTCATTGCCGAACACTGTACTGTGTGAAATAAGCTAGTTCTGTTCTCTGGAATGAGTTGCTTTCCTATGAAGATGGTTGAGTGCATCAAGTTGATACTTTCCTGGTTTTTGTAATCTAACAAGATGTACAACTTAGTAGATTGGTTTCATTTCTAAAGTATTTTGCTAAGAAAACAAAGGTTTTCATTGCTGAACACTGTACTGTGTGAAATAAGCAAGTTCTCTTCTCGGTGTGAGTTGCTTTCCCATGAAGATGGTTGAGTGCAGAAGTTCATTCTTTCCTAGTTTGTGTAATCAAACAAGATGTACAACTCAGTGTACTCGTTTCATTTCTAAAGTAGTTTGCTTAGAAAACAATGATCTTCATTTCTGAATACTGTACAGTGTGAAATAAGCTAGTTCTGTTCTTGGAATGAGTTGCTTTCCTACGAAGAGTTGGTTGAGTGCAGCAAGTTGAAACTTTCCTGGATTGTGTAATCTAACAAGATGTACAACTTAGTAGATTTGTTTCATTTCTAAAGTAGTTTGCTTTGAAAACAAAGGTCTTCATTTCCGAACACTGTACTGTGTGAGATAAGCTAGTTCTGTTCTTGGAATGAGTTGCTTTACGACAAAGAAGGTTGAGTGCTGGAAGTTGATACTTTCCTGGATTGTGCAATGTAACAGGATGTACAGCTTAGCAGATTCCTTTCGTTTCTAAAGTACTTTGCTTACAAAAGAAAGGTCTTCATTGCTGAACACTGTCCTGTGTAAAATAAGCAAGTTCTTTTCTCGGAATGAGTTGCTTTCCCACGAATACAGTTCAGTGCAGGAACTTGATACTTTCCTGGATTATGTAATCTAACAAGATGAACAGTTTAGTAGATTCATTTCATTTCTAAAGTAGTTTGCTTAGAAAACAAAGATCTTCATTGCCGAACACTGTACTGTGTGAAATAAGCTAGTTCTGTTCTTGGAATGAGTTGCTTTCCTACGAAGATGGTTGAGTGCAGCAAGTTGATACTTTCCTGGATTGTGTAATCTAACAAGATGTACAACTTAGTAGATTCGTTTCATTTCTAAAGTAGTTTGCTTAAAAAACAAAGATCTTCATTGCCTAACACTGTACTTTGTGAAATAAGCTAGTTCTGTTCTTGGAATGAGTTGCTTTCCCATGAAGACGTTTGAGTGCAGCAAGTTGATACTTTCCTGGTTGTGTAATCTAACAAGATATACAACTTAGTAGATTCGTTTCATTTCTAAAGTAGTTGTCTTAGAAAACAAAGATCTTCATTGCCAAACACTGTACTTTGTGAAATAAGCTAGTTCTGTTCTCAGAATGAGTTGATTTCCTATGAAGATGGTTGAGTGCAGCAAGTTCATACTTTCCTGGTTTGTGTAATCTAACAAGATGTACAAGTTAGTATATTCGTTTCATTTCTAAACTAGTTTGCTTAGAAAACAAAGGTCTTCATTGCCGAACACTGTACTGTGTGAAATAAGCCAGTTCTGTTCTCAGAATGAGTTGCTTTCCCACGAAGACAGTTGAGTGCAGCAAGATCAAACTTTCCCGGGTTTGTGTAATCTAACAAGATGTACAATTTAGTATATTCGTTTCATTTCTAAACTAGTTTGCTTAGAAAACAACGGTCTTCATTGCCGAACACTGTACTTTGTGAAATAAGCTAGTTCTGTTCTCAGAATGAGTTGCTTTCCCATGAAGATGGTTGAGTGCAGCAAGTTGATGCTTTCCTGGTTTGTGTAATCTAACAAGATGTACAACTTAGTAGATTCGTTTCATTTCTAAAGTAGTTTTCTTAGAAAACAAAGATCTTCATTGCCCAACACTGTACTGTGTGAAATAAGCTAGTTCTGTTCTGGGAATGAGTTTCATTCCCATGAACACGTTTGAGTGCAGCAAGTTGATACTTTCCTGGTTTGTGTAATCTAACAAGATGTACAACTTAGTAGATTCATTTCATTTCTAAAGTAGTTTGCTTAGAAAACAAAGATCTTCATTGCCAAACACTGTACTGTGTGAAATAAGCTAGTTCTGTTCTTGGAATGAGTTGCTTTCCAACGAAGACAGTTCAGTGCAGCAAGTTGATACTTTCCTGGTTTGTGTAATCTAACAAGATATACAACTTAGTAGATATGTTTCATTTCTAAAGTAGTTTGCTTAGAAAACAAAAATCTTCATTGCTAACACTGTACTGTGTGAAATAAGCTAGTTCTGTTCTCAGAATGAGTTGCTTTTCCACGAAGATGTTTGAGTGCAGCAAATTGATACTTTCCTGGTTTGTGTAATCTAACAAGATGTACAACTTAGTAGATTCATTTCATTTCTAAAGTAGTTTGCTTAGAAAACAAAGATCTTCATTTCTAACACTGTACTTTGTGAAATAAGCTAGTTCTGTTCTCAGAATGAGTTGCTTTCCCATGAAGATGGTTGAGTGCAGCAAGATCAAACTTTTCTGGTTTGTGTAATCTAACAAGATGTACAACTTAGTAGATTCATTTCATTTCTAAAGTAGTTTGCTTAGAAAACAAAGATCTTCATTGCCGAACACTGTACTGTGTGAAATAAGCTAGTTCTGTTCTCGGAATGAGTTGCTTTCCTATGAAGATTGTTGAGTGCAGCAAGATCAAACTTTCCTGGTTTGTGTAATCTAACAAGATGTACAACTTCTTAGATTCGTTTCATTTCTAAAGTAGTTTGTTTAGAAAACAAAGATCTTCATTGCAGAAAACTGTACTGACTGAAATAAGCTAGTTCTGTTCTTGGAATGAGTTGCTTTTCCCACGAAGATGGTTGAGTGCAGCAAGTTGATACTTTCCTGGTTTGTGTGATCTAACAAGATGTACAACTTAGTAGATACGTTTCATTTCTAAAGTAGTTTGCTTAGAAAACAAAGATCTTCATTCCCGAAAATTGTACTGGGTGAAATACGCTAGTTCTGTTCTTGGAATGAGTTGCTTTACTATGAAGACGGTTGAGTGCAGCAAGTTGATACTTTCCTGGTTTGTGTAATCTAACAAGATGTACAACTTAGTAGATTCGTTTCATTTCTAAAGTAGTTTGCTTAGAAAACAAAGATCTTCATTGATGAACACTGTACAGTGTGAAATAAGCTAGTTCTATTCTTGGAATGAGTTGCTTTTACTATGAAGATGGGTTGAGTGCAGCAAGTTGATACTTTCCTGGTTTGTGTAATCTAACCAGATGTACAACTTAGTAGATTCGTTTCATTTCTAAAGTAGTTTGCTTAGAAAACAAAGATTTTCATTGATGAAAACTGTACTGTGTGAAATAAGCTAGTTCTGTTCTTGGAATGAGTTGCTTTCCTATGAAGATAGTTGAGTGCAGCAAGTTGAAACTTTCCTGGTTTGTGTAATCTAACAAGATGTACAACTTAGTAGATTTGTTTCATTTCTAAAGTAGTTTTCTTAGAAAACAAAGGTCTTCATTGCTGAAACTGTACAGTGTGAAATAAGCTAGTTCTGTTCTCAGAATGAGTTGCTTTCCCCATGAATATGGTTGAGTGCATCAAGTTGATACTTTCCTGGTTTGTGTAATCTAACAAGATGTACAACTTAGTAGATTCGTTTCATTTCTAAAGTAGTTTGTTTAGAAAACAAAAGATCTTCAATGCCGAACACTGTACTGTGTGAAATAAGGTAGTTCTGTTCTGGGAATGAGTTGCTTTCCCACAAAATGGTTGAGTGCAGCAAGATCAAAATGTTCCTGGTTTGTGTAATCTAACAAGATGTACAACTTAGTAGATTCGTTTCATTTCTAAAGTAGTTTGCTTAGAAAACAAAACAAAGATCTTCATTGCTGAACACTGTACAGTGTGAAATAAGCTAGTTCTGTTCTCAGAATGAGTTGCTTTCCTACGAAGACTGTTGAGTGCAGCAATATCAAACGTTCCTGGTTTGTGTAATCTAACAAGATATACAACTTAGTAGATTCGTTTCATTTCTAAAGTAGTTTGCTTAAAAAACAAAGTTCTTCATTGCCAAACACTGTACTGTGTGAAATAAGCTAGTTCTGTTCTCAGAATGAGTTGCTTTACTATGAAGACGGTTGAGTGCAGCAAGTTCATACTTTCCTGGTTTGTGTAATCTAACAAGATGTACAACTTAGTAGATTGTTTCATTTATAAAGTAGTTTGCTTAGAAAACAAAGGTCTTCATTGCCAAACACTGTACTCTGTGAAATAAGCTAGTTTTGTTCTCAGAATGACATGCTTTCCTATGAAGACAGTTGAGTGCAGCAAGATCAAACTTTCCTGGTTTGTGTAATCTAACAAGATGTACAACTTATTAGATTTGTTTCATTTCTAAAGTAGTTTGCTTAGAAAACAAAGATCTTCATTGCCAAACACTGTACAGTGTGAAATAAGCTAGTCTTGTTTTGGAATGAGATGCTTTCCTACGAGAAGACAGTTGAGTGCAGGAAGATCAAACTTTCCTGGTTTGTGTAATCTAAAAAGATATACAACTTAGTAGATTCATTTCATTTCTAAAATAGTTTTCTTAGAAAACAAAGGTCTTCATTGCTGAACACTGTACAGTGTGAAATAAGCTAGTTCTCTTCTTGGAATGAGTTGCTTTCCCATGAAGAATGTTGAGTGCAGGAAGTTGATAATTTCCTGGATTTTGTAATCTAAGAAGATGTACAACTTAGTAGACTCGTTTCATTTCTAAAGTAGTTTGCTTTGAAAACAAAGGTCGTCATTGCCGAACACTGTACAGTGTGAAATATGCTCGTTCTGTTCTCGGAATGAGTTGCTTTACTACGAAGACGGTTGAGTGCAGCAAGTTGAAACTTTCCTGGATTTTGAAATCTAACAAGATGTACAACTTCTTAGATTCGTTTCATTTCTAAAGTAGTTTGCTTAGAAAACAAAGATCTTCATTGCCTAAAACTGTACTCTGTGAAATAAGCTAGTTCTGTTCTTGAAATGAGTTGCTCTACTACGAAGATGGTTGAGTGCAGCAAGTTGATACTTTCCTGGTGTTTGTAATCTAACAAGATGTACAACATAGTAGATTCGTATCATTTATTAAGTAGCTTACTTACAAAAGAAAGGCCTTCATTGTCAAACACTGTACTGTGTTAAATAAGCTAGTTCTGTTCACGGAATGAGTTGCTTTCCTACAAAGACGGTTGAGTGCAGCAAGGTGATACTTTCCTGTTTTGTTTAATCTAAGAAGATGTAAAATTTAGTAGATTCGTTTAATTTCTAAAGTAGTTTGCTTAGAAAACAAAGATCTTCATTGTCAAACATTGTGTACTGTGAAATAAACTAGTTCTGTTCTTGGAATGACATGCTTTCCTATGAAGATGGTTGAGTGCAGCAAGTTCAAACTTTCCTGGTTTGTGTAATCAAAGAAGAAATACAAATTAGTAGATTCTTTTCATTTCTAAAATAGTTGGCTTAGAAAACAAAGGTCTTCATTGCCAAACACTGTACAGTGTTAAATAAGCTAGTTCTGTTCTTGGAATGAGTTGCTTTCCTAAGAAGACGGTTGAGTACAGCAAGTTGATACGTTCCTGGTATTGTGTAATCTAACAAGATGTACAACTTAGTAGATTCTTTTCATTTCTAAAGTAGTTTGTTTAGAAAACAAAGATCTTCATTGCCAAACACTGTACAGTGTGAAATAAGCTAGTTCTGTTCTCGGAATGAGTTTCTTTCCTAAGAAGACGGTTGAGTGCAGCAAGATCAAATGTCTGGTTTGTGTAATCTAACAAGATGTACAACTTAGTAGATTCGTTTCATTTCTAAAGTAGTTTGCTTAGAAAACAAAGATCTTCATTGCCGAACACTGTACAGTGTGAAATAAGCTAGTTCTGTTCTTGGAATGAGTTGCTTTCCTACGAAGATGGTTGAGTGCAGCAAGATCAAACTTTCCTGGTTTGTGTAATCTAACAAGATGTACAACTTAGTAGATTCGTTTCATTTCTAAAGTAGTTTGTTTAAAAAACAAAGATCTTCATTGCCGAAAACTGTACTGTGTGAAATAAGCTAGTTCTGTTCTCAGAATGAGTTGCTTTCCCATGAAGACGGTTGAGTGCAGCAAGTTGATACTTTCCTGGTTTGTGTAATCTAACAAGATGTACAACTTAGTAGATTCATTTCATTTCTAAAGTAGTTTTTTAGAAAACAAAGATCTTCATTGCCGAAAAATGTACTGTGTGAAATAAGCTAGTTCTGTTTCTCAGAATGAGATGCTTTCCTGCACAAAGACAGTTGAGTGCAGCAAGATCAAACTTTCCTGGTTTGTGTAATCTAACAAGATGTACAACTTAGTAGATTCGTTTCATTTCCAAAGTCGTTTGCTTAGAAAACATAGAACTTCATTGCCAAAAATGTACAGTGTGAAATAAGCTAGTTCTGTTCTTGGAATGAGGTGCTTTCCTACAAAGACGGTTGAGTGCAGCAAGATCAAACTTTCCTGGTTTGTGTAATCTAACAAGATGTACAACTTAGTAGATTCGTTTCATTTCTAAAGTAGTTTGCTTAGAAAACAAAGATCTTCATTGCCGAAAACTGTACTGTGTGAAATAAGCTAGTTCTGTTCTCAGAATGAGTTGCTTTGCCACGAAGACGGTTGAGTGCAGCAAGTTGATACTTTCCTGGTTTGTGTAATCTAACAAGATGTACAACTTAGTAGATTCGTTTCATTTCTAAAGTAGTTTGCTTAGAAAACAAAGATCTTCATTGCCGTTCACTGTACTGTGTGAAATAAGCTAGTTCTGTTCTCAGAATGAGTTGCTTTCCACGAAGACGGTTGAGTGCAGCAAGTTGATACTTTCCTGGTTTTGTAATCTAACAAGATGTACAACTTAGTAGATTCATTTCATTTCTAAAGTAGTTTGCTTAAAAACAAAGATCTTCATTGCGAACACTGTACTGTGTGAAATAAGCTAGTTCTGTTCTTGGAATGAGTTGCTTTATTATGAAGACGGTTGAGTGCAGCAAGTTGATACTTTCCTGGTTTGTAATCTAACAAGATGTACAACTTAGTAGATTCATTTCATTTCTAAAGTAGTTTGCTTACAAAACAAAGATCTTCATTGCTGAACACTGTACTGTGTGAAATAAGCTAGTTCTGTTCTCGGAATGAGTTGCTTTCCAACAAAGACGGTTGAGTGCAGAAAGTTGATACTTTCCTGGTTTGTGTAATCTAACAAGATGTAAAACTTAGTAGATTCGTTTCATTTCTAAAGTAGTTTGCTTAGAAAACAAAGATCTTCATTGCTGAACACTGTACTGTGTGAAATAAGCTAGTTCTGTTCTCAGAATGAGTTGCTTTCCTATGAAGATGGTTGAGTGCAGCAAGTTGAAACTTTCCTGGTTTGTGTAATCTAACAAGATGTACAACTTAGTAGATTCGTTTCATTTCTAAAGTAGTTTGCTTAGAAAACAAAGATGTTTCATTTGCAGAACACTGTACTGTGTGAAATAAGCTAGTTCTGTTCTCAGAATGAGATGCTTTCCTATGAAGATGGTTGAGTGCAGCAAGATGAAACTTTCCTGGTTTGTGTAATCTAACAAGATGTACAACTTAGTAGAATAGTTTCATTTCTAAAGTAGTTTGCTTAGAAAACAAAGATCTTCATTGCCAAACACTGTACAGTGTGAAATAAGCTAGTTCTGTTCTCAGAATGAGTTGCTTTCCTATGAAGACGGTTGAGTGCAGCAAGTTGAAACTTTCCTGGTTTGTGTAATCTAACAAGATGTACAACTTAGTAGATTCGTTTCATTTCTAAAGTAGTTTGCTTAGAAAACAAAGATCTTCATTGCTGAAAAAATACTGTGTGAAATAAGCTGGTTCTGTTCTCGAATGAGTTGCTTTCCCATGAAGACGGTTGAGTGCAGAAAGTTGATACTTTCCTGGTTTGTGTCATCTAAAAACCTGTACAATTTAGTAGATTCGTTTCATTTCTAAAGTAGTTTGCTTAGAAAACAAAGATCTTCATTGTCGAACACGGTACAGTGTGAAATAAGCCAGTTCTGTTCTCAGAAAGAGTTGCTTTCCTATGACGACGGTTGAGTGTAGCAAGATCAAACTTTCCTGGTTTGTGTAATCTAACAAGATGTACAACTTAGTAGATTCGTTTCATTTATAAAGAAGTTTGATTAATAAACAAAGATATTCAATGCTGAACATTGTACAGTGGTAAATAAGCTAGTTCTCTTCTCGGAGTGACATGCTTTCCTATGAAGACGGTTGAGTGCATCAAGATCAAACTTTCCTGGTTTGTGTAATCTAACAAGATTTACAACTTAGAAGATTCGTTTCATTTATAAAGAAGTTTGATTAAGAAACGAAGATTTTCAATGCTGAACACTGTACTGTGTGAAATAAGCTAGTCTGTTCATGGAATGAGATGCTTTCCTACGACGACGGTTGAGTGCAGCAAGATCAAAATTTCCTGGTTTGTGTAATGTAACAAGATGTACAACTTAGTAGATTTGTTTCATTTATAAAGTAGTTTGCTTAGAAATCAAAGGTCTTCATTGCCGAACATTGTACTGTGTTAAAAAAGCTACTTCTGTTTTTGGAATGACTTGCTTTCCCATGAAGAAACTTGAGTTCAGGAAGTTGATACTTTCCTGGATTGTGTAATCTAAAAAGATATACAGCGTACTAGATTCATTTCATTTCTAAAATAGTTTGCTGAGAAAACAAAGATCTTCATTGCCGAACACTGTCATTTGTGAAATAAGCTAGTTCTGTTCTCCGAATGATTTGCTTTCCCACGAAGACGGTTCAGTGCAGCAAGTTGATACTTTCCTGGTTTGTGTAATCTAACATTATGTACAACTTAGTAGATTCATTTCATTTCTAACGTAGTTTGCTTATAAAACAAAGATCTTCATTGCCGAACATTGTACAGTGAGAAATAAGCTAGTTCTCTTCTCGGAGTGACATGCTTTCCTATGAAGACTGTTGAGTGCATCAAGATCAAACTTTCCTGGTTGTGTAATCAAACAAGGTGTACAAATTAGTAGATTCGTTTCATTTCTAAAGTAGTTTGCCTAGAAAATAAAGGTCTTCATTGCCAAACACTGTACTGTATGAAATAAGCTAGTTCTCTTCTTGGAATGAGTTGCTTTACCACGAAGATGGTTGAGTGCAGGAAGTTGATACGTTCCTGGATTGTGTAATCTAACAAGATGTACAGCTTAGTAGATTCGTTTCATTTCTAATGTATTTTGCTTAGAAAACAAAGATCTTCACTGCTGAACACTGTACTTTGTGAAATAAGGTAGTTCTGTCCTCAGAATGAGTGCCTTTCCCACAGAAAAGGTTGAGTGCAGGAAGTTGATACTTTGCTGGTTTGTGAAATCTTACAAGATATACAACTTAGTAGATTCGTTTCATTTCTAACATATTTTGCTTAGAATACAAAGATCTTCATTGCTGAACACTGTACTTTGTGAAATAAGGTAGTTCTGTCCTCAGAATGAGTGCCTTTCCCACAAAAAAGGTTGAGTGCAGGAAGTTGATACTTTGCTGGTTTGTGAAATCTTAAAAGATATACAACTTAGTAGATTCGTTTCAGTTCTACAGTAGTTTGCTTAGAAAACAGAGATCTTCATTGCCGAACATTGTACATTGCCGAACACTATACTTTGTGAAATAAGCTAGTTCTGTTCTGGGAATAAGTTGCTTTCCCACGAAGACGGTTGAGTGCAACAAGTTGATACTTTCCTGGTTTGTGTAATCTAACAAGATGTACAACTTAGTAGATTCATTTCATTTCTAAAGTAGTTTAATTAGAAAACAAGGACCTTCATTGCTGAACACTGTACACTGTGAAATAAGCTAGTTATGTTCTCTGAATGAGATGCTTTCCTACGAAGACTTTGAGTGCAGCAAGATCAAACGTTCCTGGTTTGTGTAATCTCACAACATGTACAACGTAGTAGGTTCGTTTCATTTCTAAAGTAGTTTGCTTAGAAAACAAAGATCTTCATTGCCGAACCCTGCACTGTATGAAATAAGCTAGTTCTGTTCTAGGAATGATTTGCCTTCCTACGAAGATGGTTGAGTGCAGCAAGATCAAACTTTCCTCGTTTGTGTAATCTAACAAGATGCACAACTTAGTAGATTCGTTTCATTTCTAAGGTAGTTTGCTTAGAAAACAAAGATCTTCATTGCCGAACATTGTACAGTGTGAAATAAGCTAGTACTGTTGTCAGAAGGAGTTGCTTTCCCATGAAGATGTTTGAGTGCAGGAAGTTCACACTTTCCTGGATTGTATAATCTAACAGGATGTACAGCTCATTAGATTCGTTTCATTTCTAAAGTAGTTTGCTTAGAAAACAAAGATCGTCTTTGCCAAACACTGTACTTTATGAAATAAGCTACTTCTGTTCTCGGAATGTGTTGCATTCCCACGAAGACTGTTGAGTGCACCAAGTTGATACTTTCCTGGTTTGTGTAATCTAAGAAGATGTAAAACTTAGTAGATTCATTTCATTTCTAAAGTAGTTTAATTAGAAAACAAAGATCTTCATTGCCGAAAACTGTAATGCGTGAAATAAGCTAGTTTTTTTTTCGGAATGAGTTGCTTTAGTACGAAGACGGTTGAGTGCAGCAAATAGATACTTTACTGGTTTGTGTAATCTGTCAAGATATACATCTTATTAGATTCGATTCATTTCTAAAGTACTTTGCTGAGAAAACAAAGGTCTTCATAGCCAAACACTGTACTGTGTGAAATAAGCTAGTTCTGTTCTCAGAAGGAGTTGCTTTCCCACGAAGATGGTTGAGGGTGGAAAGTTGATACTTTCCTGGTTTGTGTAATCTAAAAAGAGGTACAACTTAGTAGATCCGTTTCATTTCTAAAGTAGTTTGCTTAGAAAACAAAAGTCTTCATTGCCGAATACTGTACTATGTGAAATGAAAGTCGTTCTGTTCTCAGAATAAGAACGAAGATGGTTGAGTGCAGGAAGTTGATACTTTCCTGGATTGTGTAATCTAACAAGATGTACAGCTTCGTAGATTCGTTTCATTTCTAATATAGTTTGCTTAGAAAACAAAGATCTTCATTGCCGAATACTGTTCTTTGTGACATAAGCTAGTTCTCTTCTGGGAATGAGTTGCACTCCCACGAAGACGGGTGAGTGCAGCAAGTTGATACTTTCCTGGTTTGTGTAATCTAACCACATGTACAACTTGGTTTGGGTTATCTATCAAGATGTACAATTTAGTAGATTCATTTCATTTCTAAAGTTGTTTGCTTAGAAAACAAAGATCTTCATTGCCGAACACTGTCCTGTGTGAAATATGCTTGTTCTGTTCTCGGAATGAGTTTCTTTCCTACGAATACGATTGAGTGCAGCAAGGTGAAACCTTCCTGGTTTGTGTAATCTAACAAGATATACAACTTAGTAGATTCGTTTCATTTGTAACGTAGTTTGCGTAGAAAAATAAGGTCTTCATTGCGCAGCACTGTACTTTTTAGAATAAGCAAGTTCTGTTCTCGGAATGAGTTGCGTTCCCGCGAAGACAGTTGAGTGCAGCACGCTGATACTTTCCAGGCTTGTCCAATCTAACAAGACGTACAACTTAGTAGATTCATTTCATATCTAAAGTAGTTTTTTTAGAAAACAAAGTTCTTCATTGCTGAACACTGTACTTTGTGAAATAAGCTAGTTCTATTCTCGGAATTAGATGCTTTCCCACGAAGACGGTTGAGTGCAGCAAGTTGAAACTTTCTTGGATTGTGTAATCTAACAAGATGTACAACTTAGTAGATGTGTTTCATTTTTAAAGTAGTGTGCTTAGAACACAAAGATGTTCATTTGCAAATGCCGTACAGTGTGAAATAAGCTAGTTCTCTGCTCAGAATGAGATGCTTTCGTACGAAGACGGTTGAGTGCAGCAAGATAAAACTTTCCTGGTTTGTGTAATCTAACAAGATGTACAACTTAGTAGAATCGTTTCATTTCTAAAGTAGTTTGCTTAGAATACAAAGATGTTCATTGCCGAAAACTGTACTGTGTGAATAAGCTAGTTCTGTTCTCATAATGAGTTGCTTTACTACGAAGACGGTTGCGTGCAGAAAGTTGATACTTTACTGGTTTGTGTATTCTATCTAGATGTACATCTTAGTAGATTCGTTTCATTTCTAAAGTAGTTTGCATAGAAAACAAAGGTCTTCATTGCCGAACATTATATAGGGTGAAATAAGCTAGTTCTGTTCTCATAATGACATGCTTTCCTACGAAGACGATTGAGTGCAGCAAGATCAAACTTTTCCGGTGTGTTTAATCTAACAAGACGTACTACTTAGTAGATTTCTTTCATTTCTAAAGTAGTTTGCTTAGAAAACAAAGATCTTCATTGCTGAAAACTGTACTGTGTGAAATAAGCTAGTTCTGTTCTCGGAATGAGTTGCTTTACTACGAATATGGTTCAGTGTACCAAGTTGATACTTTCCTGGTTTGTGTAATCTAACAAGATGTACATCTTAGTAGATTCGTTTAATATCTAAAGTAGTTTCTTAGAAAAGAAAGGTCTTCATTGCCAAAAACTGTACTGTGTGAAATAACCTAGTTTTGTTCTCGGAATGACTTGCTTTCCCATGAAGATGGTTGATTGCGGGAAGTTGATACTGTCCTGATTTGTGTAATCTAACAAGATGTACAACTTAGTAGACTCGGTTCATTTCTAAAGTAGTTTGCTGAGAAAACAATGATATTCTTTTATAAACACTGTGCAGTGTGACATAAGCTACTTCTGTTCTTGGAATGAGTTCCTTTCTAAGAAGACGGTTGAGTGCAGCAAGATCAAACTTTCCTGGTTTGTATAATCTACCAAGATGTGCAACTTAGTAGATTCGTTTCATTTCTAAAGCAGTTTGCTGAAAAAACAAAGATATTCATTGCCGAAAACTGTACTGTGTGAAATAAGCTACTTCTGTTCTCGGAATCAGTTGCTTTCCCACAAACACGGATGTGTGCAGCAAGTTGATACTTTCCTGGTTTGTGTAATCTAACAAGATGTACAACTTAGTAGTTTCATTTCATTTCTAAAGTAGTTTCCTTAGAAAACAATTATCTTCATTTCCGAACACTGTACAGTGTGACATAAGCTAGTTCTGTTCTGGGAATGACATGCTTTAATACAAAAACGGTTAAGTGCAGCAAGATCAAACTTTCCTGGTTTGTGTAATCTAACAAGATGTACAAGTTATTAGATTCGTTTCATTTCTACAGCAGTTTGCTTAGAAAACAATGATCTTCATTGCTGAAAACTGTACTGTGTGAAATAAGCAAGTGCTGTTCTCGGAATGACTTACTTTCCCACGAAGCTAGTTTTGTTCTCGGAATGAGTTGCTTTCCCACAAACACGGATGAGTGCAGCAAGTTGATACTTTCCTGGTTTGTGTAATCTAACAAGATGTACAACTTAGTAGATTCGTTTCATTTCTAAACTAGTTGGCTTAGAAAACAAAGATCTTCATTGCCGAATACTGTACTGTGTGAAATCAACTACTTCTGTACTGGGAATGAGTTACTATCGCACGAAGATGGTTGAGTGCAGTAACTTGATATTTTCCTGGTTTGTATAATGTAACAAGGTGTACAACTTAGTCAATCCGTTTCATTTCGAAAGCAGTTTGCTTAGCAAACAAAGATCTTCATTCCCAAACATTGTACTGTGTGAAATATGCTTGTTCTGTTCTCGGAAAGAGTTTCTTTCCTATGAAGACGGTTGAGAGCAGCAAGTTGAAACCTTCCTGGTTTGTGTAATCTAACATTATATACAACTTAGTAGATTTGTTTCATTTCTAAAGTCGTTTGCTTAGAAAATAAAGATCTTCATTGCCGAAAAGTTTACTGTGTGAAATAAGCTAGTTCTGTTCACGGAATGACATGCTTTCCTACGAAGACAGTTGAGTGCAACAAGATCAAACTTTCCTGGTTTGTGTAATCCAACCAGATGTACAACTTAGTAGATTCGTTTCATATCTGAAGTAGTTTGCTTAGAAAACAAAGATCTTCATTGCCAAAAACTGTACTGTGTGAAATAAGCTAGTTCTGTTCTCGGAATGAGTTGCTTTCCTATAAAGACGGTTGAGAGCAGCAAGTGGAAAGTTTCCTGGATTGTGTAATCTAACAAGATGTACAACTTTGTAGGTTCGATTCATTTCTAAAGTAGTTTGCTGAGAAAACAAAGATCTTCATTGCTGGAAACTGTACTGTGTGAAATAAGCTAGGTCTGTTCTCGGAATGAGTTGCTTTCCCACAAAGACGGTTGAGTGCCACAAATTGATAATTTCCTGGATTGTGTAATCTAACAAGATGTACAACTAAGTAGATTCGTTTCATTTCTAAAGTAGTTTGTTTAGAAAACAAAGGTCTTCATTGCTGAACACTGTACTGTGTGAAATAAGCTAGGTCTGTTCTCGGAATGAGTTACTTTCCTACAAATCCGGTTGAGTGCAGAAAGATCAAACTTTCCTGGTTTGTGTAATCTAACAAGATATACTTATTAGTAGATTCGTTTCATTTCTAAAGTTGTTTGCTTAGAAAACAAAGATATTCATTGCCGAACATTGTATAGTGTGAAATAAGCTAGTTCTGTTCTCGGAATGAGATGCTTTCCTACGAAGAAGGTTGAGTGCAGCAAGATCAATCTTTCCTGGTTTGTGTAATCTAACAAGATGTACAACTTAGTAAATTTGTTTCATTTCTAAAGTAGTTTGCTTATTAAACAAAGATCTTCATTGCCAAAAACTGTACTGATGGAAATAAGCTAGTTCTGTTCTCGGAATGAGTTGCTTTACTACGAAGACAGTTGAGTGCAGCAAGTTGATACTTTCCTGGACTGTGTAATCTAACAGAATGTACAACTTCGTAGATTCGTTTCATTACTAATGTCGTTTGCTTAGAAAACAAAAGTCTTCATTACTGAACACTGTACTGTGTGAAATAAGCTAGTTCTGTTCTCGGGATGAATTGCTTTCCCACGAAGATGGTTGAGTGCAGGAAGTTGATAAGTTTCCTGGATTGTGTAATCTAACAAGATGTACAGCTTAGCAGATTTGTTTCATTTCTAAAGTAGTTTGGTTAGAACACAAAGATCGTTATTGCCGAACACTGTACTTTGTGAAATAAGCTAGTTCTGTTTTGGGAATAGGATGCTTTCCCACAAAGACGCTTGAGTGCAGCAAGATCAAACTTTCCTGTTCTGTGTAATCTAACAAGATGTACAACTTAGTAGATTCGTTTGATTTCTAAAGTTGTTTACTTAGAAAACAAAGATCTTCATTGCCTAACATTGTATAGTGCGAAATAAGCTAGTTCTGTTCTCGGAATGAGTTGCATTCCCACGAAGACAGTTGAGTGCAGCAAGTGGAAACATTCCTCTTTTGTGTAGTCTGACAAGATGTACAACTTAGAATAGTAGATTTGTTTTATTTCTAAAGTAGTTTGCATTGAAAAGAAAGGTCTTCATTGTCTAAAAGTGTACTGTGTGAAATACGCTAGTTCTGTTCTCAGAATGAGTTGCTTTCCCATGAAGATAGTTGAGTGTATGAAGTTGATACTTACCTGGATTGTGTAATCTAACAAGATATACAACTTAGTAGATTCGTTTCATTTCTAAAGTAGTTTGCTGAGAAAACAAAGATCTTTATTTCTGAACACTGTAATTTGTGAAATAAGCTAGTTCTGTTCTCAGAATGAGGTCCTTTCCGACAAAGACGGTTGAGTGCAGCAAGATCAAACTTTCCTGGTTTGTGTAATCTAACAAGCTGTACAGCTTAGTAGATTCATTTCATTTCTAAAGTAGTTTGCTTAGAAAACAAAGTTCTTCATTGCCAAACACTGTACCTTGTGAAATAAGCCAGTTCTGTTCTCGGAATGAGATGCTTTCCTACGAAGATGGTTGAGTGCAGCAAGATCAATCTTTCTTGGTTTGTGTAATCTAACAATAGGTACAACTTAGTAGATTCGTTTCATTTCTAAAGTAGTTTGCTTAGAAAACAAGATCTTCACAGCCTAAAACTGTAGTGTTTGAAATAAGCTAGTTCTGTTCTCGGAAAGATTTGCTTTACTACAAAGACGGTTGAGTGCAGCAAGTTGATATTTTCCTGCTTTGTGTAATCTTACAGTATGTACAACTTGGTTGATTCATTTGATTTCTAAAGTAGTTTGCTTAGAAAACAAAGGTCTTCATTTGTGAACAATGTACTGTGTGAAATAAGCTACTTCTGTTCGAGGAATGAGTGCTTTCCTATGAAGACGGTTGAGTGCAGCAAGATCAAACTTTCCTGGTTAGTGTAATCCAACCAGATGTACAACTTAGTAGATTGGTTTTATATCTAAAGTAGTTTGCTTAGAAAACAAAGATCTTCATTGCCACAAACTGTACTGTGTGAAATAAGCTAGTTCTGTTCTCGGAATGAGTTGCTTTCCTACACAGATGATTGAGAGCATGAAGTGCAAAGTTTCCTGGATTGTGTAATCTAACAAGATGTACAACTTCGTAGGTTCGTTTCATTTCTAAAGTAGTTTGCTGAGAAAACAAAGATCTTCATTGCTGTTCTCGGAATGAGTTGCTTTCCCACAAAAACGGTTGAGTGCAGCAAGTTGATACTTTCCTGGTTTGTGTAATCTAACAAGATGTACAACATAGTAGATTCATTTCATTTCTAAAGTAGTTTGCGTAGAAAACAAAGGTCTTAATTGCCAAACACTGTACTGTGTGAAATAAGCTGGTTCTGTTCTCGGAATGAGTTGCTTTCCTACAAAGACGGTTGAGTGCAGAAAGATCAAACTTTCCTGGTTTGTGTAATCTAACAAGATGTACAACTTAGTAGATTCATTTCATTTCTAAAGTAGTTTGCTTAGAAAACAAAGATCTTCATTTCTGCACATTGTACAGTGTGAAATAAGCTAGTTCTGTTCTTGGAATGAGTTGCTTTCCTAGGAAGACAGTTGAGTGCAGCAAGATGAAACTTTCCTGTTTTGTGTAATCTAACAAGATGTGCAACTTCGTAGATTTGCTTCATTTCTAAAGTAGTTTGCTTAGAAAACAAAGATCTTCATTACCAAACACTGTACTGTGTGAAATACGCTACTTCTGTTCTCAGAATGAGTTGCTTTACTACAAAAACGGTTGAGTGCAGCAAGTTGATACTTTCCTGGATTGTGTAATCTAGAAAGATGTATAACTCAGTAGATTCGTTTGATATCTAAAGTAGTTTGCTAAGAAAACAAAGATCTTCACTGCCAAAAACTATTCTGTTTAAAATAAGCTAGTCCTGTTCTCGGAATTAGTTGTTTTCCTATGAAGACAGTTGAGTGCAGCAAGTTGAAACTTTCCTGGATTGTGCAATCTAACAAGATGTACAACTTACTAGATTCGTTTCATTTCTAAAGTAGTTTTCTTAGAAAACAAAGATCTTCATTGCGGAACACTGTACTGTGTGAGATGAGCTAGTTCTGTTCGCGTAACGAGAGGCTTTCCTACTAATATGGTTAAGTGCGGCACGATCGAACTTTCCTGGTTTGCGTAATCTAACAAGACGTACAACTTAGTAGATTCCTTTCATTTCTAAAGTAGTTTGCTTAGAATACAAAGATCTTCATTGCCAAACATTGTACCATGTGAAATCAGCTATTTCTATTCTCGGAATGAGTTGTTTTCCAACGAAGAAGGTTGAGTGCAGCAAGGTGAAACTTTCCTGGATTTTGTAATCGAAAAAGATGTGGAACTGAGTAGAATCGTTTCATTTCTAAAGTAATTTGCTTAGAAAACAAAGATCTTCATGTTGAAAACTGTACTGTGTGAAATAAGCTAGTTTCATTCTCGGAATCAGTTGCGTTCCTACGAAGACAGTTGAGTGCAGCAAGTTGATACTTTCCTGGTTTGTGAAATCTAACAAGATGTACAACTTAGTAGGGTCGTTTCATTTCTAAAGTAGTTTGCTTAGAAAACAAAGGTCTTCATTGCTCAACACTGTACTGAGTGAAATAAGCTTGTTCTGTTCTCAGAATGGGTTGCTTTCCTACAACGACTGTTGAGTGCAGCAAGTTGAAAGCTACCTGGTTTGTGTAACTAACAAGATGAACAGCTTAGTACATTCGTTTCATTTCTCAACTAGTTTGATTAGAAAATAAAGTTCTTCATTGCTGAACACTGTACAGTGTGAAATAAGCTAGTTCTGTCTCGGAATGAGTTGCTGTCCTACAAAGACGGTTGAGTGCAGCAAGTTAAAACTTTCCTCGATTGTGTAATCTCACAAGATATAAAACTTAGTAGGTCCGTTTCATTTCTAAAGTAGTTTGCTTAGAAAACAAAGATCTTCATTGCCGAACACTGTACAGAGTGAAATAACTTAGTTCTGTTCGCGGAATGAGATGCTTTCCTGCTAAGATGGTTGAGTGCAGCAAGTTGATACTTTCCTGGTTTGTGTAATCTAACAAGATGTACAACTTAGTAGATATGTTTCATTTCTACAGTAGGTTGCTTAGAAAACAAAAATCTTCATTGCCCAGCACTGTATTGTGTGAAATAAGCTTGTTTAGTTCTCGGAATTAGTTGCTTTCCCACGAATACTGTTGAGTTCCGCAAGTTGATACTTTCCTGGTTTGTGTAATGTAACAAGATGTAAAAGTTAACAGATTCCTTTCATTTCAAAGTAGTTTGCTTAGAAAACTAAGATGTTCATTGCCGAACAGAGTACTGTGTGAAATAAGCTAGTTTGGTTTGCGGAATGAGATGCTTTCCTACGAAGACGGTTGAGTGCAGCAAGATCAATCTTTCCTGGTTTGTGTAATCTAACAAGATGTACAACTTTGTAGATTCGTTTCATTTCTAAAGTAGTTTGCATAAAAAACAAGGATCGTCATTTCCGAACACTGTACCATTTGAAATAAGCTAGTTCTGTTCTTGGAATGAGTTGCTTTACTACGAAGACAGTTGAGTGCAGCAAGTTGATATTTTCCTGGTTTGTGTAATCTAAGAACATGTACAACTTAGTAGATTCTTTTCATTTCTAAAGTAGTTTGTTTAGAAAACAAAGGTCTTCATTGCCGACCAATGAACTGTTTGAAATAAGCTAGTTCTGTTTTTTGAATGAGTTGCTTTCCCACGAAGATGATTGAGTGCAGGAAGTTGATACGTTCCTGGATTGTGTAATCTAACAAGATGTACAGCTTAGTAGGTTCATTTCATTTCTAAAGTAGTTTGGTTATAAAACAAAGATCTTCATTGCTGAACATTGTACTTTGTGAAATGAGCTAGTTCTTTTCTGGGAATGAGTTGCTTTCCCACGAAGACAGTTGAGTACAGCAAGATGAAACTTTCCTGGTTTGTGTAATCTGAGAAGATGTACAACTTAGTAGATTCGTTTCATTTCTAAAGTAGTTTGCTTAGAAAACAAAGATCTTTATTGCCGAAAACTGTACTGTGTGAAATAAGCTAGTTCTGTTCTGGGAATGAGTTGCTTTACTACGAAGATGGTTGAGTGCAGCAAGTTCATAGTTTCCTGGTTTTTGTATTCTAACAAGATGTACATCTTAGTAGCTTCGTTTCATTTCTAAAGTAGTTTTCTGAGGAAACAAAGGTCTTCATTGACGAACACTGTACTATGTGAAATAAGCTAGTTCTGTTTTTGGAATGAGTTGCTTTCCCATGAAGATTGCTGAATGCGGGAAGTTGATACCTTCCTGCTTTGTGTAATCTAACAAGATGTACAACTTAGTAGATTCATTTCATTTCAAAAGTAGTTTGCTTAGAAAACTTGATCTTCATTGCCGAACACTCTACCATGTGAAATACGCTAGTTCTGTTCTTGGAATGAGTTGCTTTATCACAAAGAAGGTTGTGTGCAGGAGGTTGATACTTTCCTGGTTTCTTTATTCTAACAAGATGTACAACTTAGTAGATTCATTTCATTTCTAAAGTAGTTTGCTTAGAAAACAAAGATCTTCATTTCCGAACACTGTACTCTGTGAAATAAGCTAGTTCGATTCATGGAATGAGATGTTTTACTACGAAGACGGTTCAGTGCCGTAAGTTGATACTTTCCTGCTTTGTGTAATCTAACAAGATGTACAACTTAGTAGATATGTTTCCTTTCTAAAGTACTTTGCTTAGAAAAGAAAGATCTTCATTGCCAAACACTACTGTGTGAAATAAGCTAGTTATTTTCTTGGAATGAGTTGCTTTACTATGAAGCCAGTTGAGTGCAGCAAGCTGATACTTTCTTTGTTTGTGTAATCTAACAACATGTACAACGTAGTAAATTCGTTTCATTTCTAAAGTAGTTTGCTTAGAAAACAAAGATCTTCAGTGCCGAACACTGTACAGTGTGAAATAAGCTAGTTCTGTTCTCAGAACCAGATGCTTTCCTACGAAGATGGTTGAATGCAGAAAGATCCAACTGTCCTGGTTTGTGTAATCTTAGAATATGTACAACTTAGAAGATTGGCTTCATTTCAAAAACAGTTTGCTTAAAAAACAAAGATCTTCATTACCAAACACTGTACTTTGTGAAATAAGCTAGTTATATTCTCAGAATGAGTTGCTTTTACACAAAGTCGGTTGAGTGCAGCAAGTTGATACATTCCTGGTTTGTATAATCTAAGAAGATGTACAACATAGTAGATTCATTTCATTTCTAAAGTCGTTTGCTGAGAAAAGAAAGATCTTCATTGTAGTACACTGTACAGTGTGAAATAAGCTAGTTCTGTTCTCGGAATGAGATGCTTTCCTACGAACACGGTTGAGTGCAGCAAGATGAAACTTTCCTGTTTTGTGTAATCTAAAAAGATGTACAACCTAGTAGATTTGCTTCATTTCTAAAGTAGTTTGCTTAGAGAACAAAGATCTTCATTGCCGAAAACTGCACTGTGTGAAATAAGCTAGTTGTGTTCTCAGAATGTGTTCCTTTACTATGAACATGGTTGAGTACAGAAAGATCAAACTTTCCTGGTTTTTTGTAATGTAAGAAGATTTACAAGTTAGTAGATTCATTTCATTTCTACTGTAGTTTGCTTAGAAAACCAAGATCTTCATTGCCATACACTGTACTTTGTGACATAAGCTAGTTCTGTTCGTGGAATGAAATGCGTTCCTTAGAAAGACGGTGGAGTGCAGCAAGATCAAACTTTCCTGGTTTGTGTAATCTAACAAGATGTAAAACTTAGTAGATTCGTTTTATTTCTAAGGTAGTTTGCTTAGAAATCAAATATCTTCATTGCCGAAAACTGTAGGTGGTGAAATAAGCTAGTTCTGTTCTCAGAATGAGTTACTTTCCTATGAAGACGGTTGAGTACAGCAAGTTGAATCTTTCCTGGATTGTGTAATATAACAAGATGTACAACTTAGTAGATTCGTATCATTTCTAAAGTAGTTTGTTTATAAAACAAAGATCGTCATTTCCCAACACTGTACCATGTGAAATAAGCTAGTTCTGTTCTCGGAATGAGCTGCTTTACTATGAAGATGGTTGAGTGCAGCAAGTTGATATTTTCCTGGTTTGTGTAATCTAACAAGATATACAACTTAGTAGATTCGTTTCATTTCTAAAGTAGTTTGTTTAGAAAACAAAGGTCTTCATTGCCAAACACAATACTGTGTGAAATAAGCTAGTTCTGTTCTCGGAATGAGTTGCTTTATCACAAAGAAGGTTGAGTGCAAGAGGTTGATACTTTCCTGGTTTGTTTAATCTAAGAAGATATACAACTTAGTAGTTCGTTTCATTTCTAAAGTAGTTTGCTTAGGAAGCAAAGATCTTCATTTCCGTACACTGTTCTGTGTGAAATAAACTAGTTCAGTTCACAGAATGAGATGTTTTACTACGAAAACGGTTCATTGCAGTAAGTTGATACTTTTCTGGTTTGTGTAATCTAACAAGATATACAACTTAATAGATATGTTTCATTTCTAATGTAGTTTGCTTAGAAAACAAAGATATTCATTGCTGAACACTGTACTGTGTGAAATAAGCTAGTTCTGTTTTCGGAATGAGTTGCTTTACTACAAAGACGGTTGAGTGCAGCAAGCTGATACTTTCCTGGTTTGTGCAATCTAACAACATGTACAACGTAGTAAATTCGTTTCATTTCTAAAGTAGTTTGCTTAGAAAACAAAATCTTCATTGCCGAACACTATACAGTGTGAAGTAAGCTAGTTCTGTTCTCGGAACCAGATGCTTTCCTATGAAGACAGTTGAATGCAGAAAGATCAAACTTTCCTGGTTTGTGTAATCTAACAAGATGTCCAACTTAGAAGATTCGCTTCATTTCAAAAGTAGTTTGATTAGAAAACAAAGATCTTCATTACCGAACACTGTACTTTGTGAACTAAGCTAGTTCTGTTCTCAGAATGAGTTGCTTTCCCACAAAGTCGGTTGAATGCAGCAAGTTGATACATTACTGGTTTGTATAATCTAACAAGATATACAACTTAGTAGATTCGTTTCATTTCTAAAGTCGTTTGCTGAGAAAACAACGATCTTCATTTTAGTACACTGTACACTGTGAAATAAGCTAGTTCTGTTCTCTGAATGAGATGCTTTCCTACGAAGACGGTTGAGTGCAGCAAGATCAAATTTTCCTGTTTTGTGTAATGTAAGAAGATGTACAACCTAGTAGATTTGCTTCATTTCTGAAGTAGTTTGCTTAGAGAACAAAGATCTTCATTTCCGAACACTGTGCTGTGTGAAATAAGCTAGTTCTGTTCTCGGAATGATTTGCTTTACTACGAAGACGGTTGAGTACAGAAAGATCAAACATTCCTGGGTTTTGTAATCTAACAAGATTTACAACTTAGTAGATTCACTTCATTTCTAAAGTAGTTTGCTTAGAAAACAAAGATCTTTATTGACGAACACTGTACAATGTGAAATAAGCTAGTTCTGTTCTCAGCATGAGATGCTTTTGTACGAAGACTGTTGAGTGCAGCAAGATCAAACTTTCCTGGTTTTTGTAATCTAAAAAGATGTACAACTTAGTAGATTCACTTCATTTCTACAGTAGATTGCTTAGAAAACAAAGATCTTCATTGCCGAACACTCTACTGTGTGAAATAAGCTAGTTCTGTTCTCAGAATGAGTTGCTTTACTACAAAGACGGTTGAGTGCAGCAAGTTGATACTTTCCTGGTTTGTATAATCTAAAAAGATGTACAAGTTAGTAGATTCGTTCCATTTCTAAAGTAGTTTGCTTAGAAAACAAAGGTCTTCATTGCCAAACACAGTACTGTGTGAAATAAGCTAGTTCTATTCTCGGAATGAGTTGCTTTACCACGAAGAAGATTGAGTGCAGGAACTGAATCCTTTTCTGGTTTGTGTAATCTATAAAGATGTACAACTTATGAGATTCATTTCATTTCTAAAGTAGTTTACTTAGAAAACAAAGATCTTCATTGCCAAACACTGTACCTGTGTGAAATAAGCTAGTTCTGTTCTTGGAATGACTTGCTTTCCTACTAAGACTGTTGAGTGCAGCAAGTTGATACTTTCCTGGTTTGTGTAATCTAACAAGATGTACAACTTAGTAGATTCATTTCATTTCTAAAGTAGTTTGCTTAGAAAACAAAGATCTTCATTGCTGAACACTGTAATTGTGTGAAATAAGCTAGTTCTGTTCTCAGAATGAGTTGCTTTCCTACGAAGACAGTTGAGTGCAGCAAGTTGATACTTTCCTGGTTTGTGTAATCTAACAAGATATACAACTTAGTAGATTCGTTTCATTTCTAAAATAGTTTGCTTAGAAAACAAAGATCTTCATTGCTGAACACTGTACTGTGTGAAATAAGCTAGTTCTGTTTGCAGAATGAGATGCTTTCCTAAGAAGATGGTTGAGTGCAGCAAGTTCATACTTTCCTGGTTTGTGTAATCTAACAAGATGTACAACTTAGTAGATTCGTTTCATTTCTAAAGTAGTTTGCTTAGAAAACAAAGATCTTCATTGCCGAAAACTGTACTGTGTGAAATAAGCTAGTTCTGTTCTCAGAATGAGTTGCTTTCCCTATGAAGACGGTTGAGTGCAGCAAGTTGATACTTTCCTGGTTTGTGTAATCTAACAAGATGTACAACTTAGTAGATTCGTTTCATTTCTAAAGTAGTTTGCTTGAAAACAAAAATCTTCATTTCTGAACACTGTACTGTGTGAAATAAGCTAGTTCTGTTCTTGGAATGAGTTGCTTTCCTACGAAGAGATGGTTGAGTGCAGCAAGTTGATATTTTCCTGGTTTGTGTAATCTAACAAGATGTACAACTTAGTAGATTCTTTTCATTTCTAAAGTAGTTTGCTAAGAAAACAAAGGTCTTCATTGTCGAAGTTTACTGTGAAATAAGCTAACGGAATGAGTTGCTTTTCCACGAAGATGTTTGAGTGCAGCAAGATCAAACTTTCCTGGTTTGTGTAATCTAACAAGATGTACAACTTAGTAGATTCGTTTCATTTCTAAAGTAGTTTAATTAAAAAAACAAAGATCTTCATTGCTGAACACTGTACAGTGTGAAATAAGCTAGTTCTGTTCTTGGAATGATTTGCTTTTGAAGATGGTTCAGTGCAGCAAGTTGATACTTTCCTGGTTTGTGTAATCTAACAAGATGTACAACTTAGTAGATTCGTTTCATTTCTAAAGTAGTTTGCTTAGAAAACAAAGTTCTTCATTGTTGAACACTGTACTGTGTGAAATAAGCTAGTTCTGTTCTGGAATGAGTTGCTTTCCCATGAAAGATGGTTGAGTGCAGGAAGTTGATACTTTCCTGGTTTGTGTAATCTAACAAGATGTACAACTTAGTAGATTCGTTTCATTTCTAAAGTAGTTTGCTTAGAAAACAAAGATCTTCATTGCAGAACACTGTACTGTGTGAAATAAGCTAGTTCTGTTCTTGGAATGAGTTGCTTTCCATGAAGACGGTTGAGTGCAGCAAGTTGATACTTTTCTGGTTTGTGTAATCTAACAAGGTGTACAACTTAGTAGATTCATTTCATTTCTAAAGTAGTTTGCTTAGAAAACAAAGATCTTCATTGCTGAACACTGTACTGTGTGAAATAAGCTAGTTCTGTTCTGAGAATGAGTTGCTTTCCTACAAAGATGGTTGAGTGCAGCAAGTTGAAACTTTCCTGGTTTGTGTAATCTAACAAGATGTACAACTTAGTAGATTCGTTTCATTTCTAAAGTAGTTTGTTTAGAAAAACAAAGATCTTCATTGTTGAACACTGTACTTGTGTGAAATAAGCTAGTTCTGTTCTGGAATGAGTTGCTTTACTATGAAGACGGTTGAGTGGAGCAAGTTGATATTTTCCTGGTGTGTGTAATATAACAAGATGTACAACTTAGTAGATTCATTTCATTTGTAAAGTAGTTTGCTTAGAAAACAAAGTTCTTCATTGCTGAACACTGTACTGTTTGAAATAAGCTAGTTCTGTTCTTGGAATGAGTTGCTTTCCTAAGAAGATGGTTGAGTGCAGGAAGTTGAAACTTTCCTGGATTGTGTAATCTAACAAGATGTACAACTTAGTAGATTCATTTCATTTCTAAAGTAGTTTGCTTAGAAAACAAAGATCTTCATTGCTGAACACTGTACTGTGTGAAATAAGCTAGTTCTGTTCTCGGAATGAGTTGCTTTCCCACAAAGATGGTTGAGTGCAGCAAGTTGATACTTTCCTGGTTTGTGTAATCTAACAAGATGTACAACTTAGTAGATTCGTTTCATTTCTAAAGTACTTTGCTTAGAAAACAAAGATCTTCATTTCCGAACACTGTACTTTGTGAAATAAGCTAGTTCTGTTCTCGGAATGAGTTGCTTTCCCACGAAGACGGTTGAGTGCAGCAAGTTGATACTTTCCTGGTTTGTGTAATCTAACAAGATGTACAACTTAGTAGATTCGTTTCATTTCTAAAGTAGTTTGCTTAGAAAACAAAGGTCTTCATTGCAGAACACTGTACTGTGTGAAATAAGCTACTTCTGTTCTCGGAATGAGTTGCTTTCCCAGGAAGATGGTTGAGTTCAGGAAGTTGATACTTTCCTGGACTGTGTATACTAACAAGATGTACAGCTTAGTAGATATGTTTCGATTCTATACTAGTTTGCTTAGAAAACAAAGATCTTCATTGCCGAACACTGTACTGTGTGAAATAAGCTAGTTCTGTTCTCAGAATGAGTTGCTTTCCTACAAAGATGGTTGAGTGCAGCAAGTTGATACTTTTCTGGTTTGTGTAATCTAACAAGATGTACAACTTAGTAGATTCGTTTCATTTCTAAAGTAGTTTGCTTAGAAAACAAAGATCTTCATTATCAAAAACTGTGCTGTGTGAAATAAGCTAGTTCTGTTCTTGGAATGATTTGCTTTACTACGAAGACGGTTGAGTGCAGCAAGTTGATACTTTCCTGGATTGTGTAATCTAACAAGATGTACAACTTAGTAGATTCGTTTCATTTCTAAAGTAGTTTGCTTAGAAAACAAAGATCTTCATTGCCAAACACTGTACTTTGTGAAATAAGCTAGTTCTGTTCTCAGAATGAGTTGCTTTCCCAAGAAGACGGTTGAGTGCAGCAAGTTGATACTTTCCTGGTTTGTGTAATCTAACAAGATGTACAACTTAGTAGATTCGTTTCATTTCTAAAGTAGTTTGCTTAGAAAACAAAGATCTTCATTTCTGAACACTGTACTGTGTGAAATAAGCTAGTTCTGTTCTAGGAATGAGTTGCTTTCCCACAAAGTTGGTTGAGTGCAGCAAGTTGAAACTTTCCTGGTTTGTGTAATCTAACAAGATGTACAACTTAGTAGATTCATTTCATTTCTAAAGTAGTTTGCTTAGAAAACAAAGATCTTCATTGCCGAACACTGTACAGTGTGAAATAAGCTAGTTCTGTTCTTGGAATGAGTTACTTTCCCATGAAGATGGTTGAGTGCAGCAAGTTGATACTTTCCTGGTTTTTGTGTAATCTAACAAGATGTACAACTTAGTAGATTCGTTTCATTTCTAAAGTAGTTTGCTTAGAGAAAACAAAGATCTTCATTGCTGAACACTGTACTTTGTGAAATAAGCTAGTTCTGTTCTTGGAATGAGTTGCTTTCCCATGAAGACAGTTGAGTGCAGCAAGTTGATACTTTTCTGGTTTGTGTAATCTAACAAGATGTACAACTTAGTAGATTCGTTTCATTTCTAAAGTAGTTTGCTTAGAAAACAAAGATCTTCATTGCCAAACACATGTACTGTGTGAAATAAGCTAGTTCTGTTCTCGGAATGAGTTGCTTTCCTATGAAGATGGTTGAGTGCAGCAGGTTGATACTTTCATGGTTTGTGTAATCTAACAAGATGTACAACTTAGTAGATTCATTTTATATCTAAAGGAGTTAACTTAGAAAACAAAGATCTTCATTTCTGAACACTGTACAGTTTGAAATCAGCTAGTTCTGTTCTCGGAATGAGTTGCTTTACTACGAAGATGCTTCAGTACAGCAAGATCAAACTTTCTTGGTTTGTGTAATCTAACAAGATATACAACTTAGAAGATTCATTTCATATCTAAAGTAGTTTGCTTAGAAAACAAAGGTCTTCAAGGAAGAACAATGTACTGGGTGAAATAAGCTAGTTCTGTTCTCGGAATGAGTTGCTTTCCCATGAAGATGGTTGAGTGCAGTAAGATCAAACTCCCTGATTTGTGTAAACTAACAACATGTACAACTTAGAAGATTCGTTTCATTTGTAATCTAGTTTGCTTAGAAAACAAAGATCTTCATTGCTGAACACTGTACTTTGTGAAATAAGCTAGTTCTGTTCTGGGAATGAGTTGCTTTCCCATGAAGATGGTTGAGTGCAGCAAGTTGATACTTTTCTGGATTTTGTGTAATCTAACAAGATGTACAACTTAGTAGATTTGTTTCATTTCTAAAGTAGTTTGCTTAGAAAACAAAAACATCTTCATTGATGAACACTGAACTGTGTGAAATAAACCAGTTCTGTTCTCGGAATGAGTTGCTTTCCTAGGAAGATGTTTCAATGCAGCAAGTTCAAACTTTCCTGGTTTGTGTATTCTAACAAGATGTGCAACTTTGTAAATTCCTTTCATTTCTAAAGTAGTTTGTTTAGAAAACAAACATCTTCATTGTCGAACCCTGTACTGTGTGAAATAAGCTAGTTCTGTTCTCGAAATGAGTTGCTTTCCTACAAAGACGGTTGAGTGCAGCAAGTTGATACTTTCCTGGTTTGTGTAATCTAACAAGATGTACAACTTAGTAGATTCGTTTCATTTCTAAAGTAGTTTGCTTAGAAAACAAAGATCTTCATTGTCAAACACTGTACTGTGTGAAATAAGCTAGTTCTGTTCTTGGAATGAGTTGCTTTTTCCCAAGAAGATGGTTGAGTGCAGGAAGTTGATACTTTTCTGGTTTGTGTAATCTAACAAGATGTACAACTTAGTAGATTCATTTCATTTCTAAAGTAGTTTGCTTGAAAAAACTAAGATCTTATTTTCCGCACACTGTACTTTGTAAAATAAGCTAGTTCTCTTCTCGGAATGAGTTGCTTTCCCACGAAGATGGTTGAGTGCAGCAAGTTGATACTTTCCTGGTTTGTCTAATCTAACAAGATGTACAACTTAGTAGATTCGTTTCATTTCTAAAGTAGTTTTCTTAGAAAGAAAAGATCTTCCTTGCCGTACATTGTACAGTGTGAAATAAGCTAGTTCTGTTCTCAGAAGGAGTTGCTTTCCCACGAAGATGGTTGAGTGCAGGAAGTTGATACTGTCCTGGATTGTGTAATCTAACAAGATGTACAACATAGTAGATTTGTTTAATTTCTAAAGTAGTTTACTTAGAAAACAAAGCTCTTCATTGTCGAACACAGTACTTTGTGAAATAACCTAGTTTTGTTCTCAGAATGAGTTGCTTTCCCACGAAAATGGTTGAGTCCAGCAAGTTGATTCTTTCCTGGTTTTTGTAATCTAACAAGATGTACAACTTAATAGAGTCATTTCATTTCTAAACTAGTTTACTTAGAAAACAAAGATCTTCATTGCCGAAAACTGTACTGTGTGAAATAAGTTAGTTCTCTTCTCAGAATGAGTTGCTTTACTCCAAAGACGGTTGAGTGCAGCAAGTTGATACTTTCGTGGTTTGTGTTATCTAACAAGATGTACAACTTAGTAGATTCGTTTCATTTCTAAAGTGCTATGCTTAGAAAACAAAGATCTTCATTGTCAAACACTGTACGATGTGAAATAAGTTAGTTCTGTTCTTGGAATGAATTTCTTTCCTACAAAGGTTGGTTGAGTGCAGGAAGTTGATACTTTCCTGGTTTGTGTAATCTAACAAGATGTACAACTTAGTAGATTCGTTTCATTTAAAAGTAGTTTGCTTAGAAAACAAAGATCTTCATTGCCAAACACTGTACTGTGTGAAATAAGCTTGTTCTGTTCTCTGAATGAGTTGCTTTCCCAAAGAAGACGGTTGAGTGCAGGAAGTTCATACTTTCCTGGTTTGTGTAATCTAACAAGATGTACAACTTAGTATATGCGTTTCATTTCTAAAGTAGTTTGCTTAGAAAACAAAGATCTTCATTTGCCAAACACTGTACTGTGTGAAATAAGCTAGTTCTGTTCTCGAGAATGAGATGCGTTCCTACGAAGTTGGTTGAGTGCAGCAAGATTAAACTTTCCTGGTTTGTGTAATCTAACAAGATGTACAACTTAGTAGATTCATTTCATTTCTAAACTATTTTTGCTTAGAAACAAAGTTTCTTCATTGCCGAACACTGTACTGTGTGAAATAAGCTAGTTCCGTTCTTGGAATGAGTTACTTTCCCATGAAGAAGGTTGAGTACAGGAAGGTGATACTTTCCTGGATTGTGTAATGTAAAAACTTGTACAACTTAGTAGATTCGTTTCATTATTAAAGTTGTTTGCTAGGAAAACAAAGATCTTCATTGCCTAACACTGTACTTTGTGAAATAAGGTAGTTCTGTTCTCGGAGTGAGTTGCTTTCCCATGAAGACAGTTCAGTGCAGCAAGTTGATACTTTTTTGTTTGTGTAATCTAACAAGATGTACAACTTAGTAGACTCATTTCATTTCTAAATTATTTTGCTTAGAAAACAAAGATCTTCATTGCCAAACATGTACAGTGTGAAATAAGCTAGTTCTGTTCTCGGAATGAGTTGCTTTCCTATGAAGTCGGTTGAGTGCAGCAAGATCGAACTTTCCTATTTTGTGTAATGTAACAAGATGTACACCTTAGTAGATTCCTTTCATTTCTAAAGTAGTTTGCTTAGAAAAGAAAGATCTTTATGTCCGAACACTGTACTTTGTGTAATAAGGTAGTTCTGTTCTTGGAATGAGTTGCTTTGCCACGAAGACAGTTGAGTGCAGCAAGTTGATACTTTCCTGGTTTGTGTAATCTAGCAAGTTTTACAACTTAGTAGATTCGTTTCATTTCTAAAGTAGTTTGCTTAAAAAACAAAGTTCTTCATTGCAGAACACTGTACTGTGTGAAATAAGCTAGTTCTGTTCTCGGAATGAGTTGCTTTCCCATGAAAATGGTTGAGTGTGGGAAGTTGATACTTTTCTGGTTTGGGTGATCTAAAAAGATGTACAACTTAGTAGATTCTTTCCTTTCTAAAGTAGTTTGCTTAGAAAACAAAGATCTTCATTTACGAACCCTGTACCGTGTGAAATAAGGTCATGGTGTTCTCAGAATTAGTTACTTTCCCACGAATATGGTTGAGTGCAGGAAGTTGATACTTTCCTCGATTGTGTTATCTAAGAAGATGTACAGCTTCATAGATTTGTTTCATTTCTAAAGTAGTTTGCTTAGAAAACAAAATACTTCATTGCCGAATACTGTACTTTGTGAAATAAGCTAGTTCTCTTCTGGGATTAAGTTGCTGTCCCACGAAGATGGTTGAGTGCAGCCAGTTGATACTTCCCTGGTTTGTGGAATGTAACAAGGTGAACAACTTAGTAGATTCGTATCATTTCTAAAGTAGTTTACTTAGAAAACAAAGATCTTCATTCCCAAACACTATACTGTGTGAGATAAGCTAGTTGTGTTCACGAAATAAGATGAGTTCCTACAAAGACGGTTGAGTCCAGGAAGATCAAACTTTCCTGGTTTGTGTAATCTAACAAGATGTATAAATGGTAGATTCGTTTTATTTCTAAAGTATTTTGTGTAGAAAACAAAGGTCCTCGTTGCCGAACACTGTACTGTGTAAACTCAGCTGATTCTGTCTTTGGAATGAGTTGTTTTCCCATGAAGATTGTTGAGTGAAGGATGTTGATACTTTCCTGGTTTGTGAAATATAAAAAGATGTACAACTTAGTAGATTCTTTTCATTTATAAAGTAGTTTGCTTAGAAACGAAACGTCTTCATTTCCGAATACTGTACTCTGTGAATAAGCTGGTTCGGTTCTCAGAATGAGTTGCTTTCCTACTAATACTGTTGAGTGTATCAAGTTGTACCTTTCCTGGATTGGGTAATCTAACAAGATGTACAACTTAGTAGATTCTTTTCATTTCTAAAGTAGTTTGCTTAGAAAAGAAACGTCTTCATTTCCGAATACTGTATCGTGTGAAATATGCTGGTTTGGTTCTCAGAATGAGTTGCTTTCCTATGAAGACGGTTGAGTGCAGCAAGTTGAAACTTTCTTGTATTGGGTAATCTAACAAGATGTACAACTTAGTTGATTCGTTTCATTTCTAAAGTAGTTTGCTTAGAAAGCAAAGGTCTTCATTGCTGAACACTGTACTGTGTGAAATAAGGTTGTTCTGTTCTCGGAATGAGTTACTTTCCCACGAAGATGGTTGAGTGCTTGAAGTTGATACGTTCCTGGGTTGTGTAATCTAACAAGATGTACAGCTTAGTAGATTCGTTTCATTTCTAAAGTAGTTTGCTTAGAAAACTAACATCTTCATTGCTGAATACTTTACTGTGAGAAATAAGCTAGTTCTGTTCTCGGAATGAGTTGCTTTCCCACAAAGACGGATGAGTGCACCAAGTTGATACTTTCCTGGTTTGTGTAAACACAAGATGTACAACTTAGTAGATTCATTTCATTACTACCGCAGATTGCTTAGGAAACAAAGATCTTCATTGCTGTACACTGTACATTGTGAAATAAGATAGTTCTGTTCTCGGAATGAGATGCTTTCATATGAAGACAGTTGAGTGCAGCAAGATGAATCTTTCCTGGTTTGTGTAATCTGACAATATGTACAACTTAGTAGATTCATTTCATTTCAAAAGTAGTTTGCTTAGAAAACAAAGATATTCATTCCAGAAAACTATACTGTGTGAAATAAGCTTGTTGTATTCTTGGAATGAGTTGCTTTACTACGAAGACTGTTCAGTGCAGCAAGTTGATACTTTACTGAATTGTGTAATCTAACAAGATGTATAACTTAGTAGATTCGTTTCCTTTATAGTATAGTTTGCTTAGAAAACAATGGTCTTCATTGCCAAACACTATACTGTGTAATAAGCTTGTTCTGTTCTCGGAATGACATTCTTTCCTATGAAGACGGTTGAGTGCAGCAAGATAAAACCATCCTGGTTTGTGTAATCTAACAAGATGTACAACTTAGTAGATTCGTTTCATTTCCAAAGTAGTTTGCTTAAAAAAAGAAAGATCTTCATTGCCATAAACTGTACTGTGCGTAATAAGCTAGTTCTGTTCTCGGAATGAATTGATTTACTGCGATGACGGTTGAGTGTAGCAAGTTAGTACTTTCCAGGTATGTGTAATCTAACAAGATGTACAACTTAGTAGATTCGTTTCATTTCTAAAGTCGTTTCCTTAGAAAACAAAGTTCTTCATTGCCGAACACTGTACTGTATGAAATAAGCTATTTCTATTCTTGGAATGAGTTGGTTTCCCACAAAGAAGGTTGGCTGCAGGAAGTTGATACTTTCCTGGATTGTGTAAGCTAACAAGATGTCTAACTTAGTAGATTCATTTCATTTCTAAAGTAGTTTGCTGAGAAAAAAATGATCTTCTTTGTGAACACTGTACTGTATGAAATAAGCTAGTTCTGTTCTTGGAATGAGTTGTTTTCCCAACAAGAAGTTCAGGGCAGCAAGTTGATATTTTCTCGGTTTGTGTAATCTAACGAGATGTACAACTTAGTAGATTCGTTTCATTACTGAAGCAGTTTCCATAGAAAACAAAGATCTTCATTGCCAAACACTGTACAATGTGAAATAAGGTAGTTCTGTTCTCAGAATGAGATGCTTTCCTACGAAGACGGTTGAATGCAGCAAGATAAAATTTTCCTGGTTTTTTGTAATCTGACAAGATGTACAACTTAGTAGATTCGTTTCATTTCTCAAGTAGTTTGCTTAGAAAACAAAGATCTTCTTTGCCAAAAACTACACTGTGTGAAACAAGCTTGTTCTATTCTCGGAATGAGTTGCTTTACTACGAAGACTGTTGAGTGCAGCAAGTTGATAGTTTACTGATTTGTGTAATCTATCACGATGTACATCTTGGTAGATTCGTTTCATTTCTAAAGTAGTTTGCTTAGAAAATAAATGTCTTCATTGCCGAACACTGTACCATGTGAAATAAGCTAGTTCTTTTTTGGGAATGAGTTGCTTTCCCATGAAGATGGTTTAGTGCAGCAAGTTGACACTTTTCTGGTTTGTGTAATCTAAAAAGATGTACAATTTAGTAGATTCTTTTCATATCTAAGTAGTTTGCATAGAAAACAAAGATCTTCATTGCCGAAGACTGTATAGTGTGAAATAAGCTAGTTCTGTTCTCAGAATGAATTGCTTTCCCACGAAGACAGTTGAGTGAAGCAAGTTTATACTTTCCTGGTTTGTATAATCTAAAAAGAATAACAAATTAATAGTCTCGTTTGATTTCTACAGTAGTTTGTGTAGAAAACAAAGTTCTTCATTGCCAAACAGTGTACTGTGTGAAATAAGTTAGTTCTGTTCTTGGAATGAGTTGCTTTACCACGAAAATAGTTGAGTGAGGAAGTTGATACTTTTCTGGATTGTGTAATCTAACAAGATGTACAACTCAGTAGATTCGTTTCCTTTCTAAAGTAGTTTGCTTAGAAAACAAAGATCTTCATTGCCGAACACTGTAATTTGTGTAATAAGGTAGTTCTGTTCTTGGAATGAGTTGCTTTGCCACGAAGACGGTTGAGTGCAGCTGTTTGATACTTTCCTGGTTTGTGTAATCAAAGAAGTTGTACAACTTAGATGATTCATTTCATTACTAACGTAGTTTGCTTAGAAAACAAAGATCTTCATTGCCGAAAACTGTACTGTGTGAAATAAGCTAGTTCTCTTCTCAGAAGGAGTTGCTTTTCTGTGAAGATTGTTGAGTGCGGGAAGTTGATACTTTCCTGGTTTGTGTAATCTAAAAAAGATGTACAACTTAGTAGATTCTATTCATTTCTAAACTAGTTTACTTAGAAAACAAAAGTTTCATTTCCGCACACTGTACCGCTTGAAATAAGGTGGTTCGGTTCTCGGAATGAGTTGATTTCCTACGAACACGGTTCAGTGCAGCAAGTTGAAACTTTCCGGGATTGGGTAATCTAACAAGATGTACAACTTAGTTGATTCGTTTCATTTCCAAAGTATTTTGCTTAAAAAAAGAAAGATCTTCATTGCCTAAAACTGTACTGTGTGTAATAAGCTAGTTCAATTCTCAGAATGAATTGCTTTCCCATGAAGACGGTTGAAGCAATAAGTAGACACTTTCCTGGTTTGTGAATTCTAAAAAGATGTACATCTTAGTAGATTCGTTTAATTTATAAAGTAGTTTGCTTAGAAAACAAAGGTCTTCATTACCAAACACTGTACAGTGTGAAATAAGCTAGTTCTGTTCTCCGAATGACATTCTTTCCTATGAAGACGGTTGAGTGCAGGAAGATAAAACTTTCCTGGTTTGTGAAATCTAAGAAGATGTACAACTTAGTAGATTCGTTTCATTTCCAAAGTAGTTTGCTTAAAAAAAGAAAGGTCTTCATTGCCAAAAACTGTACTGTGCATAATAAGCTACTTCTATTCTCAGAATGAGTTGCTTTACTGCAATGATGGTTGAGTGTAGCAAGTTAGTACTTTCCAGGTATGTGAAATCTCACCAGATGTACAGCTTAGTAGATTCGTTTCATTTCTAAAGTAGTTTGCTTAAAAAACACGGTCTTCATTTCTGATAAGTTTATTATGTGAAATAAGCTAGTTCCTTCCTCAGAATGAGTTGCTTTACTATGAAGACGGTTGAGTGTAGCAAGTTGATACTTTCCTGATTTGTGTAATCTAACAAGATGTACAACTTAGTAGATTCGTTTCATTACTAAAGTAGTTTCCTTAGAAGACAAAGATCTTCGTTGCCGAACATTGTACAGTGTCAAATAACCTAGTTCTGTTCACGGAATGTGTTGCTTTCCCATGAAGATGGTTGACTGCAGGAAGTTGATACTTTCGTGGATTGTGTAATCTAACAATATATACAGCTTAGTAGATTCTTTTCATTTCTAATGTAATTTGCTTAGGAAACAAAGATCTTCATTGCCAAAAACTCTACTGTGTGAAATAAGCTATTCTGTTCTGGGGATGGGTTGCTATCCCACGAGGACGGTTGGGTGAAGCAAGTTGATACTTTCAAGGTTTGTGTAATCTAAGAAGATGTACAACTTAGTAGATTTGTTTCATTTCTAAAGTAGTTTGCTTCGAAAACAATGGTCTTCATTGCGGAACAGTGTACAGTGTGAAATGAGCTAGTTCTTTTCTCGGAATGACATGCTTTCGTACGAAGATGTTTGAGTGCAGCAAGATCAAACTCTCCTGGTTTGTGTAATCTAACAAGATGTACGAATTAGTAGATTCGTTTCATTTCTAAAGTACTTTGCTTACAAAACAAATGTCTTCATTGCCAAATACTGTACTGTGTGAAATAAGCTAGTTCTGTTCTCAGAATGACTTGCTTCCCAAGAAGATGGTTGGGTGCAGGAAGTTGATACTTTCCTGGTTTGTGTAATATAAGAAGATGTACAACTTAGTAGAATTGTTTCATTTCTAAAGTAGTTTTCTTAGAAAACAAAGATCTTCATTGCCGAACACTGTACTTTGTGAAATAAGCTAGTTCTGTTCTCGGAATGAGTTGCTTTCCCACGAAGACGGTTGAGGGCAGCAAGTTGATACTTTCCTGCTTTGTGTAATCTAAGAAGATGTAAAACAAAGTAGATTCGTTTTATTTAAAAGTAGTTTGCTTAAAATAAGAATGCTCTTCCTTGCAAAAAACTGTACTGTGTGAAATAAGGAAGTTCTGTTCTTGGAATGAGTTGCTTTCCCAGGAAGATAGTTGATTGCAGGAAGTTGATACTTTCCTGGATTGTGTAATCTAACAAGATGTTCAGCTTAGTAGATTCGTTTCATTTCTAAAGTAGTTTGCTTAGAAAACAAAGATCTTCATTGCCAAACACTGTTCTTTATGAAATAAGCTAGTTCTCTTCTTGGAATGAATTGCTTTTCCACGAATATGGTTGAGTGCACCAAGTTGATTCTTTCCTGGTTTGTGTAATCTAAGATGTACAACTTAGTAGATTCATTTCATTTCTGAAGTAGTTTCCTTATAAAACGAAGATCTTCATTGCCGAAAACTGTACAGTTCGTGGAATGAGTTGATTTCCCATGAAGACGGTTGAGTGCAGCAAGTTGATACTTTCCTGGTTTCTGTAATCTAAGAAGATATACAACTTAGTAGATTAGTTTCATTTCTAAAGTAGTTTGCTTCAAAAACAAAGATCTTAATTGCCGAAAATTGTACTGTGTGAAAAAAGTTTGTTCTGTTCTCGGAATGAGTTACTTTCCTGCGAAGAGTGTTGAGTCCAGCAAGATCAAACTTTCCTGGTTTGTGTCATCTAACAAGGTGTACATCTTGGTAGATTTGTTTCATTTCTAAAGTAGGTTGCTTAAAAAACAAAGATATTCATGGCCAAATATGTACTGTGTGAAATAACCTAGTTCTGTTCTCGGAATTAGTTGCTTTCTTACAAAGATGGTTGAGTGCAGCAAGTTGAAACTTTCCTGGATTGTGAAATCTAACAAGATGTAAAGCTTAGTAGATCTGTTTCGTTTCTAAAGTAGTTTGGTTAGAAAACTAAGATATTCATTTCCGAAAACTGTACTCTGTGAAATAAGCTGGGTTGGTTCTCAGAATGAGTTTCTTTCGAACGAAGAGAGTTGAGTGCAGCAAGTTGATACTTTACTGGAATGTGTAATCTCAGAAGATGTACAACTTAGTAGATTCGTTTCATTTCTAAAGTAGTTTGCTTAGAAAAAAAGGTCTTCATTGCCGAACGCTGTACTCTGTGAAATAAGCTAGTTCTGTTTTCGGAAAGAGTTACTTTCCCCCGAAGATGGTTGAGTGCAGGAAGTTGATAATTTACTGAATTGTGTAATCTAACAAGATGTACAGCTTAGTAGATTTGATTCATTTCTAAAGTAGTTTGCTTAGAAAACAAAGATCTTCATTGCCAAACACTGTTCTTTATGAAATAAGCTAGTTCTGTTCTAGGAATGAATTGCTTTCCTACGAAGATGGTTGAGTGCAGAAGTTTATACTTTCATGGATTGTGTAATCTATCAAGAAGTACAACTTAGTAGATTCATTTCATTTGTAAAGTAGTTTCCTTATAAAACAAAGATCTTCATTGCCGAAAACTGTACAGTGTGAAATAAGCTAGTTCTGTTCGTGGAATGAGTTGATTTCCCACGAAGACGGTTGAGTGCAGCAAGTTGATACTTTCCTGGTTTCTGTAATCTAACAAGATATACAACTTAGTAGATTAGTTTCATTTCTAAAGTAGTTTGCTTCAAAAGCAAAGATCTTCATTGCCGGAAATTTTACTATGTGAAAAAAGTTTGTTCTGTTCTCAGAATGAGTTACTTTCCTGTGAAGAGTGTTGAGTCCAGCAAGATCAAACATTCCTGGTTTGTGTCATCTAACAAAGTGTACAACTTGGTAGATTTGTTTCATTTCTAAAGTAGGTTGCTTAAAAAACAAAGATATTCATGGCCAAATCTGTACTGTGTGAAATAAGCTAGCTCTGTTCTCGGAATGAGTTGCTTTCCTACAAAGACAGTTGAGTGCAGCAAGTTGAAACTTTCCTGGATTGTGGAATCTAACAAGCTGTACAGCTTAGTAGATCCGTTTCATTTCTAAAGTAGTTTGGTTAGAAAACAAAGATCTTCTTTTCCAAACACTATACTTTGTGAAATAGGCTAGTTCTGTTCTCAGAGGGAGTTGCTTCACACGAAGACGGTTCAGTGTAGCAAGTTGATCCTTCACTGGTTTGTGTAATCTTACAAGATATACAACTTAGTAGATTCGTTTCTTTTCTAAAGTAGTTTGCTGAGAAAACAAAGATCTTCTTTTACGAACACTATACTTTGTGAAATAGGCTAGTTCTGTTCTCAGAGGGAGTTGTTTCCCACGGAGACGGTTCAGTGCAGCAAGTTGATACTTTTCTGGATTGTGTAATCTAACAAGGTGTACAACTTACCAGATTCATTTTATTTCTAAAGTAGTTTGCTTAGAAAACAATGATCTTCATTGCCGAATACTGTACAGTGTCAAATAAACTAGTTCTGTTCTCGGAATGAGTTGCTTTTCTAAGAAGGCGCTTGAGTGCAGCAAGATCACACTTTTCTTGTTTGTGTAATCTAACAAGATGTACAACTTAGTAGAGTCGTTTCATTTCTAAAGTAGTTTGATTAGAAAACAAAGATCTTCATTGCTGAAAACTGTAATGGGTGAAATAAGCTTGTTCTGTTCTCGGAATGAGTTGCTTTACCAGGAAGATGGATGAGTGAAGCAAGTTCATACTTTCCTGGTCTGTGTAATCTAAGATGTACAACTTAGTAGATTCGTTTCAATTCAAACGTAGTTTGCTTAGAAAAGAAAGTTCTTCATTGCCGAACACTGTACATTGTGTAATAAGGTAGTTCTGTTCTTCGGATGAGTTGCTTTGCCACGAAGACGGTTGAGTGCAGCAAGTTCATACTTTCCTGGATTGTGTAATCTAAGATGTACAACTTAGGTGATTACTAACATAGGCTGCTTAGGAACAAAGATCTTCATTGCTGAACCCTGTACAGTGTGAAATAAGCTAGTTCTGTTCTCGGAATGAGATGCTTTTCTATGAAGACGGTTGAGTGCAGCAAGATCAAACTTTCCTGGTTTGTGTAATGTGATATGATCTACAACTTAGTAGATTCATTTCATTTCTAAAGTAGTTTGGTTAGAAAACAAAGATCTTCATTGCTGAATACTATACTGTGTTTGAAATAAGCTAGTTCTGTTCTCGGAATGAGTTGCTTTACTACGAAGAGGGTTGAGTGCAGCGAGTTGATATTTTCCTGGTTTGTGTAATCTAACAAGATGTACAACGTATGAGAATCGTTTCATTTCTAAAGGAGTTTGCTTAGAAAACAAATGTCTTCATTGCCGAACACTGTTCCGTGTGAAATAAGCTAGTCCTGTTCTCGGAATGAGTTGCTTTCCTACAAAGACGGTTGAGTGCAGCAAGTTGAAACTTTCCTGGATTGTGTAATCTAACAAGATGTACAACTCATTAGATTCGTTTCATTTCTAAAGTACTTTGCTTAGAAAAGAAAGATCTTCATTTCCGAAAACTGTACTGTGTGAAATAAGCTAGTTCTGTTTTCGGAATGAGTTGCTTTTCCAGGAAGATGGTTCAGTACAGCAAGTTGATACTTTCTTCGTCTGTGTAATCTAAGAAGATGTACAACTTAGTAGATTCATTTCAATTCTAAAGTAGTTTGCTTAGAAAACAATGGTCTTCATTGCCGAACACTCTACTGTGTGAAATTATCTATTTCTGTTCTCGGAATGTATTCTTTCCCAGGAAGATGGTTGAGTGCAGGAAGTTGATACTTTCTTGGATTGTGTAATCTAACAAGATGTACAGCTTCGTTGATTCGTTTCATTACTAACGTAGGTTGCTTAGGAACAAAGATCTTCATTGCTGAACATTGTACAGTGTGAAATAAGCTAGTTCTGTTCTCGGAATGAGATGCTTTTCTACGAAGACGGTTGAGTGCAGCAAAATCAAACTTTCTTGGTTTGTGTAATCTGACAAGATCTACAACTTACGAGGTTCATTTCATTTCTAAAGTAGTTTGCTTAGAAAACAAAGATCTTCATTGCTGAAAACTATACTGTGTGAAATAAGCTAGTTCTGTTCTCAGAATGAGTTGCTTTGCAATGGAGATGGTTGAGTGCGGGAACTTGATACTTTCCTGGTTTGTGTAATCTAAAAAGATGTACAACTTAGATGATTCTTTTCGTGTCTAAAGCAGTTTGTTTAGAAAACAAAGATCTTCATTTCTGAACACTGCACTTTGTGAAATAAACTAATTCTGTTCTCGGAATGAGTTGCTTTCCCACGAAGATGGTTGAGTGCAGCAAGTTGATACTTTCCTGGTTTGTGTAATCTAACAAGATATACAACTTAGTCAATTCTTTTCATTTATAAAGTTGTTTGCTTAGAAAACAAAGATCTTCATTGCCAAAAACTATACCGTGTGAATTAATCTAGTTCTGTTCTCGGAATGAGTTGCTTTACTACGAAGAGGGTTGAGTGCAGTAAGATCAAACTTTCCTGGTGTGTGTAATCTATCAAGATGTACAACTAGTAGATTCGTTCAATTTGTAAAGTATTTTGCTTAGAAAACAAAGGTCTTCATTGCCGAACACTGTAGTGTGTGAAATAAGCTAAATCTGTTCTTGGAATGAGTTGCTTCCCCACGAAGAAGGTTGAGTGCAGGTAGTTAATACTTTCCTGGATTGTGTAATGCAAAAAGATGTATAACTTAGTAGATTCATTTCTTTTCTAAAGTAGTTTGCTGAGAAAATAAAGTTCTTCATTGCCAAACACTGTACTTTGTGAAATAAGCTAGTTTTGTTCTTGAAATGAGTCACTTTCCCACAAGCATGGTTGAGTGAGGAAGTTGATACTTTCCTGGTTTGTGTAATCTAAGAAGATGTACATCCTAATAGATTCGTTTAATTTCTAAGGTAGTTTGCTTAGAAAAAAAGGATCTTCATTGCCAAACACTGTACTTTGTGTAATTAGGTAGTTCTGTTCTTCGAATGAGTTGCTTTGCCATGAAGACAGTTGAGTGCAGTAAGTTGATACTTTCCTGGTTTGTGTAATCTAAGAAGATGTACAACTTAGGTGATTCATTTCATGACTAACGTAGGTGCTTAGGAAACAAAGATCTTCATTGCTGAACACTGTACAGTGTGAAATAAGCTAGTTCTGTTCTCAGAATAAGATGCTTTTCTATGAAGACGGTTGAGTGCAGCAAGATCAAACTTTCCTGGTTTGTGTCATCTGACAATATCTACAACTTACTACATTCGTTTCATTTCTAAAGTCGTTTGTTTATAAAACAAAGATCTTCATTTCCAAAAACTATACTGTGTGAAGTAAGCTAGTTCTGTTCTCAGAATGAGTTGCTTTACTACAAAGAGGGTTGAGTGCAGCAAGTTGATACTCTACTGGTTTGTGTAATCCATCTAGATGTACATCTTAGTAGATTCATTTCTAAAGAGTTTTCTTAGAAAACAAAGGTCTTCATTGCCGAACAGTGTACTGTGTGAAATAAGCTAGTTCTGTTCGCGGAATGAGTTGCTTTCCAATGAAGATGGTTGAGTGCGATAAGTTGATACTTTCCTGGTTTGTGTAATCTAAAAAGATGTACAACTTAGTAAATTCTTTTCATTTCTAAATAGTTTGCTTAGTAAAAAAAGATCTTCATTTCCTGTTGCCAACCAGTTGGGACACTAATGACACACGCACCACTCTTGTTGCTTGCTTGGACGGGAGACCCCCCACACACTTTATTACAGGAAATAGCACAGCTTTTATACCCTATGGAGACCAATCATAACATAGTTGGTAGGCAAGAAAGCTAACTTGGCTGAAGCCGGTACGTTGATGCAATGAGGCTATGTCTCGTATCCAATCACCATAACTTCCTGTTTACTGACAAGACTCGAGCTCAAAGCCCTTTGGCAAGGTGCCAACCACCATCTTCAAAGTGGATGGTGTCACCCGGATGCCGCCCACCACATCTCCCTCTTTTTGTTTATAAACAGCAATTTGCTCCGAAGTGCAGTGTCTAAATAGACATAGGGCATTAACCAACGGGGGGGGGAACAGTGGTCTGATTCCCCTAAAGTTTTGACATCTTTTGTAGAGGGGAGGCAAAATTAGCAAGGATGCCAACCTCCATGCTAATCAGACATGTTCCTCAAGGAAGTCAGAAGCAGCCTGAAATGACTTTCCTTTGCAGTGCTTGCCTCGCACCCAGCTTGGTACCCATTCTCAGTGACAACTGAGACGCACAGGTCTGACACCTCGTGCGGTTCCCAAAGGAGAGGAGCTGCATGGATCCGTTAAGGGTCCAGCAAATTAAACCACACTTGAGGAGAAGAACCCATGTTGATGGCAGTAAGCGTTCCTGAATTTGGCGTTGGCGCATCTTGCATAGGCACCAGATACAACAGGCTGATACAACACATAGCAAGTCGCCTAAAGCAGGAAAACCAAACCAATTTTTCCCCAATTAATCACAGATTGAAAGAAAGAGGCAATTTGCATTACAGAAGCAACCTCTACATGGGTACTCTTTTTTTTTTGGTTTTTCGAGGTAGGGTCTCACTCTGGCTCAACACGGGTACTCTTAATAGCAATTATTTGACCCCTTAACATCCTAGTAAGATTATCAAATTTGTGCTCCCAAGTCCCATTGAAATACAACAATATCCATCTGTTCTTTTAAGAGATCAACTCGTTGGTTTACTATCAGAATGTCTGCATGCAACTGTTGGTTTATTTCTGTCTGGGTATCAGGGCCAAAGCAGTCCTCTCAGATAAGCTGTTTATTGCTTAGGCCGCGGGGATGGCCGTAACTAGGGCTGCAGCAGCTACCACAGCAGCAGCAGCAGCAGCTGCCACAGCAGCCATGATAGCTGCAGCAATTCTAAAGTCTCTCTTAGGCCGTAGCAACACCGACAGTTCTTACTCTTGAATGACCACAGGAACAGGCAGGTAGGTGGGAATACACATCAGCATGCCCAATGGAAATTGAGTGGCATTCCATCATTCTGAAAGAAAACAAGAACTCGTTTGACAAGCAAGAGTGTTGTTAATAACAATTTGATTGCTCATTAGAAACACAAAAGGAGGTCTTACACATATAGGTGTGGATCTAAAGTCGATGGTTAAAAGGAACCTGCTAGGAAATAGGAGCCATTATCAAAAGAGGCTAGTTCAGTGGAAAAAGGCACCATAGGTAACCCTAGTGTGGATTTAGTAGTAAAAAGAGCATAAAGAAGACTGGAATTTGAAAGTGGTAAAGGAAAAGGCCACGTTTTTATGATGCTCCAAAACTGACAAGCTTCGCCCTCAGCCCTCTGTGGAGAGGTAATCTCAAAAAATACGCCCTGCAGTTTGAATAAGTCTATCAACAAAATCTGCATAGGGTTCATTATTGCCCTAAATAACCGTAGACAGTTGTTCTTGTAAATCCCCAGTACCCGAAAGAGTTCTCCACGCTTTAGTGGCTGCTACACTAATCTTTTGATACACTGCTGGATGGTCTTACTACAATTTAGCATTAATAGTTCTTAAATCATGCAACAGCCTCCATTTGCCAGACTTCTTCCTTATAATGAATATAGGAGTGTTAAAAGGAGAAGTAGATGGTCGAATATGATTGGCTTCCAACTGTTCCTTAACTAGTTGATGGGCCGCTTCCAGGTTGTTCTAATTGGCTCAGTGGCCCCGATTGAAAACCCTGTCTATAGGTTGAATTTGGATCGGTAATGTTATCCCCTCTTAAGCTGTTTCACTGTCTTCAGATCAATGGCCTGATGATATCTTTGCTGATTTTGATCCTCCAGTACTGGAAAAGCAGATCTAAAATCAAGATCCTTCCACTGTTCAAATTGTGGGCGTGAACTGCAAGCACGAACACCATGACAGCTCTGGAGAACACCTTCAGTAGGATTATACGCCAGAGGGCGTGGGGCATTAGGGGTTAAATGCAATTGTCTAAACCTTTTTTTTTTTCTTTTTATCCCTGAAAGCTCCGGCTCCTCCTCATTGTTTTGTATTGAGTCTGAATTACTTTTTCTTTTAGATGTTTTACTCGAGGGCTCTTCTCTCACTTCCTCTAATTTTTTTTCCTTTCTTTTAACTGCTTCTGAATCCTAGGTTTTGGAGACTTTAAACAAGAATAAATTAGGGCCCATATGGGTAGGGTCCCCAAGGGGAGAGGCTCATTCTCATTTGCCCTATGTAATATGACTTGACACACTGACAACACAAATAATTGAGCCTCCTCCTCTAAGCTAGTCTGCATGAGGTTAACTAACTTTTATACACTAATAAATCACACGAACAAACATACATTAATTGGCCGACTATCATTTCCTCTTAAGGAATCTTCTCACTGCGTTTCCTCTAATGAAACCTTCCGCTAATGTTCCCTCGTAAGGAATCTTATCGCTGTGTTTCCTCGAAGGAAACCTTCCGCTAATATCTGTTAACAGCCATCTTATACTTTCTTTTTTCATACCCCTGTCTTATACATAGTTATTTGCCTCTTTTTTTACCTTAAGTTGGTGCTGATAGAGGGTCCCCGTACGGGCCACCAAATGTCGCTGACCAGTCGGGACACTAATGACACACGCACCACTCTTGTTGCTTGCTTGGATGGGAGACCACCCACACACTTTATTACAGGAAATAGCACAGCTTATATACCCTATGGAGACCAATCATAACATAGTTGCTAGGCGAGAAAGCAAACTTGGCTGAAGCCTATACATTGATGCAATGAGGATATGCCTCCTAGCCAATCAGCATAACTTCCTGTTTACTGACAAGACTCGAGCTCAACGCCCTTTGGCAAGGTGTCAGCCGCCATCTTCAACGTGGATGGTGTGGCCCCAGATGCCTCCCACCACAATTTCCGAACACTATACGGTGTGAAATAACTGGTTCAGCTCTTGGAATAAGTTGCTCTCCTACGAAGAGAATTGAGTGTAGCAAGTTCAAACTTTCCTGGATTATGTAATCTAACAATATACAAATTTTTAGATTCGTTTCATTTCCAAAGTAGTTTGCTTAAAAAAAAGAAAGATCTTCATTGCTGAAAACCGTACTGTGTGTAATAAGCTAGTTCTGTTCTGGGAATGATTCGCTTTACTATGAAGACGGTTGAGTGTAGCAAGTTGGTACTTTCCAGGTATGTGTAACCTAACAAGATGTACAACTTAGTAGATTCCTTTAATTTATAAAGGAGTTGTCTTAGAAAAAAAGGTCTTCATTGCCGAACATTGTAAAGTGTGAAATAAGCTAGCTCTGTTCTCGGAATGAGTTGCTTTTCCATGAAGATGGTTGAGTGCAGCAAGTTGATACTTTCCTGGATTGTGTAATCTAACAAGATGTACAACTTAGTAGATTCGTTTCATTTCTAAAGTAGTTTGCTTAGAAAACAAAGATCTTCATTGTCGAACACTGTACTATGTAAAATAAGATAGTTCTGTTAGGGGAATGAGTTGCTTTCCCACTAAGACGGTTAGGCGCAGCAAGTTGATACTTTCCTGATTTATGTAATCTAACAAGATGTACAACTTAGTAGATTCATTTCATTTCTAAAGTAGTTTGCTTAGAAAACAATGATCTTCATTGTGGAACACTGTACAGTGTGAAATAAGGTAGTTCTGTTTTCGGAATGAGTTGCTTTCCTACGAAGACTGTTGAGTGCAGCAAGATCACACTGTACTGGTTTGTGTAATATAACAAAATGTACAACATAGCAGATTCATTTGATATCTAAAGTAGTTTGATTAGAAAACAAAGATCTTCATTGCTGAAAATTGTACTGTGTGATATAAGCTAGTTCTATTCTCGGAATGAGTTCCTTTCCCAGGAAGACGGTTAGTTTACTTAGAAAACAAAGATCTTCATTGCCGAAAACTGTACAGTGTGAATTAAGCTAGTTTTGTTCTCGGAATACGTTGCTTTATACTAAGACAGTTGAGTGCAGGAAGTTGATACCTTCCTGGTTTGTGTAATCTAACAAGATGTACAACTAACTCAATTCTTTTCATTTATAAAATAGTTTGCTTAGAAAACAAAGATCTTCATTGCAGATCACTGTACTGTGTGAAATAAGCTAGTTCTGTTTTCAGAATGAGATGCTTTACTCCGATGAGAGTTGAGAGTAGCAAGTTCGTACTTTCCAGGTATGTGTAATCTATCAAGATGTACAACTTAGTAGATACGATTCATTTCTAAAGTAGTTTTCTTAGAAAACAAAGTTCTTCATTGTACTGTGTGAAATAAGCTACTTCTGTTCTTGGAATGAGTTGCTTTCCCATGAAAAAGGTTCAGGGCAGCAAGTTGATACTTTCTTGGTTTTTGTCATCTAACTTAGTAGATTCGTTTCATTACTAAAGTAGTTTGCATAGAAAACAAAGTTCTTCATTGCAGAAAACTATACTGTTTGAAATAAGCTTGTTCTCTTCTCAGACTGAGTTGCTTTACTACGAAGACTGTTGAGTGCAGCAAGTTGATACTTTACTGATTTGGGTAATCTATCAAGATGTACATCTTAGTAGATTCGTTTCATTTCCAAAGTAGTTTGCGTAGAAAACAAAGGTCTTCATTGCCGAACACTGTACTGTGTGAAATAAGCTACTTCTGTTCTCGGAATGAGTTGCTTTCCCATGAAGATGGTTGAGTGTGGGAAGTTGACACTTTCCTGCTTTGTGTATTCTAAGAAGATGTAGAAATTGGTAGATTCGTTTCATTTACAAAATAGTTTGCTTAGAAAATAAAGGCCTTCATTACGTAAAATGTACAGTGTCAAATGAGCTAGTTCTGTTCTCAGAATGACATGCTTTCCTATGAAGATGGTTGAGTGCAGAAAGATCAAACTTTCCTGCTTTGTGTAGTCTAACAAGATGAACAACATAGTATATTCGTTTAATTTTAAAGTAGTTTGCTTAGGAACCAAAGGTCTTCATTGATGAACACTGTACTGTGTGAAATAAGCTAGTTCTGTTCTCGAAATGAGTTGCTCTCCCACGAAGATGGTTGGTGCAGGAAGTTGATTCTTTTCTGGTTTGTGTAATCTAACAAGATGTACAACTTGGTATATTCATTTCATTTCTAAAGAGTTTATTTAGAAAACAAAGATCTTCATTGCCGAACACTGTACTGTGTGAAATAAGCTAGTTCTGTTCACTGAATGAGATGCGTTCCTCCAAAGTCGGTTGAGTGCAGCAAGACCAAACTTTCCTGGTTTGTGTAATCTAACAAGGTGTACAACTAGTAGGTTCATTTCATTTCTAAAGTATTTTGTTTGGAAAACAAAGGTCTTCAATGCTGAACACTGTACTGTGTGAAATAAGCTAGTTACGTTCTTGGAATGAGTTGCTTTCCCACGAAGAAGGTTGAGTGCAGGAAGTTGATACTTTCCTGGTTTGTGTAATCTAAGAAGATGTACAACTTAGTATATTCATTTCATTCAAAGTAGTTTGCTTAAAATAAGAAAGATCTTCATTGCCAAAAACTGTACTGTATGAAATAAGCTAGTTCTGTTCTCGGAATGAGTTGCTTTCCCATGAAGAAGTTTGAGTGCGGGAAGTTGATACTTTCCTGGTATTGTGTAATCGAAAATGATGTACAACTTAGGAGATTCATTTCATTTCTAAAGTAGTTTGCTTAGAAAACCAAGTTCTTCATTTCCCAACACTGTACCGTGTGAAAACTGCTGGTTCAGTACTCGGAATGAGTTGCTTTCCTACGAAGACAATTGAGGGCAGCAATTTGATACTTTACTGGTTTGTGTAATCTAACAAGATGTACAACTTAGTAGATTACTTTCATTTGCAAAGTAGTTTGCTTAAAATAAGAAAGACCTTCACTGCCAAAAATTGTACTGTGTGAAATAAGCTAGTTCTGTTATCGGAATGAGTTGTTTTACTATGAAGACGGTTGAGTGTAGCAATTTGATACTTTCCAGGTATGTGTAATCTACCAAGATCTACAACGTAGTAGATTCGTTTCAATTCTACACTAGTTTGCTGGGAAAACAAAGATCATCATTGCTCAACACTGTACTGTGTGAAATAAGCTAGTTCTGTTCGCTGAATGAGATGCGTTTTACAAAGTCGGTTGAGTGCAGCAAGACCAAACTTTCCTGTTTGTGTAATCTAACAAAGTGTACAACTAGTAGATTCGTTTCATTTCTAAAGTATTTTGCTAAGAAAGCAAAGGTCTTCAATGCTGAACATTGTACTGTGTGAAATAAGCTAGTTCTGTTCTTGGAATAAGTTGCTTTCCCATGAAGAAGGTTGAGTGCAGGAAGTTGATACTTTCCTGGATTGTGTAATATAAAACTATGTAAAACTTAGTAGATTCGTTTCGTTTATAAAGTAGTTTGCTTAGAAAACAAAGTACTTCATTGCGGAACACCGTACAGTGTGAAGTAAGATAGTTTTGTTCTCAGAGTGAGTTGCTTTCCCACGAAGACGGTTCAGTAGAGCAAGTTGATACTTTCTTGGTTTGTGTAATCTAGCAAGATGTACAACTTAGTAGATTCATATCTTTTCTAACGTAGTTTGCTTAGAACAATAAGATCTTCATTGCTGAACACATTTACAGTGTGAAATAATCTAGTTCTGTTCTCCGAATGAGTTGCTTTCCTACGATGACTGTTGAGTGTAGCAAGATCAAACATTCCTCGTTTGTGTATTCTCAGAAAATGTACAGCTTAGTAGATTCGTTTAGCTTCTAAAGTAGTTTGCTTAGAAAACAAAGATCTTCATTGCCGAATCATATACTTTGTGAAATAATCTAGTTCTCTTCTGGCAATGAGTTGCTTTTCCATGAAGACGGTTGAGTGCAGCAAGTTTGTACTTTCCTGGTTTGTCTAACCTAAGAAGATTTTCAAATTAGTAGATTCGTATCATTTCCAATGTAATTTGCTTAAAAAATATCTTCATTGCCAAAAACTGTACTGTGTGTAATAAGCTAGTTCTGTTCTTGGAATGAATTGCTTTCCCAAGACGGCTGAGTTTAGCAAGCTGGTACTTTCCAGGTATGTGTAATCTAACAAGATGTACAACTTAGTAGATTTGTTTCATTTATAAAGTAGTTTCCTTAGAAAACAAAGTTCTTCATTGCCTAACACTACTGTGTGAAATAAGCTAATTCTGTTCTTGGAATGAGTTGCTTTCACACAAAGAAGGTTTACTGCAGGAAGTTTACACTTCCCTGGAATGTGTAAGCTAACAAGATGTAGAACTTAGTAGATTCATTTCATTTCTAAAGTACGTTGCTGAGAAAACAAACTTCTTCATTGCCGGACGCTGTACTGTGTGAAATAAGCTAGTTCTGTTCTCGGAGTGAGTTGCTTCGCCACGAAGACAGTTGAGTGCAGGAAGTTGATACTTTCCTCATTTGTGTGATCGAACAAGATGTACAACTTAGTAGATTTGTTTCATTTATAAAGTAGTTTACTTACAAAACAAAGATCTTCATTGCCTAAAACTGCACAGTGTGAAATTAGCTAGTTCTGTTCTCGGAATGATTTGCTTTACTACGAAGACGGTTGAGTGCAGCAAGTAGATACTTTCCTGGTTTGTTTAATATAACAAGATGTACAACTTAGTAGATTCGTTTATTTATAAAGTAGTTTGCTTAGAACACAAAAGTCTTCATTGACAAACAGTGTACTGTGTAACAAGCTTGTTCTGCTCTCAGAATGAGTTGCATTCCCATGAAGAAGATTGAGCAAAGCAAGATCAAACTTTCCTGGTTTGTGTAATCTAACAAGATATAAAACTTAGTAGATTCGTTTCATTTGTGAAGTAGTTTGATTAGAAAACACAGATCTTCATTGCCGAACAATGTACTGTGTGAAATAAGCTAGTTCTGTTCTCGGAATGAGTTTCTTTTCCACGACGACCGTTGAGTGCAGCAAGTTGATACTTTCCTGGTTTGTGTAATCTACCAAGATGTACAACTTAGTAGATTCGTTTGACTTGTAAAGCAGTTTGCTTAAAAAACAAAGATCTTCATTCCCGAACACCGTACTGTGTGAAATAAGGTAGTTCTGTTCTCGGAATGAGTTGTTTTCCCACAAAGATGGTTGAGTGCGGAAGTTGATACTTTTCTGGATTGTGTAATCTAACAAGATGAACAACTTAGTAGATACGTTTCATTTCTAAAGAAGTTTGATTAGAAAACAAAGATCTTCATGGCCAAACATTGTATTATGTGTAATAAGGTAGTTCTGTTCTTGGAATGAGTTGCTTTGGCATGAAGACGGTTGAGTGCAGCAAAGTGATACTTTCATGTTTTGTGTAATCAAAGAAGATGTACAACTTAGTCGATTCATTTCATTACCAGTGTACTTTGCTTAGAAATCAAAGATCTTCATTGCCTAACACTGTACAGTGTGAAATAAGATAGTTCTGTTCTGGGAATGAGATGCTTTCCTACGAAGACGGTTGAGTGCAGCAAGATCAAACTTTCCTGGTTTTTGTAATCTGACAAGATGTACAACTTAGTAGATTCCTTTCTTTTATAAAGTAGTTTGCTTAGAAAACAAATATCTTCATCCACCAAAACTATACTCTGTGAAATAAGCTAGTTCTGTTCTCGGAATGAGTTTCTTTACTACGAAGCCGGTTGAGTGCAGCAAGTTGATACTTTGCTGGTTTGTGTAAACTATCAAGATGTACATCTTAGTAGATTCGTTTCATTTCTAAAGTAGTTTGCTGAGAAAACAAAGGTCTTCATTTACGAACACTGTAAGGTGTGAAATAAGCTAGTTCTGTTCTCGGAATGAGTTGCTTTACTATGAAGATGGTTGAGCGAGGGAAGTTGATACTTTCCTGTTTTGTGTAAACTAAAAAGATGTACAACTTAGTAGAATCTTTTCATTTCTAAAGTAGTTTACTTAGAAAACAAAGATCTTCATTTCCGCACACTGTACCGTGTGAAATAAGCTGGTTCGGTTCTCGGAATGAGTTGCTTTCCTGTGAAGACGGTTGAGTGCAGCAAGTTGAAACTTTACTGGATTGGGTAATCTAACAAGATGTACAACTTAGCAGATTCGTTTCATTTCCAAAGCAGTTTGCTTAAAAAAAGAAAGAACTTCATTGCCAAAAACTGATACTGTGTGTAATAAGTTAGTTCTGTTTTCAGAATGAATTACTTTACTGCAATGACGGTTGAGTGCAGCAATTCAAACCTTCCTGGTTTCTGTAATCTAACAAGATATACAACTTAGTAGAATTGTTTCATTTCTAAAGTATTTTCCTTAGAAAACAAAGTTCTTCATTGCCCAACAATGTACAGTGTGAAATAAGCTAGTTCTGTTCTTGTAATGAGTTGTTTTCCCACAAATAAGGTTGACTGCAGGAAGTTGATACTTTCCTGGATTGTGTAATCTAACAAGATGTACAACTTAGTAGATTTGCTTCATTACTGAAGTAGTTTGCATAGAAAACATAGACCTTCATTGTAGAGCACTGTACCGTGTGAAATAAGCTAGTTCTGTTCTCGGAATGAGATGCTTTCCTACAAAGAAGGTTGAGTGCAGCAAGATCAAACTTTCCTGGATTCTGTAATCTAAAAAGATATACAATGTAGGAGGTTCGTTTCACTTCTAAAATAGTTTGCTGAGAAAACAAAGGTCTTCATTGCCGAACATTGTACTTTGTGAAATAAGCTAGTTCTGTTCTTGGAATGAGTTGCTTTTCCACGAAGAATGTTTAGTTCAGGAAGTTGATACTTTCCTGGATTGTGTAATTTAAAAACATGTACAACATTGTAGATTCGTTTCATTTCTAAAATAGTTTGTTGAGAAAACAAAGATCTTCATTGCCGAACATTAACTTTGTGAAATATGCTTCTTCTGTTCTCGGAATGAGTTGCTTTCCCGCGAAGACGGTACAGTTCAGCAAGTTCATAGCTTCCTGGTTTGTGTAATCAAAGAAGATGTACAACTCACTTCATTCGTTTCATTACTAATGTAGTTTGCTTAGAAAACAAAGATCTTCATTGCCAAACATTGTACAGTGTGAAATAAGCTAGCACTGTTCTCAGAATGACATGCTTTCCTATGAAGATGGTTGAGTGCAGCAAGATCAAACTTTCTGGTTTATGTGATCTAACAAGATGTACGAATTAGTAGATTCGTTTCATTTCTAAAGTAGTTCGCTTAGAAAACAAAGGTCTTCATTGCCAAACACTGTACTGTGTGAAATAAGCTAGTTCTGTTCTCAGAATGAGTTGCTTTACCCTGAAGATGGTTGAGTACAGGAAGTTGATACTTTCCTGCATTGTGTAATCTAACAAGATGTACAACTTAGTAGATTCGTTTCATTTCTAAAGTAGTTTGCTTAGAAAACAAAGATCTTCATTGCTGAACACTGTACTGTGTGAAATAAGCTAGTTATGTTCTCGGAATGAGTTGCTTTCCTCCCAAGACGGTTGAGTGTAGCAAGATCAAACGTTCCTGGATTGTGTAATCTAACAAGCTGTGCAACTTAGTATGTTCGTTTCATTTCTAAAGGAGTTTGCTTAAAAAACAAAGATCTTCAGTTTTGAACACTGTACTGTGTGAATTAAGCTAGTTCTGTTCTCGGAATGAGTTGCTTTCCTACGAAGATGGTTGAGTGCAGCAAGTTGAAACTTTCCTGGATTGTGTAATCGAACAAGATGTACAACTCAGTAGATTCGTTTCATTTCTAAAGTACTTTGCTTAGAAAACAAACATCTTCATTTCCGAAAACTGTACTGTGTGAAGTAAGCTAGTTCTGTTCTCGGAAAAAGTTGCTTTCCCACGAAGAAGGTTGACTGCAGGAAGTTGATACTTTCTTGGATTGTCTAATCTAACAAGGTATACAACTTAGTGGATTCATTTCCTTTCTAAAGTAGTTTTCTGAGAAAACAAAGATCATCTTTTCCAAACACTGTACTTTGTGAAATAAGCTAGTTTTGTTCTCGGAATGAGATGCTTTCCCACGAAAACGGTTGAGCGCAGCAAATTGATCCTTTCCTGGTTTGTGTAATCTAACAAGATGTACAACATAGTATACTCGTTTCATTTCTAAAGTAGTTTGCTTAGAAAACCAAGGTCTTTATTGCCGAACACTGTAATTTGGGAAATAAGCAAGTTCTATCCTTGGAATGAGTTGCTTTCCTATGAAGATGGTTCAAGTCAGCAAGTGGATACTTTCTTGGTTTGTGTAATCTAACAAGATATACAACTTTGTATATTCGATTCATTACTAAAGTAGTTTGCATAGAAAACAAAGATCTTTATTGCCGAACACTGTACTGTGTGAATTAAGCTAGATCTGTTCGCGGAATGAGATGCTTTCCTACGAAGAAGGTTGAGGGCAGCAAGATCAAACTTTCCTGGTTTGTGTAATCTGACAAGATGTACAACTTAGTAGATTCCTTTCATATCTAAAGTAGTTTGCTTTAAAAACAAAGGTCTTCATTGCCAAACACTATCCTGTGTGAAATAAGCTAGTTCTGTTCTCGGAATGAGTTGCTTTCCCACGAAGACGGTTGAAACAGCAAGTTGATACTTTCCAGGTTTCTGTAAACTAACAATGTACAACTTAGTAGGTTCGTTTCATTTCTAAAGTAGTTTGCTTAGAAAACAACGAACATCATTGCCGAACATTGTACAGTGTGAAATGAGCTAGTTCTGTTCTAGGAATGACATGCTTTCCTACGAAGATGGTTGAGTGCAGCAAGATCAAACTTTCCTGATTTGTGTAATCTAACAACGTGTACAACTTAGTAGATTCTTATCATTTCTAAAGCAGTTTGCTTAGAAAACAAAGGTTTTCATTGCATAACACTATCCTGTGTGAAATAAGCTACTTTGGTTCTTGGAATGAGTTGCTATCCCACAAAGATGGTTGAGTGCAGGAAGTTGAAACTTTCCTGCACTGTGTAATCGAACAAGGTATACAACTTAGTAGATTCATTTCATTTCTAAAGTAGATTACTTAGAAAGAAAGATCTTCATTGCCAAACAATTTACAGTGTGAAATAAGCTAGTTCTGTTCTCAGAATGAGTTGCTTTCCTACGAGACGGTTGAGTGCAGCCAGATAAAACGTTCGTGGATTGTGTAATCAAAAAAGATGTACGACATAGTAGATTTGTTTCGTTTCTAAAATAGTTTGCTGAGAAAACAAAGATCTTCTTTGCCCAACACACTACTTTGTGAAATAACCTAGTTCTGTACTTGGAATGAGTTGCTTTCCCTCGAAGACGGTTCAGTGCAGCAAGATGATACTTTCCTGGTTTGTGTAATCTAAGAAGATATACAACTTAGTAGCTTCGTTTCATTTCTAAAGTCGTTGCTTAGAAAACAAATATCTTCATTGCAGAACATTGTACAGTGTGAAATAAGCTAGTTCTGTTCTAGATATGACATGCTTTCATATGAAGATTGTTGAGTGCAGCAAGATCAAACTTTCCTGCTTTATGTAATCTAATAAGACGTACAAATTAGTAGATTCGTTTCATTTCTAAAGTAATTTGCTTAGAAAACAAAGGTCTTCATTGCCGAAAACTGTACTGAGTGAAATAAGATAATTCTCTTCTCGGACTGTGTTGCTTTCCCACGAAGATGGTTGAGTGCAGGAAGATGATACTTTCCTGGTTTGTGTAATTTAACAAGATGTGCAACTTAGTAGATTCGTTTCATTACTTATGTAGTTTGTGTAAAAAACAAAGATATTCATTGGCAAAAACTGTATAGTGTGAAATAAGCTAGTTCTGTTCTCGGAATGACATGCTTTCCTATGAAGATGGTTGAGTGCAGCAAGATCAAACTTTCCTGGTTGTGTAATCTAACAAGATAAACAACTTAGTAGATTCGTTTCATTTCTAAAGGAATGTGCTTCGAAAACAAAGGTCTTCATTGCTGAACACTGTACTGTTTGATATAAGCTAGTTCTCTTCTTGGAATGAGTTGCTTTCCCATGAAGAAGGTTGAGTGCAGGAAGTTGATACTTTCCTGGATGGTGTAATATAAAAAGATATACAATGTATTAGATTCGTTTCATATATAAAATAGTTTGTTGAGAAAGCAAAGATCTTCATTGCCGAACAGTACACTTTGTGAAATAAGCTTCTTCTCTTCTCAGAATGAGTTGCTTTCCCACGAAGACGGTACAGTGCAGCAAGTTAATACTTTCCTCGTTTGTGTAATCTAACAAGATATACAACTTAGTAGACTCATTTCATTTCTAAAATAGTTTGCTTAGAAAACAAAGATCTTCATTGGCAAACATTGTACAGCGTGAAATAAGCTAGGTCTGTTCTCGGAATGACATGCTTTCCTACGAACATAGTTGAGTGCAGCAAGATCAAACTTTCCTGGTTTGTGTAATCTAACAAGATGTACAAACTAGTAGATTTGTTTCACTTCTAAAGTAGTTTGTTTGAAAACAAAGGTATTCATTGCCGAACACTGTACTGTGTGAAATAAGCTACTTATGTTCTCGGTATGAGTTGCTTTCCGACGAAGACGGTTAAGTGCAACAAGTTGGTACTTTCTTGGTTTGTGCAATGTAACAAGATGGACAACTTAGCAGATTCGTTTCATTTCTAAAGTAGTTTGCTTATAAAACAAAGATCTTCATGGCCGAAAACTCTACTGTGTGAAATAAGCTAGTTCTGTTCTCAGAATGAGCTGCTTTCCCACGAAGAAGTTTAAGTGCAGGAAGTTGATACTTTCCTGGTTTGTGTAATGTAACAAGATGTACAACTTAGTAGATTCGTTTCATTTGTAAAGTAGTTTGCTTAGAAAACAAAGACCTTCATTGCCAAAAACTGTATTGTGTGAAATAAGCTAGATCTGTTCTCAGAATGAGTTGCTTTCCCAAGAAGATGGTTGAGTGCAGGAAGTTGATACTTTCCTGCATTGTGTAATCTTACAAGATATACAACTTAGTAGATTAGTTTTATTTCTAAAGTAGTTTGCTTAGAAAACAAAGACCTTCATTGCCGAACACTGTTTTGTGTAATAAGGTAATTCTGTTCTTGGAATGAGTTGCTTTGCCCAAAGACGGTTGCATGCAGCACGTTGATACTTTCCTGGTTTGTGTAATCTAACAAGATGTACAACGTAGTAGATTCATTTCATTTCAAAAGTAGTTTGCTCAGAAAACAAAGGTCTTCATTGTCGAACACTGTACTGTATCAAATAAGCTAGTTCTGTCTCGGAATGAGTTACTTTCCCACGAAGATGGTTGCGTGCAGGAAGCTGATACTTTCCGGGATTGTGGATTCTCATAAGATATACAGCTTAGTAGATTCGTTTCATTTCTAAAGTAGTTTGCTTAGAAGACGAAGGGCTTCATTGTGAATACTGTACTTTGTGAAATAAGCTAGTTCTCTTCTGGGAATGAGTTGCTTTCCCACAAAGCCGGTTGAGCGCAGCAGGTTGAAACTTTCCTGGTTTGTACAATCTAAGAAGATGTAAAACTCAGTAGATTCCTTTCATCTCCAAAGTAGTTTGCTTCAAATAAGAAAGATCTTCATTGCCAAAAACCGTACTGTGAGACATGAGCTAGTTCTATTCTCGCAATGAGTTTCTTTACTAGGAAGACGGTTGAGTGTAGTAAGTTGGTACTTTCCAGGTATGTGAAATCTAACAAGATATACAACTTAGTAGATTCGTTTAATTTCTAAAATAGTTTTCTTAGAAAACAAAGATCCTCATTTCCCAAAACTGTACTGTGTAAAGTAAGCTAGTTCTGTTCTTGGAATGATTTGCTTTACTTCGAAGATGGTTGAGTGAAGCAAGTTGATACTTTCCTGGTTGGTGTAATATAACTGTATGTACAACTTAGTAGATTCGTTTCATTTATAGAGTAGTTTGCTTAGAAAAGAAAGGTCTTCATTGCCGAACACTATACTGTGTAATAAGCTACTTCTGTTATTGGAATGAGTTGCTTTCCCATGAAGACGGTTCAGTGCAGCAAGATGATACTTTCCTGTGTTGTGCAATCTAACAAGATGTACAACTTAGTAGATTCATTTCATTTCCAAAGTAGTTTGCTTAGAAAACAAAGATCTTCATTGCCGAACACTCTACAGTGCGAAATAAGCTAGTTTTGTTCTCGGAATGAGTTGCTTTCCTACGAAGACGGTTGAGTGCAACAACATCAAAGGTTCCTGGTTTGCGTAATCTAACAAGGTGTACAACTTGGTAGATTCGTTTAATTTCTAAAGTAGTTTGCTTAGAAAACAAAGATCTTCATTGCCGAACATTGTACAGTGTGAAATAAGCTAGTTCTGTTCTCGGATGAGTTGCTTTCCCCCTTAGACAGTTGAGCACAGCAAGTTGATACTTTCTTGGTTTGGGTAATCTAACAAGATGTACAACTTAGTAGATTGGTTTCATTTCCAAAGAAGTTTTCTTACAAAAAGAAAGATCTTCATTGCAGAAAACTGTATTGTGTGTAATAAGCTAGTTCTGTTCTCGGAATGAGTTGCTTGCATGTGAAGATGGTTGAGTTCAGGAAGTTGATACTTTCCTGGATTGTGTAATCTAACAAGATGTACAGCTTCGTAGATTCGTTTCATTTCTAAAGTAGTTTGCTTAGAAAACAAAGATCTTCATTGCCAAATACTGTACTTTGTGAAATAAGCGAGTTCTCTTCTGGGAATGAGCTGCTTTCCCACGAAGATGGTTGAGTGCAGGAAGTTGATACTTTCCTGGTTTTTGTAATCTAACAAGATGCACAATTTAGTAGATTCGTTTCATTTCCAAAGGAGTTTGCTTAAAAAAGAAATATCTTCATTGCCAAAAACTGTACTGTGTGTAATATGCTAGTTCTGTTCTTGGAATGAGTTGCTTTCCCACAAAGACGGTTGAGTGCAGCAAGTTGATACTTTCCTGGTTTGTGTAATCTAACAAGATGTACAACGTAGTACATTCGATTCATTTCTAAAATAGTTTACTTAGAAAACAAATATCTTTATTGCCGAAAACTATATTGCGTGAATGAATTGCATTACTACAACGATGGTTGAGTGCAACAAGTTGATACTTACTGGTTTGTGGAATCTATCAACATGTACATCTTAGTAGATTCATTTCATTTCTAAAGTAGTTTACTGAGAAAACAAAAATCTTCTTTTCTGAACACTGTACTTTGTGAACTAAGCTAGTTCTGTTCTCGGAATGAGTTGCTTTCCCACGAAGACGGTTGAATGCAGCAAGTTGATACTTTCCTGGTTTGTGTAATCTAACAAGATATACAACTTTGTAGATTCGTTTAATTTCTAAAGTAGTTTGCTTAGAAAGAAAAGACCTTCATTGCCAAACATTGTACAGTGTGAAATAAGCTAGTTGTGTTCTTGGAATGACTTACTTTCCCAAGAAGATGTTTGAGTGCAGGAAGTTGATACTGTCCTGTATTGTGTAATCTAACAAGATATACAGCTTTGAAGATTCGTTTCATTTGTACAGTAGTTTGCTTAGAAAACTAAGACTTTCATTTCCGAAAACTGTACTGTGTGAAATAAGCTAGTTCTGTTCTTGGAATCAGTTGCTCACACGAAGATGGGTGAGTGCAGCAAGTTGATACTTTTCTGGTATAATCTAACAAGATGTACATCTTAGTATATTCATTTAATTTCTAAAGTATTTTGCTGAGAAAACAAAGGTCTTCATTGCCAAACACTGTACTGTGTTAAATAAGTTAGTTTTGTTCGCAGAATGGCTTGCTTTCCCACGAAGATTGTTGAGTGCAGCAAGTTGATACTTTCCTAGTTTGTGTAATCTAACAAGATGTACAACTTTGTATATTCGTTTCATTTCTAAAGTAGTTGGCTTAGAATACAATGATCTTCATTTCCGAACACTGTACAGTGGGAAATAAGCTCGTTCTGTTCTAGGAATGAATTGCTTTCCTACGAAGACGGTTGAGTGCAGCAACATCAAAATTTCCTGGATTGTGTAATATAACAAGATATCCAACTTAGTAGATTCGTTTCCTTTCTGAAGTATTTTGCTTAAAAAACAAAGATCCTCATTGCTAAAAACTGTACTGTGTGAAATAAGTCAGTTCTGTTCTCAGAATGAGTTGCTTTACTACGAAGACGGTTGAGTGTAGCAAGTTAATACTATCCTGGTTTGCGTAATCTAACAAGATGTACAACTTGTAGATTCATTTAATTTCTAAATTAGTTTACTTAGAAAACATAGATCTTCATTGCCGAAAACTGTACTGTGTGAAATATGCTAGTTCTGTTCTCGGAATGAGTTTCTATACTACGAATACGGTTGCATGCAGCAAGATCAAACTTTCCGCGTTTGTTAATCTAACAAGATGTACAACTTGTAGATTCATTTCATTTCTAAAGTATTTTGCTTACAAAACAAAGGTCTTCAGTGCCGAAAACTGTACAGTGTTAAATAAGCAAGTTCCATTCTTGAAATGAGTTGCTTTCCCACGAAGAAGTTTGAGTGCAGGAAGTTGATACTTTCCTCAATTGTGTAATGTAAAAATATGTACAACTTAGTGGATTCGTTTCATTTCTAAAGTAGTTTGCTGAGAAAACAAAGATCTTCATTGCCGAACAATGTACTTTGTGAAATAAGGCAGTTCTTCAGGGCAGCAAGTTGATACTTTCTTGGTTTGTGTAATCTAACAAGTTGTACAAGTTAGTAGATTCGTTTCATTACTAAAGTAGTTTGCTTAGAAAACAAAGAACTTGGGCTGGAGAGATGGCTTAGCAGTTAAATGCTTGCCTATGAAGCCTAAGGACCCTGGTTCGAGGCTCGATTCTCCAGGACCCACGTAAGCCAGATGCACAAGGGGGTGCATGCATCTGGAGTTCGTTTGCAGTGGCTGGAGGCCCTGGTGCACCCATTCTCTCTCTCTCTCTCTCTCTCTCTCTCTCTCTCTCTCTCTCTCTCCTGCCTATTTCTGTATCTCTCTCAAATAAATAAATAAATAATAAAATATTTAAAAAAAAAAAAAAAAAAAAGAAAACAAAGAACTTCATTTCCGAACACTATACCATGTGAAATAAGCTGGTTTGGTTCTCGGATTGAGTTGCTTTCCAACGAAGACGGTTGAGTGTTGCAAGTTGAAACTTTCATGGATTGGGTAATCTAAAAGGATGTTCAACATCGTACATTCGTTTCATTTCTAAAGTATTTTCCTTAAAAAACAAAGTTCTTCTTTGCCGGACACTGTATTGTGTGTAATAAGCTAGTTCTGTTCTCGGAATGAGTTGCTTTCCTACAAAGATGGTTGAGGGCAGCAAGCTGATACTTTCCTGGTTTGTGTAATATAACAAGGTGTACACCTTAGTAGATATGTTTCATTTCTAAAGTTGGTTGCTTAGAAAAGAAAAATCTTCATTGCCAAGCACTGTATTGTGTTAAGTAAGCTAGTTCTGTTCTCGGAATGAGTTGCTTTAATACGAAGATGGTTCTGCCCAGGAAGTTGAAACTTTCCTGGATTGTGTAATCTAACAAGATATATAACTTAATAGATTCGTTTCATTTCCACAGTAGTTTGCTTAGAAAACAAAGGTCTTCATTGCCAAACACTGTACATTGAGAAATAAGCTAGTTCTGTTCTTGGAAGGAGTTGCTTTCCAAAAAGACAGTTGAGTGCAGCAAGTTGATACTTTCCTGGTTTGTGTAATCTATCAAGATGTACAACTTAGTAGATTCGTTTAATTTCTTAAGTAGTTTGCATACAAAACCAAGAAATTCATTGCTGAACCATGTACTGTGTGAAATAATCTAGTTCTGTTCTCGGAATGAGTTGCTTTCCTACAAAGACAGTAGAGCGTAGCAAGTTAAAATTTTCCTGGATTGTGAAATCTAAGAAGATGTACAACGTAGTAGATTCGTTTCATTTGTAAAGTATTTTCCTTAGAAAACAGAGATCTTCATTGCCAAACACTGTAGTTTGTGAAATAAGCTTGTTCTGTTATTGGAATGAGTTGCTTTCGTACGACAACGGTGGAGTGCACCAAGTTGATACTTTCCTGGTTTGTGTAAGCTAAAAAGATGTACAACTTAGTAGATTCATTTCATTTCTAAAGTTGTTTGCTTAGAAAACAAAGATCCTCATTGCCAAACCCTGTACAGTGTTAAGTAAGCTAGTTCTTTTCTCAGAATAAATTGCTTTACTACGAAAATGGTTGAGTGCAGCAAGTTGATACATTCCTGGGTTTTGTAATCTAACAAGATGTAATACAACTTTGTAGATTCATTTCATATCTAAAGCCATTTGCTGAGAAAACAAAGATCTTTATTGCCAAACACTGTACAGTGTGAAATAAGCTTGTTCTGTTCTCGGAATGAGATGCTTTCCTATGAAGACGGTTGAGTGCAGAAAGATCAAACTTTCCTGGTGCATATAATCGAACAAGATGTACAACTTAGTAGATTCGCTTCATTTCTAAAGTAGTTTGTAAGAAAACAAAGGTCTTCATTGCCGAACACTGTACTGTGTGAAATAAGCTAATTCCGTCCTCAGAATGAGTTGCTTTACTATGAAGACTGTTGAGTACAGCAAGTTGATAATTTTCTGGTTTGAGTGATCTAACAAGATGTGCAACTTAGTAGATTCATTTCATTTCTAAAGCAGTTTGCTTAGAAAACAAAGATCTTCATTGCCAAACACTGTACTGTATGAAATAAGCTAGTTCTGTTCACAGAATGAGATGCTTTCTTAGGAAGACGGTTGAGCGCAGCCAGATCAAACTTACCTGGTTTATGTAATCTGACAAGATGTACAACTTATCAGATTCGTTTCATTTCTAAAGTAGTTTGCTTAGAAAACAAAGATCTTCATTGCCGAAAACTGTACTGTGTGAAATAAGCTAGTTCTGTTCTCGGAATGAGTTGCTTTCCCACGAAGACGGTTGAGTGCAGCAAGTTGATACTTTCCTGGTTTGTGTAATCTAAGAAGATATACAACGTAGTAGATTCATTTCATTTATAAAGTAGTTTGCTTAGAAAACAAAGATCTTCATTGCCAAACACTGTACAGTGTGAAATAAGCTAGTTCTGTTCCCAAAATAAGTTGCTTTACTACGACAGTGGTTGAGTGCAGCAATTGATACTTTCCTGGTTTGTGTAATCTATGAATATGTACAATTTAGTAGATTCGTTTCATATCTATCGATGTTTGCTTAGAAAACAAAGATCTTTATAGCCGAAAACTCTACTGTGTGAAATTAGCTAGGTCTGTTCTCAGTATGAGTTGCTTTCCCATGAAGATGTTTGAGTGCAGGAAGTTGATAGTTTCCTGGTTTGTGTAATCTAACTAGATGCACAACATAGTAGATTCGTTTCATTTCTAATGTAGTTCGCTTAGAAAACAAAGATCTTCTTTGCCAAACACTGTACTGTGTGTAATAAGCAAGTTCTGTTTTCAGAATGAGATGCTTTATTATGAAGATGGTTGAGTGGAGCAAGTTGATACTTTCCTGGTTTGTATAATCTATCAAGAAAAACAACTTATTAGATTCGTTTCATTTCTAAAGTAGTTTCTTAGAAAACAAAGGTCTTCATTGCCCAAAACTGTATTTGTGAAATAAGCTAGTTCTGTTCTCAGAATCAGTTGCTTTCCCCAAGAAACCGTTGAGGGCAGCAGGTTGACACTATCCTGGTTTGTGTAATCTAACAAGATGTACAACTTAGTAGATTCATTGCATTTCTAAAATAGTTTGCTTAGAAAACAAAGTTCTTCATTGCAGAACACTGTACTGTGAGAAATAAGCTAGTTCTTTTCTCAGAATGAGTTCCTTTCCCACGAATATGTTTGAGTGCAGAAGTTGATACTTTCCTGGATTATGTAATCTAACAAGATGTACACCTTCGTAGATTCATTTTTGATTTATAAAGTAGTCTTGCTTAGAAAACAAAGATCTTCATTGCTGAATACTGTACTTTGTAAAATAAGCTAGTTCTCTTCTGGGAATGAGTTGCTTTACCATGAAGATGGTTGAGTGCAGCAAGTTGATACTTTCCTGGTTTGTGTAATCTAACAAGATGTACTACTTAGGAGATTCGTTTCATTTCCAAAGTAGTTTGCTTAAAAAAAGAAAGATCTTCATTGCCATAAACTGTACTGTGTGTAATAAGGTAGTTCTGTTCTCGGAAAGAGTTGCTTTCCCACGAAGACGGTTGAGTGCAGCACGTTGATACTTTCCTGGTTTGTGTAATCTAACAAGATGTACAGCTTAGTAGATTCGCTTCATTTTTAAAGTAGTTTGCTTAGAAAACAAAGATCTTCAGTGCCACACACTGTACAGTGTGAAATAAGCTACTTCTGTTCTCAGAATGAGTTGCGTTCCTATGAATACTGTTGACTGCAGCAAGATTAAACATTCCTGGTTTGTGTAATCTAACAAGATATACAACTTAGTAGATTTGTTTCATTTCTAAAGTAGTTTGATTAGAAAACAAAGATCTTCATTGCCAAAAACTGTACTGTGTGAAATAGCCTAGTTCTGTTCTCGGAATGAGTTGCTTTCCCATGAAGACGGTTGAATGCAGCAAGTGGATACTTTCCTGGTTTGTGTAATGTAACAAGATGTACAGCTTCATAGATTCGTTTCATTTCTAAAGTAGTTTGATTAGAAAACAAAGATCTTCATTGCCAAACACTGTACGTTGTGAAATAAGCTAGTTTGTGTTCTCGGAATGAGTTGCTTCGGTATGAAGACAGTTGAGTGCAGCAAGTTGATACTTTCCTGGTTTGTGCAATCTAACAAATTGTACAACTTAGTAGATTCATTTCATTTCTCAAGTAGTTTAATTAGAAAACAAAGATCTTCATTGCCGAACACTGTACTGTGTGAAATAAGCTAGTTCTGTTCTCAGAATGAGTTGCTTTCCCCACAAAGATGATTGAGTGCAGCAAGTTGATACTTTCCTGGTTTGTGTAATCTAACAAGATGTACAACTTAGTAGATTCGTTTCATTTCTAAAGTAGTTTTCTTAGAAAACAAAGTTCTTCATTGCCAAACACTGTACTGTGTGTAATAAGGTAGTTCTGTTCTTGGAATGAGTTGCTTTCCCATGAACTTGGTTGAGTGCAGCAAGTTGATACTTTCCTGGTTTGTGTAATCTAACAAGATGTACAACTTAGTAGATTCATTTCATTTCTAAAGTAGTTTAATTAGAAAAAAAGATCTCGTTTGCCCAAAAAACTGTACTGTGTGAAATAAAGTTCTGTTCTACGAAGACGACAGTTGAGAGCAGCAAATGAAACTTTTGGTTTGTTTAATCTGAAAAGATGTACAACTTAGTAGATTCGTTTCATTTTCAAAGTAGTTTGCTTTAAAAAAGTTGATCTTATTTTCAAACACTGTACTGGTTTTTGTAGTTCTGTTCTTAACAAGATGTACAGTCGGTTGAGTGCAGTAGATTCTTTCCATTTGTAATCTAAAAAGATGTACTGCTAGTAGATTCTTTTCATTTCTTCAGTTTGCTTAGAAAACAAAGATCTTCATTGTGAAACTGTACTGTGTCATTCTGTAGTTCTGGAATGAGTTAATTTCCCACGAAGATGGTTGAGTGCAGCAAGTTGAAACTTTCCTGGTTTGTGTAATCTAACAAGAAGAACAACTTAGTAGATTCGTTTTTCATTTCTAAAGTAGTTTGCTTGGAAAACAAAGATCTTCATTGCCGAACACTGTACTGTGTGAAATAAGCTAGTTCTGTTCTTGGAATGAGTTGCTTTTCAATGATGATGGTTGAGTGCAGCAAGTTGATACTTTCCTGGTTTGTGTAATCTAACAAGATGTACAACTTAGTAGATTCCTTTCATTTCTAAAGTAGCTTGCTTAGAAAACAAAGATCTTCATTGCCCAAAACTATACTGTGTGAAATAAGCTAGTTCTGTTCTAGGAATGAGTTGCTTTCCCACAAATAAGGTCGACTGCAGGAAGTTGATACTTTCCTGGATTGTGTAATCTAACAAGGTGTACAACTTAATATATTCATTTCATTTCTAAAGTAGTTTGATTAGAAAACAAATATCTTCATTGCCAAACACTGTACTTTGTGTAATAAGGCAGTTCTGTTCTTGGAATGAGTTGCTTTCCCATGAAGACGATTTTGGGCAGCAAGTTGATACTTTCTTGGTTTGTGTAATCTAAGAAGATGTACAACTTAGTAGATTCGTTTCATTTCTAAAGTAGTTTGTTTAGAAAACAAAGATCTTCATTGTCAAAAACTGTACTGTGTGAAATAAGCTAGTTCTGTTCTTGGAATGAGTTGCTTTCCCATGAAGATGGTTGATTGCAGGAAGTTGATACTTTCCTGGTTTGTGTAATCTAAAAAGATGTACAACTTAGTAGATTATTTTCATTTCTAAAGTAGTTTACTTAGAAAAAAAGATCTTCATTTGTGAAAACTGTACTGTGTGAAATAAGCCAGTTCTGTCCTTGGAATGAGTTCCTTTCCTATGAAGATGGTTGAGTGCAGCAAGTTGATACTTTCCTGGTTTGTGTAATCTAACAAGATGTACAACTTAGTAGATTGGTTTCATTTCAAAAGTAGTTTGCTTAAAAAAAGAAAGATCTTCATTGCCAAACACTGTACTGTGTGAAATAAGCTAGTTCTGTTCTCAGAATGAGTTACTTTCCCATGAAGATGGTTGAAGCAGCAAGTTGATACTTTCCTGGTTTGTGTAATCTAACAAGATGTACAACTTAGCAGATTCGTTTGATTTCTAAAGTAGTTTGATTAGAAAACAAAGATCTTCATTGCCGAAAAGTGTACTGTGTGAAATAAGCTAGTTCTGTTCTCGGAATGACATGCTTTCCTACGAAGAAGATTGTTGAGTGCAGCAAGTTAAAACTTTCCTGGTTTGTGTAGTCTAACCACATGTACAACTTAGTAGATTCGTTTCATTTCCAAAGTAGTTTGCTTAAAAAAAGAAGGATCTTCATTTGCAAAAACTGTACTGTGTGTAATAAGCTTCTTCTGTTCTCGGAATGAGTTGCTTTACTGTGATGAAGGTTGAGTAAAGCAAGTTAGTACTTTCCAGGTATGTGTAATCTAACAAGAAGTACAACTTATAGTATTCGTTTCATTTTTAAAGTAGTTTCCTTAGAAAAGAAAGTTCTTCATTGCCAAACACTGTACTGTGTGAAATAAGCTAGTTCTGTTCTTGGAATGAGTTGCTTTACCTACAAAGAAGGTTGACTGCAGGAAGTTCATACTTTCCTGGATTGTGTAAGCTAACAAGATGTCCAACTTAGAAGATTCATTTCATTTCTAAAGTAGTTTGCTGAGAAAACAAAGATCTTCTTTTCCAAACACTGTACTCTGTGAAATAAGCTCGTTCTGTTCTAGGAATGAGTTGCTTTCCCACAAAGACGGTTCAGGGCAGCAAGTTGATACTTTCTTGGTTTTTTTGTAGTCTAAAAAGATGAACAACTTAGTAGATTCGTTCCATTACTAATGTAGTTTGCATAGAAAACAAAGATCTTCATTGCTGAACACGGTACAGTGTGAAATAAGCTAGTTCTGTTCTCAGAATGAGATGCTTTCCTACGAAGACGGTTGAGTGCAGCAAGATCAAACTTTCCTGGTATGTGTAATCTGACAAGATGTACAACTTAGTAGATTCGTTTCATTTCTAGAGTAGTTTGCTTATAAAACAAAGATCTTCATTGCCGAAAACTATACTTTGTGAAATAAGCTTGTTCTATTCTCGGAATGAGTTGCTTTACAATGAAGACTGTTGAGTGCAGCAAGTTGATACTTTATTGATTTGTGTAGTCTATTCAAGATGTACATCTTAGTATATTCGTTTCATTTCTAAAGTAGTTTGCTTAGAAAACAAAGGTCTTCATTATCGAACACTGTACAGTGTGAAATAAGCTAGTTCTGTTCTCGAAATGACATGCATTCCTACGAAGACGGTTGAGTGCAGCAAGATAAAACTTTTCTGGTTTGTGTAATCTAACAAGATGTACAACTTAGTAGATTCGTTTCATTTCCAAAATACTTTGCTTAAAAAACAAAGATCTTCATTGCCAAAAACTGTACTGTGTGTAATAAGCTAGTTCTGTTTTCAGAATGAGATGCTTTACTGCGAGGAGGGTTGAGAGTAGCAAGTTAGTACTTTCCAGGTATGTGTAATCTATCAAGATGTACAACTTAGTAGATTTGACTCATTTCTAAAGTAGTTTCCTTAGAAAACAAAGTTCTTCATTGTACTGTGTGAAATAAGCTAGTTCTCTTCTTGGAATGAGTTGCTTTCCCACGAAAACCGTTCAGGGCAGCAAGTTGATACTTTCTTGGTTTGTGTCATCTAACAAGATGTACAACTTAGTAGATTCGTTTCATTACTAAAGTAGTTTGCATAGAAAACAAAGTTCTTCATTCCCGAAAACTATACTGTTTGAAATAAGCTTGTTCTATCCTCGGAATGAGTTGCTTTACTACGAAGACTGTTGAGTGCAGCAAGTTGATACTTTACTGATTTGTGTAATCTATCAAGATGTACATCTTAGTAGATTCGTTTCATTTCCAAAGTAGTTTTCTTAGAAAAAAAGGTCTTCATTGCCAAACACTGTACAGTGTGAAATAAGCTAGTTCTGTTCTCGGACTGATTTGCTTTCCCATGAAGATGGTTGAATGAGGGAAGTTGATACTTTCCTGGTTTGTGTAATCTAAAAATATGTACAACTTAGTAGATTCTTTTCATTTCTAAAGTAGTTTGCTTAGAAAACAAAGGTCTTCATTGCTGAACACTGTACAGTGTGAAATAAGCTAGTTCGTTCTCGGAACGAGTTGCTTTCCCACAAAGACCGTTGCGTGCAGCTAGTTGATACTTTCCTGGTTTGTGTATTCTAAAAAGATGTAGAACTTAGTAGATTCGTTTCATTTGTAATGTAGTTTGTTTAGAAAACAAATATCTTCATTGCCAGACATTGTACAGTGTGAAATAAGCTAGTTCTGTTCTTTGATAGAGTTGCAATCCTACTATGACGGTTGAGTACGGCAAGATCAAACGTTCCTGCTGTGTAATCTATCAAGATGTACAATTTAGTAGATTCGTTTCATTTCTAAAGTAGTTTGCTTAGAAAACAAAAGTCTTCATTGCCGAACACTGTACTGTGTGAAATACGCTAGTTCTCTGCTTGGAATGAGTTGCTTTACTACGAAGACGGTTGAGTGCAGCAAGTTGATACTTTCCTGATTTTTATAATCTAACAAGATGTACAACTTAGTAGATTCGTTTCATTTCTAAAGTAGTTTGCTTAGAAAACAAAGATCTTCATTGCTGAACATTGTACAGTGTGAAATAAACTTGTTCTGTTCTCGGAATGAGTTGCTTTCCCCCGTAGACAGTTGCACTCACCAAGTGGATACTTTCCTGCTTTGTGTAATCTCACAAGATGTACAACTTAGTAGATTCATTTCATTTCCAAAGTAGTTTTCTTAAGAAAAGAAAGATCTTCATTGCCGAACACTGTACAGTGTGTAATAAGCTAGTTCTGTTCTCGGATTGAGTTGCTTTCCCACGAAGACGGTTGAGTGCAGCAAGTTGATACCTTCTTGGTTTGTGTAATCTAACAAGATGTACAACTTAGTAGATTCGTTTCATTGCTAAAGTAGTTTGCATAGAAAACATAGATCTTCATTGCCCAACAAAATACAGTGTGAAATAAGCTTGTTGTGTTCTCGGAATGAGTTGCTTTCTTACGAAGACGGTTGAGAGCGGCAAGATGAAACTTTCCTGGTTTGTGTAATCTGAAAAGATGTACAACTTAGTAGATTCGTTTCATTTTCAAAGTAGTTTGCTTAAAATAAGAAAGATCTTCTTTTCCAAAAACTGTACTGTGTGAAATAAGCTAGTTCTGTTCTCGGAATGAGTTGCTTTACTATGAAGTCGGTTGAGTGTAGCAATTTGGTACTTTCCAGGTATGTGTAATCTACCAAGATGTACAACGTAGTAGATTCTTTTCATTTCTACATTAGTTTGCTTAGAAAACAAAGATCTTCATTGCCGAACACTGTACTGTCTGAAATAAGCTAGTTTTGTTTACTCAATGACATGCGTTCCTGCAAATTCGGTCGGGTGCAGCAAGACCAAAGTTTCCTGGTTTGTGTAATCTAACAAGGTGTACAACTAGGAGATTCGTTTCATTTCTAAAGTATGTTGCTTAGAAAACAAAGGTCTTCAATGCCAAACACTGTACTGTGTGAAATAAGCTAGTTCCGTTCTTGGAATGAGTTGCTTTTCCATGAAGAAGGTTGAGTGCAGGAAGTTGATACTTTTCTGGTTTGTGTAATCTAAGAAGATGTACAATTTAGTATATTCATTTCATTTCAAAGTAGTTTGCTTAAAATAAGAAAGATCTTCATTACCAAAAACTCTACTGTATGAAATAAGCTAATTCTGTTCTGGGAATGAGTTGCAGTACTATGAAGACTGTTAAGTGCAGCAAGATCAACGTTTCCTTGTTTGTGTAATCTAACAAGATGTACAACATAGTATATTTGTTTCATTTGTAAAGTAGTTTGCTTAGAAAACAAAGATCTTCATTGCCAAACACTGTACTTTGTGAAATAAGGTCGTTCTGTTCACACAATGAGATGCTTTCCTACGAAGACGGGTGAGTGCAGCAAGATCAAACTTTCCTGGATGGTGTAATCTAACATGATGTACAACTTATTAGATTCCTTTCATTTCTAAAGTAGTTTGCTTAGAAAACAAATGTCTTCATTGCTGAACACTGTACTATGTGAAATAAGCTAGTTCTGTTCGCTGAATGAGATGCGTTCCTACAAAGTCGGTTGAGTGCAGCAAGAACAAACTTTCCTGGTTTGTGTAATCTAACAAGGTGTACAATTAGTATATTCGTTTCATTTCTAAAGTATTTTGCTTAGAAAACAAAGGTCTTGAATACCAAACACTGCACTGTGAGAAATAAGCTAGTTCCGTTCTTGGAATGAGTTGCTTTTCCATGAAGAAGGTTGAGTGCAGGAAGTTGATACTTTCCTGGTTTGTGTAATCTAAGAAGATGTACAATTCAGTATATTCATTTCATTTCAAAATAGTTTGCTTAAAATACCAAAGATCTTCATTACAAAAATCTACTGTGTGAAATAAGCTACTTCTGTTCTGGGAATGAATTGCTGTACTACGAAGACTGTTGAGTGCAGCAAGATCAAAGTTTCCTGGTTTGTGTAATCTAACAAGATGTACAACTTAGTATATTTGTTTCATTTGTAAAGTAGTTTGATTAGAAAACAAAGATCTTCATTGCCAAACACTGTACTTTGTGAAATAAGGTCGTTCTGTTCATGCAATGAGATGCGTTCCTACGAAGACGGTTGAGTTCAGCAAGATCAAACTTTCCTGGATGGTGTAATCTAACAAGATGTACAACTAGTAGATTCGTTTCATTTCTAAAGTATTTTGCTTAGAAAACAAAGGTCTTCAGTGCTGAACACTGTACTGTGTGAAATAAGCTAGTTCCGTTCTTGGAATGAGTTGCTTTCCCAAGAAGAAAGTTGATTGACGGAAGTTGATACTTTCCTGCATTGTGTAATGTAAAAAGATATACAACTTAGTAGATTTGTTTCATTTCTAAAGTAGTTTGCTTAGAAAACAAAGATCTTCATTGCTGAAAACTGTACTGTGTGAAATAAGCTAGTTCTGTTCTCTGAATCAGTTGCTCTCCCACTAAGACGGTTGAGTTCAGCAAGTTGATATTTTACTGGTTTGTGTAATCTATCAAGAAGTACAACTTAGTAGATTCGTTTCATTTCTAAAGTAGTTTGCTTAGAAAACAAAGGTCTTCATTTCCGAACACTGTACTGTGTGAAATAAGCTAGTTCTGTTCTCGGAATGAGTTGCTTTCCCATGAAGATGATTGAGTGCGGGAAGTTGATACTTTCCTGGTTTTGTGTAATCGAAAAAGATGTACAACTTAGTAGATTCTTTTCATTTCTAAACTAGTTTGATTAGAAAACAAAGATCTTCATTTCAGAACACTGTACCATGTGATAAAAGCTGGTTCGGTACTCGGAATGAGTTGCTTTCCTACAAAGATGGTTGAGTGCAGCAAGTTGATACTTTACTGGTTTGTGTAATCTAACAAGATGTACAACTTAGTAGATTCGTTTCATTTGCAAAGTAGTTTGTGTAAAATAAGAAAGATCTTCGTTACCAAAAACTGTACTGTGTGAAATAAGCTAGTTCTATTTTCGGAATGAGTTGCTTTACTATGAAGACGGTTGAGTGTAGCAATTTGGTACTTTTCAGGTATGTGTAATCTACCAAGATGTACAACGTAGTAGATTCATTTCATTTCTACAGTAGTTTGCTTAGAAAACAAAGATCTTCTTTGCCGAACACTGTACTGTGTGAAATAAGCTAGTTCTGTTCTCTGAATGAGATGCATTCCTACAAAGTTGGTTGAGTGCAGCAAGACCAAACTTTCCTGGTTTGTGTAATCTAACAAGGTGTTCATCTAGTAGATTCATTTCATTTCTAAAGTATTTTGCTTAGAAAACAAAGATCTTCCTTGCCGAACACTGTACTTTGTGAAATAAGCTAGTTCTGTTCTCGGAATGAGTTGCTTTACGATGAAGACGGTCGAGTGCACCAAGTTGATACTCTCCTGATTTGTGTAATCTAAGAAGATTTACAACTTCGTAGATTCGTTTCCTTTATAAAATAGTTTACTTAGAAAACAAAGGTCTTCATTGCCAAACACTGTACTGTGTAATAAGCTAGTTCTGTTCTCGGAATGAGTTGCTTTCCCACGAAGACTTTCCTGGTTTGTTTCCTGGTTTGTTTAATCTAACAAGTTGTACAACTTACTATATTCGTTTCATTTCTAAAGTAGTTTGCTTAGATAGAAAAGATTTTCATTGCCGAACATTGTACAGTGTGAAATAAGGTAGTTCTGTTCTTGGAATGAGTTGCTTTCCCACGAAGACGGTTGAGTGCAGAAAGTCGATACTTTCCTGAATTGTGTAATTTTACAAGATCTACAGCTTAGTAGATTCGTTTCATTTGTAAAGTAGTTTGCTTAGAAAACAATGATCTTCATTGCCGAACACTGTATTTGTGAAATAAGCTAGTTCTGTTCTCAAAATGATTTGCTTTCCCACGAAGACAGTTGAGTGCAGCAAATTGATACTTTCCTGGTTTGTGTAATCTAACAAGGTGTACAACATAGTAGATTCATTTCATTTCAAAGTAGTTTAATTAGAAAACAAAGATCTTCATTGCCAAATCTGTACTGTGTCAAATAAGTTAGTTCTGTTCTCGGAATGAGTTGCTTTACTACAAAGACGGTTGAGTGCACTAAGTTGATACTTTCCTGGTTTGTGTAACCTATCAGGATGTACATCTTAGTAGATTCGTTTCATTTCAAAAGTACTTTGCTTAGAAAACAAAGGTCTTCATTTCCAAACGCTGTACTGTCTGAAATAAGCTAGTTCTGTTCTGGAAATGAGTTGCTTTCCTGTGAAGATGGTTGCATCCGGGAAGTTGATACTTTCCTGGTTTGTGTAATCTACCAAGATGTACAACTTACTAGATTCATTTCATTTCTAAATTAGTTTGCTGAGAAAACAAAGATCTTCTTTCCGAAAACCGTACTTCATGAAATAAGCTAGTTCTGTTCTCGGAATGAGTTGCTTTCAAACGAAGACGGTTGTGTGCAGCAAGTTGATACTTTTGCGGTATGTGTAATCTAACAAAACTACAACTTAGTAGATTCGTTTCATTTCTAAAGTAGTTTCCTTAGAAAGAAAAGATCTTCATTTCCGAACATTCCACAGTGTGAAATAAGCTAGTTCTGTTCTCGGAATGAGTTGTTTTCCCATGAAGATGGTTGAGTGTGAGAAGTTGATACTTTCCTGGTTTGTGTAAAGTAACAAGATGTACAACTTAGTAGATTCGTTTCATTTCTCAAGTAGTTTGCTTAGAAAACAATGATCTTTATTTCCGAACACTGTACAGTTTGACATAAGCTAGTTCTGTTTCCAGGAATGAGTTGCTTTCCTCCGAACACGGATGAGTGCAGCAAGATCAAAATGTCCTGGATTGTGTAATCTGACAAGATGTACAACTAAGTAGATTCATTTCATTTCTAAAGTAGTTTGCAAAAAGAAAGATCTTCATTGCCGAAAACTGTACTGTGTGAAATAAGTTAGTTCTGTTCTCGGAATGAGTTGCTTTACTACGAAGATGGTTGAGTGCAGCAAGTTGATACTTTCCTGGTTTGTGTAATCTAAGAAAATGTACAACTTCATAGATTCATTTCATTTCTAAAGTAGTTTGCTTAGAAAACAAAGATCTTCTTTGCCGAAAACTGTGTTGTGTGAAATAAGTAGGTTCTGTTCTCGGAATCAGTTGCTTTCCCATGAAGACGGTTGAGTTCAGCAAGTTGATACTATCCTGGTTTGTGTAATCTAACAAGATGTACAACTTAGTAGATTCATTTCATTTCTAAAGTAGTTTGCCTAGAAAACAATGTTCTTCATTGGCGAACACTGTACTGTGTGAAATAAGCTAGCTCTTTTCTCAGAATGAGTTGCTTTCCCATGAAGATGGTTGAGTGCAGAAGTTGATACTTTCCTGGATTGTGTAATGTAACAAGATGTACAACTTTGTAGATTCGTTTCATTTCTAAAGTAGTTCACTTAGAAAACAATGATCTTCATTTCCGAACACTGTACAGTGTGAAATAAGCTAGTTCTGTTCTAGGAATTAGTTGCTTTCCTACGAAGACTGTTGAGTGCAGCAAGATCAAAATGTCCTGGATTGTGTAATCTAACAAGAAGTACGACTTAGTTGATTCATTTCATTTCTAAAGTGGTTTGCTTAAAAACAAAGTTCTTCATTGCAAAAAACTGTACTGTGTGAAATAAGTTAGTTCTGTTCTCGTAATGAGTTGCTGTACTACAAAGACGTTTGAGTGCAGCAAGTTGATGCTTTCCTGGTTTGTGTAATCTAAGAAGATGTACAACTTAGTAGACTCGTTTCATTTCTAAAGTGGTTTGCTGAGAAAACAAAGGTCTTCATTGCCGAACACTGTACTGTGTGAAGTAAGCTGGTTCTGTTCTTGGAAATAGTTGCTTTCCCATGAAGAAGGTTGAGTGCAGGAAGTTGATACTTTCCTGGATTGTGTAATCTATCTTAGTAGATTCGTTTCATTTCTAAAGTAGTTTGCTTAGAAAACAAAGATCTTCATCACCTAAAACTGTAGTGTTTGAAATAAGCTAGTTCTGTTCTCAGAATCAGTTCCATTCCTACGAAGATGGTTGAGTGTAGCAAGTTGATACTATCCTGGTTTTTGTAATCTACCAAGATATACAACTTACTAGATTCATTTCATTTATACAGTAGTTCACTTAGAAAACAAAGATCTTCATTGCCGAAAACTGTACTGTGTGAAATACGCTAGTTCTGTTCTCAGAATGAGTTTCTATACTACGAAGACTGTTGAATGCAGCTAGATCAAACTTTCCTGTTTTGTGTAATGTGACAAGGTGTACAACTTAGTAGATTCGTTTCATTTCTAAAGTAGTTTGCTTAGAAAGAAAAGATCTTCATTGCTGAACATTGTACAGTGTGAAATAAGCTAGTTCTGTTCTCGGAATGAGTTGCTTTCCCACGAAGATTGTTGAGTGCAGGAAGTTGATACTTTCCTGGATTGTGAAATCTAACTAGATGTACAGCTTAGTAGATTCGTTTCATTTCTAAAGTAGTTTGCTTAGAAAACAAAGATCTTCATTTCCAAACACTGTACCGTGAGAAATAAGCTAGTTCGGTTCTCAGAATGAGTTGCTTTCCTACGAAGACGGTTGAGTGCAGGAAGTTGACAGTTTCCTGGTTTGTGTAATCTAAGAAGATGTACAGCTTCGTAGATTCGTTTCATTTCTAAGGTAGTTTGCTTAGAAAACAAAGATCTTCATTGCCAAATACTGTATTTTGTGAAATAAGCCAGTCCTCTTCTGGGAATGAGTTGCTTTCCCACGGAGATGGTTGAGTGCAGCAAGTTGATACTTGCCTAGTTTGTGTAATCTAGGAAGATGTAAAATTTAGTAGATTTGTTTCATTTCTAAAGTAGTTTGCATAAAAAAAGAAAGATCTTCATTGCCAAAAACTGTACTGTGTATAATAAGCTAGTTCTTTTCTTGGAATGAGTTGCTTTCGCACAAAGATGGTTGAGTGCAGCAAGTTGATACTTCCCTGGTTTGTGTAATCTAACAAGATGTACAACTTAGTAGATTCGTTTCATTTCTAAAGTAGTTTGCTTAGAAAACAAAGACCTTCATTGCCAAAAACTATATTGTGTGAAATAAGATAGTTTTATTCTCAGAATGAGTTGATTTACTACAAGTACTGTTGAGTGCAGCAAGTTGATACTTACTTGTTTGTGTAATCTATCAGGATGTGAATCCTAGCAGATTCGTTTCATTTCTAAAGTAGTTTGCTTAGAAAACAGAGGTCTTCATTGCTGAACACTGTACTGTGTGAAATAAGCTATTTCTGTTCTTGGAATGAGTTGCTTTCCCATGAAGATGGTTGAGTCTGGGAAGTTGATACTTTCCTTGTTTGTGTAATCTACCAAGATGTACAACTTAGTAGATTCATTTCCTTTCTAAAGTAGTTTGTTGAGAAAACAAAGATCCTCTTTCCGAATATTGTACTTTGTGAAATAATCTTACAAGATGTACATCTTATTAGATTCGTTCCATTTCTAAAGTAGTTTGCTGAGAAAACAAAGATCTTCTTTTCTGAACACTGTACTGTGTGAAATAAGCTAGTTCTGTTCTTGGAATGAGTTGCTTTCCCACAAAGAAGGTTGGCTGCAGGAAGGTGATACATTCCTGGATTGTGTAAGCTAAGAAGATGTACAACTTAGTAGATTCTTTTCATTTCTAGAGTAGTTTGTTTATAAAACAAAGATGTTCATTGCCAAAAACTATACTGTGTGAAAGAAGCTTGTTCTATTCTCAGAATGAATTGCTTTACAACGAAGACTGTTGAGTGCAGCAAGTTGATACTTTACTGATTTGTGTAATCTATCAAGATGTACATCTTAGTAGATTCGTTTCTTTTCTAAAGTGGTTTGCTTAGAAAACAAAGGTCTTCATTGCCGAACAGTGTACTGTGTGAAATAAGCTAGTTCTGTTCTCGGAATGAGTTGCTTTCCCATGTAGATGGTTGAGTGCGGGAAGTTGAAAATTTCCTGGTTTGTGTAATCTAAATAGATGTACTACTTAGTAGATTCCTTTCATTTATAAAGTAGTTTGCTTAGAAAACAAAGTCTTCATTACCAAAGACTGTACAGTGTGAAATAAGCTAGTTCTGTTCTCCGAATGACATGCTTTCCTACGAGGACGGTTGAGTGCACCAAGATAAAACTTTTCTGGTTTGTGTAATCTAACAAGATTTACAACTTAGTAGATTCGTTTCATTTCCAAAGTAGTTTGCTTAAATAAAGAAAGATCTTCATTGCCGAAAACTGTACTGTGTGTAATAAGATAGTTCTGTTTTCGGAATGAGATGCTTTACTGCGAGGAGGTTTGAGTGTAGTAAGTTAGTACTTTCCAGGTATGTGTAATCTATCAAGATGTACAACTTAGCAGATTCATTTGATTTCTAAAGTAGTTTTCTTAACAAACAAAGTTCTTCATTGTACTGTGTGAAATAAGCTAGTTCTCTTCTTGGAATGAGTTGCTTTCCTATGAAAACGGTTCAGGGCAGCAAGTTGATACTTTCTTGGTTTGTGTCATCTAACAAGATGTACAACTTACTAGATTCCTTTCATTACTAAAGTAGTTTGCATAGAAAACAAAGTTCTTCATTACCAAAAACTGTACTGTTTGAAATAAGCTTGTTCTATTCGCAGAATGAGTTGCTTTACTACGAAGACTGTTGAGTGCAGCAAGTTGATACTTTACTGATTTGTGTAATCTATCAAGATGTACATCTTAGTAGATTCGTTTCATTTCTAAAGTAGTTTGCTTAGAAAACAAAGGTCTTCATTGCCGAACACTGTACTGTGTGAAATAACCTAGTTCTGTTCTTGGAATGAGTTGCTTTCCCATGAAGATGGTTGAGTGAGGGAAGTTGATACTTTCCTGCTTTGTGTAATCTAAAAAGATGTACAACTTAGTAGATTCTTTTCATTTCTAAAGTAGTTTGATTAGAAAACAAAGGTCTTCATTGCCAAACACTGTACAGTGTGAAATAAGCTAGTTCAGTTCTCGGAATGAGTTGCTTTCCCATGAAGACCGTTGAGCGCAGGTAGTTGATCCTTTCCTGGTTTGTGTATTCTAACAAGATGTAGAACTTAGTAGATTTGTTTCATTTATAAAATAGTTTGCTTAGAAAACAAAGGCCTTCATTGAACACTGTACAGTGTCAAATAAGCTAGTTCTGTTCTTGGAATGACATGCTTTCATATGAAGATGGTTGAGGGCAGAAAGATCAAACTTTCCTGCTTTGTGTAGTCTAACAAGATGTACAACTTAGTAGATTCTTTTCATTTTAGAGTAGTTTGCTTAAACCAAAGGTCTTCATTGCCGAACACTGTACTGTGTGAAATAAGCTAGTTCAGGTCTCGGAATGAGTTGCTCTCCCATGAAGATGGTTGGTGCAGCAAGTTGATACTTTCCTGGTTTGTGTAATCTAACAAGATGTACAACTTAGTATATTCATTTCATTTCTGGAGAGTTTACTTAGAAAACAAAGATCTTCATTGCCAAACATTGTACAGTGTGAAATAAGCTAGTTCTGTTCTTTGAATGAGTTACTTTCCTACGTTGACGGTTGAGTGCAGCAAGATCAAACGTTCCTGCTGTGTGTAATCTAACAAGATGTACAATTTAGTAGATTCGTTTCATTTCTAAAGTATTTTGCTTAAAAAACAAGATCTTCATTGCCGATAACTGTACTGTGTGAAATAAACTAGTTCCAATCTCGGAATGAGTTGCTTTACTAGGAAGATGGTTGAGTGCAGCAAGTTGATACTTTCCTGATTTTTATAATCTAACAAGATGTAAAACTTAGTAGATTCGTTTCATTTCTAAGGTAGTTTGCTTAGAAAACAAAGATCTTTGTTGCCGAACATTGTACAGTGTGAAATAAGCTTGTTCTGTTCTTGGAATGAGTTGCTTTCCCCCGTAGACGGTTGAGCGCAGCAAGTTGATACGTTCCTGGTTTGTGTAATCTTACAAGATTTACAACTTAGTAGATTCGTTTCATTTCCAAAGTACTTTTCTTAAGAAAAGAAAGATCTTCATTGCCAAAAACTGTACAGTGTGTAATAAGCTAGTTCTGTTCTCGGAATGAGTTGTTTTCCCATGAAGACCATTGAGTGCAGCAAGTTGATACTTTCCTGGTTTGTGTAATGTATCAAGATGTACAACTTCCTAGATTCATTTCATTTCTAAAGTAGTTTGCTTAGAAAACAAAGTTCTTCATTGCTAACACAGTACTGTGTGAAGTAAGCTAGTTCTGTTCTCAGAATGAGTTGCTTTCCCACTAAGATGGTTGAGTGCAGGAAGTTGACACTTTCTTGGATTGTGTAATCTAACAAGATGTACAACTTAGTAGATTCGTTTCATTTCTAAAGCACTTTGCTTAGAAAACAAAGATCTTCATGGCTGAACACTGTACTTTGTGTAATACGGTAGTTCTGTTATTGGAATGAGTTGCTTTGCCAGGAAGACGGTTCAGTGCAGCAAGTTGATACTTTCCTGGTTTGTGTAATCTAACAAGATGTACAACTTAGTAGATTCGTTTCATTTTTAAAGTAGTTTCCTTAGGAAACAAGTTATTAATTGCTGAACACTGTACTCTGAAAAAAGGTCATTATGTTCTTGGAATGAGTTACTTTCCCACGAAGATGGTTGACTGCAGGAAGTTGATATTTTCCTGGATTGTCCAATCTAACAAGATGTACATCTTCGTAGATTCATTTCATTTCTAAAGCAGTATGCTTAGAAAACAGAGATCTTCTCTGAACACTGTACTTTATAAAATAAGCTAGTTCTGTTCTCGGAATGAGTTGCTTTCCCACGAAGATGATTGAGTGCAGGAAGTTAATACTTTCCTGGATTGTATAATCTAACAAGAAATACAGCTTTGTAGATTCGTTTCATTTCTAAAGTAGTTTGCTTAGAAAACAAAGTTCTTCATTGCCGAACACTGTACTGTGTGAAATAAGCTAGTTCTCTTCAGCAAATGAGTTGCTTTCACACGAAGACAGTTGAAGGCAGCAAGTTGATACTTTCCTGGTTTGTGTAATCTAACAAGATTTACAACTTAGTAGATTCGTTTCATTTCTAAAGTAGTTTGCTTAGAAAACAAAGGTCTTCATTGCAGAACACTGTACTGTGTGAAATAAGATAGTTCTGTTCGCGGAAGGAGATGCGTTCCTATGAAGTTGGTTGAGTGCAGCAAGATCAAACTTTCCTGGTTTGTGTAATCTAACAAGATGTACAACTTAGTAGATTAATTTCATTTCTAATGTATTTTGCTTAGAATACAAAGGTCTTCAGTGCCAAACACTGTACTGTGAGAAATAAGCTAGTTCCATTCTTGCAATGAGTTCCTTTCCCATAAAGGTTGATTGCAGGAAGTTGATACCTTCCTGGATTGTGTAATTTAAAAATATGTACAACTTAGTAGATTCGTTTTGTTTCTAAAGTAGTTTGCTGAGAAAACAAAGATCTTCATTGCCGAACCCTGTACTTTGTGAAATAACCTAGTCCTGTTCTCAGAGTGAGTTGTTTTCCCACGAATATGGTACAGTCCAGCAAGTTGACACTTTTTTGGTTTGTGTAATCTAAGAAGATGTACAACTTAGTAGATTCATTTCACTTTTAAAATAGTTTGCTTAGAAAACAAAGATCTTCCTTGCCTAACACTGTACAGTGTGAAATAAGCTAGTTCTCTTCTCAGAACGAGTTGCTTTCCCACGAAGACGGTTGAGTGCAGCAAGTTGATACTTTCTTGGTTTGTAAATTCGCTTCATTACTAAAGTAGTTTGCATAGAAAACAAAGATCTTCATTTCCCAACAAAATACAGTGTGAAATAAGCTCGTTGTATTCTCGGAATGAGATGCTTTCCTAAGAAGACGGTTGAGAGCAGCAAGTTGAAACTTTCTGGTTCGTGTAATCTGACAATATGTACAACTTAGTAGATTCGTTTCATTTGCAACGTAGTTTCCTTAAAATAATAAAGATCTTCTTTGCCAAAAATTGTACTGTGTGAAATAAGCTAGTTCTGTTCTCGGAATGAGTTGCTTTACTATGAAGACGGTTGAGTGTAGCAATTTGGTACTTTCCAGGTATGTGTAATCTACCAAGGTGTACAACGTAGTAGATTCGTTTCATTTCTACCGTAGTTTGCTTAGAAAACAAAGATCTTCATTGCTGAACACTGTACTGTGTGAAATAAGCTAGTTCTGTTAGATGAATGAGATTCGTTACTACAAAATCAGTTGAGTGCAGCAAGACCAAACTTTCCTGGTTTGTGTAATCAAACAAGATGTACACCTAGTAGATTCATTTCATTGATAAAGTATTTTGCTTAGAATACAAAGGTCTTCAGTGCTGAACACTGTACTGTGTGAAATAAGCTAGTTCCTTTCTTGGAATGAGTTGCTTTCCAATGAAGAAGGTTGAGTGCATTAAGTTAATACTATCCTGGATTGTGTAATGTAAAAATATGTACAACTTTGCAGATTCGTTTCGTTTCTAAAGTAGTTTGCTGAGAAAACAAAGATCTTCATTGACGAACACTGTACTTTGTTAAATAAGCTAGTTCTGTTCTCGGAATGAGTTGCTTTACTACCAAGACGGTTGAGTGCAGCAAGTTGATACTTTACTAGTTTGTGTAATCTATCAAGATGTACATCTTAGTAGATTCGTTTCATTTCTAAAGTAGTTTGCTTAGAAAACAATGGTCTTCATTCCAGAACACTGTACTGTGTAAAATAAGCTATTTCTGTTCTCAGAATGAGTTGCTTTCCCATGAAATGGTTGAGTGCGGGAAGTTGATACTTTCCTGGTTTGTGTAATCTAAAAAATGTACAACATAATAGATTCTTTTCATTTCTAAAGTAGTTTCCTTACAAAACGAAGGTCTTCATTGCCGAAGACTGTACCTTGTGAAATAAGCTATTTCAGTTCTCAGAATGAGTTGCTTTCCCACGAAGACCATTGCGTGCAGCAAGTTGATACTTTCCTGGTTTGTGTAATCTAACAAGATGTACAACTAAGTAGATTCATTTCATTTATAGAGTAGTTTGCCTAGAAAACAAGGGCCTTCATTACCTAACACTGTACAATGTAAAATAAGATAGTTCTGTTCTCGGGATGACATGCTTTCCTACGAAGATGGTTCAGAGCAGCAAGATAAAACTTTCCTGGTTTGTGTAATCTATCAAGATGTACAACTTAGTGGATTCGTTTCATTTCCAAAGTAGTTTACTTAAAAAAAGAAAGATATTCATTAAAGAAAACTGTACTGTTTGTAATAACCTAGTTCTGTTCTTGGAATGAGTTGCTTTCCCACAAAGTAGGTTGAGCACAGGAAGCTGATACTTTCCAGGATTATGTAAGCTAAAATGATGTACAACATAGTGGATTCATTTCATTACTAAAGTAGTTTGCATAGAAAACAACAATCTTCATTGCCGAACACTGGACAGTGTTCTGTTCTCGGAATGAGATGCTTTCCTACGAAGACGGTTGAGTGCCACAAGATCAAACTTTTCTAGTTTTTGTAATCTGACAAGATATACAACTTAGTAGATTCGTTTCATTTCTAAAGTAGTTTGCTTATAAAACAAAGATCTTCATTGCCGAAAACTATACTGTGTGAAATAAGCTTGTTCTATTCTCGGAATGAGTTGCTTTACTATGAATACTGTTGAGTGCAGCAAGTTGATAGTTTACTGATTTTTTTGTAATCTATCAAGATGTACATCTGAGTAGATTCATTTCATTTCTAAAGTAGTTTGATTAGAAAACAAAGGTCTTCATTGCCAAACACTGTGCTGTGTAATAAGCTAGTTCTGTTCTCGGAATGAGTTGCTTTCCCATGAAGACGTTTGAGTCCAGCAAGTTGAGACTTTCCTGGTTTGTGTAATCTAACGAGATGTACAACTTAGTAGATTCGTTTCATTTCTAAAGTAGTTTGCTTAGAAAACAAAGATCTTCATTGCCAAACACTGTACTGTGGGAAATAGCTAGTTCTATTCGAGGAATGAGATGCGTTCCTACGACGTCGGTTGAGTGCAGCAAGATCAAACTTTCCTCGTTTGTGTAATCTAACAAGATGTACAACTAGTAGATTCGTTTCATTTCTAAAGTATTTTGCTTAGAAAACAAAGGTCTTCAGTGCCGAACACTGTACAGTGTGAATTAAGCTAGTTCTGTTCTTGGAAAGAGTTGCTTTCCCACGAAGAAGGTTGAGTGCAGGAAGTTGATACCTTCCTGGATTATGTAATGTAAAAATATGTACAACTTAGTAGATTCGTTTCATTTCTAACATAGTTTGCTGAGAAAACATAGATTTTCATTGCCGAACACTGTACTTTGTGAAATAAGCTAGTTCTGTTCTCGGAGTTAGTTTGTTATCCAAGATGACGGTTCAGTGCAGCAAGTTGATACTTTGCGGGTTTGTGTAATCTAACAAGATGTACAACTTAGTAGATAATTTCATTTCTAAAGCAGTTTGCTTAGAAAACAAAGGTCTTCATTGCCGAAAACTGTACTGTGTTAAATAACCTAGTTCTGTTCTCGGAATGAGTTGCTTTATTAGGAACACCGTTCAGTGCAGGTAGTTGATACTTTCCTGGTTTGTGTAATCTATCAAGATCTACAACTTAGTAGATTCGTTTCATTTCTAAAGCACTTTCCTTAGAAAACAAAGGTCTTCATTGCAGAACACTGTACTATGTAAAATAAGCTAGCTCTGTTCTCAGAATGAGTTCCTTTTTCCACGAAGACGGTTGAGTGCAGCAAGTTGATACTTTTCTGGTTTGTGTAATCTAACAAGATGTAAAACTTAGTACATTCGGTTCATTTCTAAAGTAGTTTTTTTTAGAAAACAGAGATTTTCATTTCCGAATACTGTACATTGTGAAATAAGCTAGTTCTCTTCTGGAAATGAACTGCTTTCCCACGAAGATGGTTCAGTGCAGGAAGTTGATACTTTCCTCCTTTGTGTAATCTAACAAGATATACAACTTAGTAGATTCGTTTCATTTCTAAAGTCGTTTGCTTGGAAAACAAAGGTCTTCATTGCTGAACACTATACTGTGTGAAATAAGCTAGTTCTCTTCGGGGAATGAGTTGCTTTCCCACAAAGACGGTTGAGTGCACAAGTTGATACTTTCATGGTTTGTGTAAGCTCACAAGATGTACAACTTAGTAGATTCGTTTCATTTCTAACATAGTTTGCTTAGAAAACAAACATCTTCATTGCCAAACGTTGTACAGTGCGAAATAAGCTAGCTCTTTTCGGAATGAGTTGCTTTCCTACCAAGATGGTTGAGTGCAGCAAAATCAAACTTCCCAGGATTGTGTAATCTAAGAAGATTAAGAGTTTAGTAGATTCGTTTCATTTCTAAAGTAGTTTGCTTAGAAAACAAAGATCTTCATTCCGGAACACTGTACTTTGTGAAATAAGCTAGTTCTATTCTCGGAATGAGTTGCTTTCATGTGAAGACGGTTGAGGGCAGCTATTTGATACTTTCCTGGTTTGTGTAATCTAACAAGATGTACAACTTAGTAAATTTGTTTCATTTCTAAAGTAGTTTGCTTAGAAAACAAAGATCTTCATTCCTGAACACTGTACTTTGTGAAATAAGCTAGTTCTGTTCTCGGAATGAGTTGCTTTCACATGAAGACGGTTGAGTGCAGCAAGATCAAACTTTCCTAGTTTGTGTAATCTAACAAGATGTTCAACTTAGTAGATTAGTTTCATTTCTAAAGTAGTTTGCTTAGAAAACAAAGATCTTCATTCCCGAACACTGTACTTTTTGAAATAAGCTAGTTTTATTCTCGGAATGAGTTGCTTTCACACGAAAATGGTTGAGTGCAGCAAGTTGGTACTTTCCTGGTATGTGTAATCTAACAAGATGTACAACTCAGTAGATTCGTTTCATTTCTAAAGTAGTTTGCTTTTAAAAAGATCTTCATTGCCGAAAACTGTACTCTGTCTAATATGCTAGTTCTGTTCTCGGAATGAGTTGCTTTACTAGGAAGATGGTTGATTGTAGCAAGTTGGTACTTTCCTGGTATGTGTAATCTAACAAGATGTACAACTTAATATATTCTTTTCATTGATAAAGTAGTTTGCTTAGAAAACAACGGTCTTCATTTCCGAACACTGTACTGTGTGAAATAATGTAGTTCTCTTGTCGGAATGAGTTGCTTTTCCAAGAAGATGTTTGAGTGCAGCAAGTTGATACTTTACTGGTTTGTGTAATCTAACAGGATATACAACGTTGTAGATTCGTTTCATTTCCAAAGTAGTTTGCTTAGAAAACAAAGATCTTCATTGCTGGACACTGTACTTTGTAAAATTAGCTAGTTCTGTTCTAGTTGTGAGTTGATTTGCCACAAAGACGATTCAGTGCAGCAAGTTGAAACTTTTGTGGTTTGTGAAATCTAACAAGATGTACAACTTAGTAGAATCATTTGAATTCTTAAGTAATTTGATTAGGAAACAAAGATCTTCATTGCCAAAAACTGTACTGTGTGAAATAAGCTAGTTCTGTTCTTGGAATGAGTTGCTTTCCCACAAAGACGGTTGAGTGCAGCAAGTTGATACTTTCCTGGTTTGTGTAATCCAAGAAGATGTACAGCTTAGTAGATTCGTTTCATTTCTAAAGTATTTTGCTTAAAAAACAAAGTTCTTCATTGCCAAACACTGTACTGTGTGAAATAAGTTAGTTCTGTTCTCGGAATGAGTTGCTTTCCCATGAAGATGGTTGAGTGCAGGAAGTTGATACTATCCTGGATTGAGTAATCTAACAAGATGTACTACTTGGTAGATTGGTTTCATTTCTAAAGTAGTTTGCTTAAAAAACAAAGTTCTTCATTGCCAAACACTGTACTGTGTGAAATAAGCTTGTTCTGTTTTTGGAATGAGGGATTTTCCTACGACGACGATTGAGTGCAGCAAGATCAAACGTTCTTTTTTTTCTGTAATCTAAAAAGGTGTACCACTTGGTAGATTCGTTGCATTTCTAAAGTAGTTTGCTTAAAAAACAAAGATCTTCATTGCCTAAAACTGTACTGTGTGAAATAAGTTAGTTCTGTTTTCGGAATGAGTTGCTTTACTACAAAGACTTTTGAGTGCAGCAAGTTGATACTTTCCTGGTTTGTGTAATCTAAAAATATGTACAACTTAGTAGATTCGTTTGATTTCTAAAGTAGTTTGCTTAGAAAACAAAGGTCTTCATTTCTGAAAACTATTCTGTGTAAAATAAGCTAGTTCTGTTCTCGTGATCAGTTGCTTTCCCACGAAGATGGTTGAGTGCGGGAAGTTGATACTTTCCTGGATTGTGTAAGCTAAGAATATGTACAACTTAGTAGATTCATTTCTTTCTAAACGAGTTTGCTGAGAAAACAAAGATCATCTTTTCCGAACACTGTACAGTGTGAAATAAGCTAGTTCTGTTCTCGGAATTACATGCTTTCCTATGAAGACGCTTCAGTGCAGCAAGATCAAACTATCCTGGTTTGTGTAATCTAACAAGATGTACAATTTAGTAGATTCATTTCATTTCTAAAGTAATTTGCTTAAAACACAAGATCTTCATTGCCGAGAACTGTACTGTGTGAAATAAGCTAGTTCGGTTCTCGGAATGAGTTGTTTTACTACGAAGACGGTTGAGTGCAGCAAGTTGGTACTGTCGTGGTGTATGTAATCTAACAAGATGAAGAACTTTGTATATTCTTTTCATTTATAAAGTAGTTTGCTTAGAAAACAAAGGTCTTCATTGCCCAACACTGTACAGTGTGAAATAAGCTAGCTCTGTTCTCGGAATGACTTGCTTTCCCATGAAATTGGTTGAATGTGGGAAGTTGATACTTTCCTGGTTTATGTAATCAAAGAAGATGTACAACTTAGTAGATTCATTTCATTTCTAAAGAAGTTTGGTGAAAAAACAAAGATCTTCATTGCCGAAAAGTGTACTGTGGGAAATAAGTTAGTTCTCTTCTCGGAATGAGTTGCTTTACTATGAAGAAGGTTGAGTGCAGCAAGTTGATACTTTCCTAGTTTGTGTAATCTAAAAAGATGTACAACTTAGTAGATTCCTTTCATTTCTAAAGCAGTTTGCTTAGAAAACAAAGATCTTCATTGCCAAACACTGTACTTTGTGTAATAAGGTAGTTCTGTTCTTCTAACGAGTTGCTTTGCCACGGAGACGGTTGAGTGCAGCAAGTTGAAACTTTCCTGGTTTGTGTAATCTAAGAAGATGTACTACTTAGTTGATTCATTTCATTCGTAACGTACGTTGCTTAGGAAACAAAGATCTTCATTGCTGAACACTGTACTGTGTGAAATAAGCTAGTTCTGTTCTCGGAATGAGATGCTTTCCTACGAAGACGGTTGATTGCTGCAATATCAAACTTTCCTGGTTTGTGTAATCTCACACGATGTACAACTTAGTAGATTCATTTCATCTCCAAAGTAGTTTGCTAAGAAAACAAAGATCTTCATTGCCAAAAACTGTACTGTGTGAATAAGCTAGTTCTGTTCTCAGAATGAGTTGCTTTACTATGAAGAGGTTTCAGTGCAGCAAGTTCATAGTCTACTGGGTTGTGTAATCTATCAAGATGTACAACTTAGTAGATTAGTTTCATTTCTAAAGTAGTTTGATTAGAAAACAAAGTTCTTCTTGCCGAACACTGTACAGTGTGAAGTAAGCTAGTTCTGTTCTCGTAATGAGATGGTTTCCTTCGAAGACAGTTGAGTGCAGCAAGATCAAACTTTCCTGGTTTCTGTAATCTGACAGGATGTACAACTTAGTCAATTCGTTTCATTAGTAACTTAGTTTGCTCAGAAAAGTAAGATCTTCATTGCTGAAAATAATACTGTGAGAAATAAGCTAGTTCTGTTCTCGGAATGAGTTCCTTTACTACAACGACGCTAGAGTGCAGCAAGTTGATACTTTACTTGTTTGTGTAATCTATCAAGATGTACATCTTAGTAGATTCATTTCATTTACAAAGTAGTTTGCTTAGAAAACAAAAGTCTTCATTGCCGAACACTGTACTGTGTGAAGTAATCTAGTTCTGTTCTCGGAATGAGTTGGTTTCCAATGAAGATGGTTGAGTCTGGGAAGTTGATCCTTTCCTGATTTGTGTTATCTAAAAAGATGTACAACTTAGCAGAGTCTTTTCATTTCTAAAGTAGTTTGCGTGGAAAACAAAGATCTTCATTTCCGAACACTGTACCGTGTGAAATAAGCTGGTTCAGTTCTCGGAATGTGTTGCTTTCCTACGAAGATAGTTGAGTGCAGCAAGTTGAAATTTTCCTGGATTGGTTAATCTAACAACATGTATGACTTAATTGATTCGTTTCATTTCTAAAGTAGTTTGCTTAAAAAACAAAGGTCTTCATTGCCGAACACTGTGCTGCACGAAATAAGGTCATTTTCTTCTCAGAATGAGTTACTTTCCCACCAAGATGGTTGAGTGCAGGAAGTTGACACTTTCCTGGATTGTGTAATCTAACAACATGTAGAGATTAGTAGATTCGTTTCATTTCTAAAGTAGTTTCCTTAGAAAACAAAGATCCTCATTGCCGAATAGTGTACTTTGTGAAATATGCTAGTTCTCTTCCGGGAATGAGTTGCTTTCCCACAAAGACGGTTGAGTGCAGCAGTTTGATACTTTCCTGTTTTGTGTAATCTAACAAGATGTACAGCTTAGTAGATTCGTTTCATTTCTAAAGTAGTTTGCTTAGAAAACAAACTTTTTCATTGCCGAACACTGTACTGTGTGTAATAAGCTAGTTCTGTTCTTGGAATGAGTTGCATTCCCACGAAGACGGTTGAGTGCAGCAAGTTTATACTTTCCTGTTTTGTGTAATCTAACAAGATGTACAACTTAGTAGATTCCTTTCATTTCTATAGTAGTTTGCTTAGAAAGAAAAGATCTTCATTGTCAAACATTGTACAGTGTGAAATAAGCTAGTTCTCTTCTCGGAATGAGTTGCTTTCCCAGGAAGATGGTTGAGTGCAGAAAGTTGATACTTTCCTGCATTGAGTAATATAATAAGATGTACCCCTTAGTAGATTCGTTTCATTTCTAAAGTAGTTTGCTGAGAAACCAAAGCTCTTCATTACCGAACACTGTACTTTGTGAAATAACCTATTTCTGTTCTTGGCATGAGTTGCTTTCCCACGAAGACGGTTGAGTGCAGCAAGTTGATACTTTCCTGGTTTGTGTAATCTAACCAGATGTACAACTTAGTTTATTCTTTTCATTTCTAAAGTAGTTTACTTAGAAAACAAAGATCTTCATTGCCAAAAACTGTAGTGTGTGTAATAAACTACTTCTGTTCTCGGAATGAGTTGCTTTACTACGAAGACGGTTGAGTGTAACAAGTTGGTACTTTCCACGTATGTGTAATCTAACAAGATGTACAACTTAGTACATTCGTTTCATTTCTAAAGTACTTTCCTTGGAAAACAACGTTCTGGACTTCCGGTCAAGATCGCAGCTACCTAATCTCACCTCACTTCACGGGGAAGAAAAGAGAAGAATACTTAAGGTTAAAGAGACCTTTTTAAAGGGTTTGCTGGCTCCTGCATGCTTCCAGAGGGAGGGGGTGGATTTGCAAAATAAGGAAACCAATGATTCCCAAGCTCTTAACAGGCGTCACTGCCAGAAAGGTCCCGCCGGACCTGCCTGAGGCCCCTGGACAGCCAGAAATGGAGCACCATTGCAGCTAGGTCCCCACGTCAGTGGACCCACCGAGCAAGCTAGATCCGCCCCACTTCCCTGGCCAGAGCCCCTGAGTGCGCCAATACAGTTAGGTGCCCGTGTCCGCACAGTGAGATGGATTCGTCCCACTTCCTGCTCCCCAGCTAGAGCCCCTGGGCACAGCAATACACTTACGTGCCTGGGGCTGTACAGTTGCACAGTGAGACAGATTTGTCCCACTTCATGCTCCCGGCCAGAGCAGCACAGTGAGACAGATTCGTCCCACTTCCTGCTTCCCAGCCAGAGCCATGTGGCCCAGCAATACACTTAGGTGCCTGGGGCTGAGGTCCCGCACAGTGGCACAGTGAGACAGATTCGTCCCACTTCCTGCTCCTGGCCAGAGCGGCACAGTGAGACAGATTCGTCCCACTTCCTGCTTCCCAGCCAGAGCCACTTTGCCCAGAAATACACTTAGGTGCCTGGGGCTGTGGTCCCGCACAGTGGCACAGTGACACAGATTCGTCCCACTTCCTGCTCCCGGCCAGAGTGGCACAGTGAGACAGATTCGTCCCACTTCCTGCTCCCCAGCCAGAGCCCCTGGGTGCAGCAATACACTTAGGTGCCTGGGGCTGTGTTCCCGCATAGTGGCACAGTGAGACAGATTCGTCCCACTTCCTGCTCCCGGACAGAGCGGCACAGTGAGACAGATTCATCCAACTTCCTGCTCTGCAGCCAGAGCCACTTGGCGCAGCAATACACTTAGGTGACTGGGGCTGTGGTCCCGCACAGTGGCACAGTGAGACAGATTCGTCCCACTTCCTGCACCCGACCAGTGCCCCTGGGTGCGCCAATACAGTTAGGTGCCTGTGTCTGCACAGTGAGAAGGATTCCTGAACCCTGGGGCACAGCAATACAGTTAGGTGCCTGGGGCTGTGGTCCTGCACAGTGGCACAGTGAGACAGATTCGTCCCACTTCCTGCTCCAGGCCAGAGCCCCTAGGTGCACCAAGGCAGTTGGGAGCTTGGGTCTGTGGATCTGCCAAGTGAAACAGATTCGCCCCACTTCCTGCACCTGGCCAGAGCACCCAGGCGGAGCAATACAGTTAGGTGTGTCTGGGTCTGTGGATCCAACGAGTGAGACAGATTCGTCCCACTTCCTGCTCCCCGGCCAGAGCACCTGAGCTCGCCATTGCAGCCAGGTGCTTGGGTCTGTGGATCCGCTGAGCAAGACATATTCGTCCCACTTCTGGCTCCCCTGCCAGAGCCCCGTTGCACCATCGCAGGTCTCTGAACCGTTGTGATGTGCAGATCACAGTGAAAAAGGAATAGCATGAAAAACCAGATACAAGTAAATCCAGCTACACTATCCAGTCCTACAATGGATGTCTCAAATCAAATCATAGCAGAGACATTAGAATCAGAACCCCAAAATGAAGAGACAAGCTATGCAACCCTGGCCAAGCAAATAGCACAACTCTCAGAAAGTCAACAAAGAGCCAATAATTGTATGAATGTTATCCTTGCTAGATTAGACCTAATAGAAAAGAACCAGGAAGGGTTCCAAAAACAGTTAAATGAGCTGAAGGAGAGTGACAAAAAAGAAGTCCTCAATAACCAGATGGCTAAGTTCAATGAAGACACAAAAAATGCAAGGATGAACTCCAAGAAGCATTCAGAAGGTTAGAAAATGACGTGAAAAGGGAACTAGACAGAGGGATGGAAACTATACATAAAAACAGTAGAAAATATGAACCAAACTGAACAAACCCAAAACTCTATAGAAGCTCTTAAGAATAGAGTGAGCCAAGTAGAGGATCGAAACTCAGAACTGGAAGACAAAACAGAAGAAACAGTTCGTGAGTCCAGAAACTTCAACAAGTTCAAAAATTACTGTGAACAGAACATGAGGGAAATGTGGGATACCCTGAAGCATCCAAACATTACGATCATGGGCATACCAGACGGGGAAGAAACACAGACTAAAGGAATGGAAAGCTTATTCAACAAAATAATTGAAGAAAACTTTCCCAATCTCTCAAGAGAAAATCCCATCAAGTTACAAGAAGCTACCAGAACTCCAAACAGACTGGACCAAAGGAGAAATTCTCCGAGACACATTATCTTTAAGACTCTAAACATCAAGCACAAAGAGAAAATCCTAAAAGCAGCCAGGGAAAAACAACACATTACATATATAGGGAACCCCATTAGAATTACCTCAGATTTCTCAATGGAAACCGTAAAAGCCAAAAGGGCCTGGAATGTAACACTGAAAACTCTAAGAACCCATGGTTTCCAGCCACAACTGCTCTATCCAGCAAAACTATCCCTCATAATAGATGGAGAAAGAAAAACATTCCACGATAAAACTCATCTCTACAAATATATGAACACAAAGCCAAACCTACAGAAAGTACTTCAGGGAATTCTCCACACAGAAGAAACAAATAACCAACCTCAAGAGCCCTCAAGAAGCAGTCCACATTAACCCCTTAAACCTCCAAAAAAAAACCCCACAAAGACCACAACCCACCACAATATGGCAGGTATTAAATCAAACCTCAAACTAATATCTCTGAACATTAATGGCCTCAATTCACCCATCAAAAGACATAAGCTAACAGGGTGTATCAGAAAACTGGACCCCTCAATCTGCTGTTTTCAAGAAACCCACCTCACCACTAAAGACGGACACCTCCTTAGGGTGAAAGGGTGGAAAATGATATTCCAAACAAACACAAATATGAAAAAAGCAGGCATAGCTATACTTATATCAGATAAAATAGACTTCAAACCAAAATTAACCAAAAAAGACAAAGAAGGCCACTTCTTACTTATCAAGGGAACAATCCGACAAGAGGACATCACAATCATCAATATTTATGCACCAAACACAGGTGCACCATAATTCATAAAGCAAAATCTACTTGGCAAAAAAACAGAAATAAACACCAACACCATCATAGTCAGGGACGTCGATACTCCACTATCAACAATGGATAGATCATCCAAACTGAAAATTAATAGAGACACCATAGAGCAACTAGACCTAAAGGACATATACAGAACATTGTACTACAAATCTCCAGATTACACATTCTTATCAGCAGCACATGGAACCTTTTCTAAAATAGAACATGTACTGGGCCACAAAACCTGCCTCCATATTTTCAAGAAAATTGAAGTAATTTGCTGTATGATATCAGACCACAAGGCTGTAATGCTGGAAATTAAACAACAAAAAGTACACCAGGAATCCCTCTACATCCTGGAAATCGAACAACACACTTTTAAACAATGAATGGCTTGTGGATGAAATAAAGAATGAAATTGCAAAATTTCTAGAACTCAATGACAATGGGAACACATCATACCAAAACTTGTGGGACACAATGAAGGCAGTCCATAGGGGGAAAATCACAGCACTAAATGCCATCATAAGAAAAATAGAAAGATCCCAAATCAATAACCCGACCATTCACCTAAAGGCATTGGAAAGACTAGAAGAAGCCAACCCGAAAAGCTCCAGACGGAAAGAAATAATTAAAATCAGAGCAGAAATTAATGAATTGGAAACTAAGAGGACAATTAAGAAAATTGATGAAACAAAGAGCTGGTTCTTTGAAAAAATTAACAAGATTGATACACCCCTGGCCAATTTGATCAAGCAGAAAAAAGAAACACTTCAAATCAACAAAATTAGAAATGAAAAGGGAGAGATCACAACAGACATGAGTGAAATAGGAAGAGTTATTAGGACTTATTTCAAAAACCTCTACTCCATAAAACAGGAGAATATGGAAGAAATGGATGAATTCCTAGACACATACCACCTACCAAAGCTAAGCCCAGAGCAGATTAATTTCCTAAACAAACCCATCACACCCTTCAAGATTGAAGAGGTAATCAAACCCCTCCCCAAAAAGAAGAGTCCAGGACCAGAAGGTTTCTCAGCGGAATTCTACCAACCTTCATGGAAGAACTGAAACCAATTCTTCTCAAAATATGTCACACAATTGGAGAACAGGGAGAGATCCCTAACTACTTCTATGAAGCTAGGATCACCCTAATTCCAAAACCAGGCAGGGATGCCACAAGAAAGGAAAATTATAGGCCCATTTCTCTGATGAACATAGATGCAAAGATGCTGAACAAAATTCTTGCAAACCGAAATCAACAGTACATCAAAAGCATTATCCACCTTGATCAAGTAGGCTTCATCCCTGGAATGCAGGGATGGTTCAACATACGGAAATCTATCAATGTATAATACACCACATAAACAAGCTGAAACACAAAAACCACATGATTTTTAGATAGATGCAGAAAAGGCCTTTGGCAAAATACAACATCACTTCATGATCAAAACATTGGAGAGAATAGGTATGGACGTCCCATATCTCAACATAAAAAAGTCTATATATAAAGCACATAAAGCCCAAGTAATTCTTAATGGGGAGACACTAAAGGTATTCCCATTGAGGTCAGGAACCAGTCAGGGGTGTCAACTCTCACCTCTGCTCTTCTACATAGTGGTAGAAGTATTAGCTCAAGCAATAAGACAGGAGAAAGAAATCAAAGGGATACAAATTGGAAAGGAAGAAGTTAAGTTAGCTCTATTTGCAGATGAAATGATTCTATACATAAGTGACCCGAGAACTTCTATCCCAAAACTCTTAAAGGTGATGAGCACCTTCAGCAAAGTAGCAGGAAACAAAATCAATGCATAGAAATCAGTAGCCTTTTTGTATGCAAAGGACAAAGAGACAGAAAAAGAAATAACTAACATCGTCCCATTTTCAATTGCAACAAAGAAAATAAAATACCTTGGAATAAAATTAACTAAGGAAGTGAAAGACCTATACAATGAAAACATAAAAACTCTCAAAAAAGAAATTGAGGAGGTCCTACAAAAATGGAAAGACCTCCCATGTTCCTGAATTGGTAGAATTAACATTGTGAAAATGGCAATTTTACCAAAAGCACTTTATAGATTCAATGAAATGCCAATAAAAATCCCAACTTCCTTCTTCAATGAGATAGAAAAAAAATTATCTCAAAATTTATATGGAAAGGAAGAAGGCCTTGGATATCCAAGCTCATCCTCAGCAAAAGAAATGCCTCTGGAGGCATCACCATACCTGATCTAAAGCTATACTACAAAGCCATTGTAATAAAACCAACATGGTACTGGCATAAAAACAGGAATATAGACCAATGGAACAGAATTGAAGACCCAGATTTTGGGTCAAATAACTACAGCTACTTGATATTTGACAAAGGCCCTACCAATGCAGAATGGAGAAAAGACAGCATCTTCAACAAATGGTGTTGGACAAACTGGACAATCATATGTAGGAAAATGAAACATGACCCACACATCTCTCCATGCACAAAAATTAAGTCCAAATGGATAAAAGACCTTAATATAAAACCAGAAACACTGCATCTACTGGAAAAAAATAGGAGGAAATTTCCGTGATATAGGAGTGGGAAAAGATTTCCTGAACAAAACCCAAGCATCTCAGGAAATTAAACAATCACTCAACCATTGGGATATCATGAAACTGAACAGCTTTTTCACTGACAAAAATTATAACCAAAGCCAGCAGAATACCCACAGAATGGGAAAAATTTTCACCAGCTATACATCTGACAAAGGCCTGATTTCTAGAATCTACAAAGAACTCTAAAACCTAAACAATAAATCACCGAACAACCCACTCACAAAGTGGGGCAGAGGACTGCACAAGGCATTTCTCAGAGGAAGAAATACAAATAGCAAATGCACATTTAAGAAAATGTTCAACATCCATAATCTTCAGGGAAATGCAAAATAAAACAACTATGAGATTCCACCTTACCCCAGTAAGGATGGCTAACATTAAAAAAAAACAATGAAAACAAATGCTGGTGAGGCTGCTGAGAAATAGGAACAAGTCTTCACTGCTGGTGGGAATGTAAAATGGTTCAACCATTATGGAAAGCTATATGGAGACTCCTTAAAAGGATGACCATAGACCTACCAATGGATCCAGTTATTCCCTTGTTGGGCATTTACCCTAAAGGCTCCAAACCTCGGACCAGAGACATTTGCTCAACCATGTTTATAGCTGCTCAATTCATAATAGCACAAAGCTGGAATCAACCCAGATGTCCATCACTAAATGAATGGCTAACAAAGATGTGGTATATCTACACTATGGAATTCTATGTAGCAGTAAGGAAAGATGAAATAAGGAAATTTGAAAAAAATGGTCAAACATGGAACAGATCATCCTCAGTGAGCTCACCCAAGAACAAAAAGATAATCATCACATGGTCTCGTTTATCTGTCACTCCTAACCTGAACCTATGTGACATGCAGCCAAACCTAACAAACACTCTGAGGACCAGACAAGGGGGGTAGGATGGGGGATGGTAAGGGTGGTAGGGAACGAGAGGGTGGTGGGAAGGACAAGGGGCGGGGATACAATTGGGACCCAAAAGGAAAAGATGCCATAAACACCTTTACTCTGAACAACAGGCTAAAACATTGAACCTTCAGCAGGCCCGCAGCGGGAACACCCAAATCACAGGAATCTGGAGAGAACATCATGAAGGCTAACCCTAATCTTGTCCTGCTTCTCTCTCTCTCTCTCCCTCTCCCTCTCTTTTCCTACCTCTCCTCTCTAAACTCACTTCCTCTATAATATTATCTATCTTTTTCTTCCCTCACCTTTCTAGGTGCAGACTTGAAACTCCCAGTGTCAGCACGGGGTTAAACTCCACAATGAGCTCTTGATCAGAGACACCTATAAGGTTACCCCCCCCCCAAAAAGACAGAATTCTGTCAGAGTTCTTGGTGACCCACCAAAGGTTAATGGTAAGACCCTACTGTCGAAGACAGCATACATGTGTGAGACCAACCACAGAGAGACCGGGCCAGAATCTGGAAGAAGGTCAGTCCCCAGACAGTTAGCTCGTCTAGTACCAGAGGGTGCTACATGAGCAACTGGGGGAAAATGTCCGACAATGGTCCAAACAAGTTGATGTCTAAGATACCCAGCAGGAAACAACTTGATGTAATGCTCATACAAGTGCAGTAGTGGCAAACAGCCATGGTGGGTAACCAACTGCTCTTGATTTGGCTAACAGATCCACTCAGTGGAATGCAACTCATTGCTGGAACTGGGAAATAAGTCAAAACTAGGTACAAAAAATAAGTTCAGTCTCCAAGAGCAAGATACCACCAAATGTGGGCTAGAAGAGAGCTAACACATACAAAATTCCCTCCAAAACATAGATGGTCATCCCTTCTACCTAGTACTAACTTTTCTCTCCGTTGGAGAATTTGCTTATCTTTTTTCAGGTGGACAACGAATCTGAAGGGAGGATCAGCTAAACACACCTCACCATGGCCCCAGCTGAAACCATGGAACAACGCAGGGGAAGGGCAAGAGTTCAGCGTTCATGGCGATCACGACACCAGAAAAAGGCTGAAGGAGATAGACACAGAGAACATCCAACTCCAACTAAGCAGATATCCAGAGACACAGAGGCTCCCAAAAACCTCATCACTGAAAAAGAACCAAAATGACCCCAAAGTGGCTCAGGGAAACTCGTGGAAGAGAGGGCAGGAAGACTGTTAGAGTCACAAGTTGCCACATTATGCACATAGACTGGGGCCTACACCCCAGATCTCTGGACTAACCTCACAATGCACAACCCACATTCGCCATTGAGGAGGGTCCCTTTGAAAGTGGGAGGACAGGGAGGAAGACAATGGAACCAATACTATGAATGTAAAATAAGAATAATATAAATAAAACAATGAAAAAAGAAAAAAAAAGAAAACAAAGGCCTTCATTGCCAAACAATGTACTGTGTGAAATAAGCTAGTTCTGTTCTCGGAATGAGTTGCTTTCCCATGAAGATGGTTGAGTGCATGAAGTTGATACTTTTCTGGTTTGTGTAATCTAAAAAGATGTACAACTTAGCAGATTCTTTTCATGTGTAACGTAGTTTTCTTAGAACACAAAGATCTTCCTTTCCAAACACTGTATCATGTGAAATAAGCTGGTTCGGTTCTCGGAATGAGTTGCTTTCCCACGAAGATGGTTGAGTACAGGAAGTTGATATTTTCCTGTATTGTGTAATCTAACAAGATGTACAACTTAGTAGATTCGTTTCATTTCTAAAGTAGTTTCTGTAGAAAACAAAGATCTTCATTGCCGAACACTGTATTTTGTGTAATAAGGTAGTTCTGTTCTTGGAATAAGTTGCTTTGGCACGAAGACCGTTGAGTGCAGCAAGATGATACTTTCCTGGTTTGTGTAATCTAAGAAGATGTTCAACTTAGTCAATTCGTTTCATTACTAACGTAGTTTGTTTGGAAAACAAAAATCTTCATTGCCGAACACTATAGAGTGTGAAATAAGCTAGTTCTGTTCTCAAAATGAGATGTTTGCCATTGAAGACTGTTGAGTGCAGCAATATCAAACTTTCCTCATTTGTGTAATATGACAAGATGTACAATTTAGTAGATTCGTTTCATTTCTTAAGTAGTTTGCTTAGAAAACAAAGATCTTCATTGCCAAAAACTATACTGTGTGAAATAAGCTAGTTCTGTTCTCGGAATGAGTTGCTTTACCACGAAGATGATTGAGTGGAGCAAGTTGATACTTTACTGGTTTGTTTAATCTATCAAGATGTACATTTTTTCATATTCGTTTCCTTTCTAAAGTAGTTTGCTTAGAAAACAAAGATCTTCATTGCGAACACTGTATTTTGTGAAATAAGCTTGTTCTGTTCTTGGAATGAGTCCTTTCCCACGAAGACAGTTGAGTGCAGCAAGTTGATAATTTCCTAGTTTGTGTAATATAACAAGATGTACAACTTAGTAGATTCATTTCATTTCTAAAGTTGTTTACTTAGAAAACAAAGATCTTCATTGCCGAAAACTGTACTGTGTGAAATAAGCTAGTTCTGTTCGCGGAATGAGTTGCTTTCCTACAAAGAATGTTGATTGAGTACACCAAGTTGATATTTTCCTGGTTTGTGTAATCTATCAAGATGTACAACTTAGTAGATTCGTTTCATTTATATTGTAGTTTGCTTAGAAAACAAAAGTCTTCATTGCCAAACATTGTACTGTGTACTAAGCTAGTTCTGTTCTCGGAATGAGTTGCTTTTCCACGAAGACGGTTGAGTGCAGGCAGGTGATACTTTCCTGGATGGTGGAATCTAACAAGATGAACAACTTAGTAGATTCGTTTCATATCTAAAGTAGTTTTCTTGGAAAACAAACATCTTCATTCCCAAACACTGTACTGTGTGAAATTAGCTAGTTGTGTTCGCGAAATGACTTCCGTTCCTACAAAGTCGGTTGAGTGCAGCAAGATCAAACTTTCCAGGTTTGTGTAATCTAACAAGATGTACAACCAGCAGTTTTGTTTATTTCTAAAGTATTTTGCTTAGAAAACAAATGTCTTCATTGCCGAACACTGTACTGTGTGAAATAAGCTAGCTCTGTTCTCAGAATGAGTTGCTTCCCCTTAAGATGGTTGATACATTCCTGATTTGTGTAATATAAAAAGATGTACAACTTAGTAGATTCTTTTCATTTCTAAAGTAGTTTGCTTAGAAAACAAAGGGCTTCATTTCCGAATATTGTACCATGTGTATAAGCTGGTTAGGTTCTCGGAATGAGTTGCTTTCCTACTTAGACGGTTGAGTGCAGCAAGTTGAAACTTTCCTGGATTGGGTAATCTAACAAGATGTACAACTTAGTTGATTCGTTTCATTTCTAAAGTAGTTTGCTTAGAAAACAAAGTTCTTCATTTCCGAACACTGTACTGAGTGAAATAAGGTCATTCTGTTCTCAGAATGAGTTACTTTCCCACAAAGATGGTTGAGTGCAGGAAGTTGATAATTTCCTGGTTTGTGTAATGTAACAAGATGTACAACTTAGTAGATTCGTTTCATTTCTAAAGTAGTTTCCTTAGAAAAGAAAGATCTTCATTGCTGCACACTGTACTGTGTGAAATAAGCTAGTTCTGTTAGCGGAATGAGATGTGTTCCTATGAAGTCGGTTAAGTGCAGAAAGATCAAACTTTCCTAGTTTGTGTAATCTAACAAGATGTACAACTAGTAGATTCGTTTCATTTCTAAAGTATTTTGCATAGAAACCAAGGTCCTCAGTGCCGAACACTATACTGTGTGAAATAAGCTAGTTCCGTTCTTGGAATGAGTTGCTTTCCCACGAAGAATGTTAAGTGCAGGAAGTTGATACTTTCCTGGATTGTGAAATGTAAGAATATGTACAACTTAGTAGATCCGTTTCCTTTCTAAAGTAGTTTAATGAGAAAACAAAGATCTTTATTGTAGAACATTAGACTTTGAGAAATAAGCTAGTTTTGTTCTCGGAGTGAGTTGCTTTACCACAATCAGGGTTCAGTGCAACAAGTTGATACTTTTCTGGTTTGTGTAATCTAACAAGATGTACAACTTAGTAGATTTATTTCATTTCTAAAGTTGTTTGCTTAGAAAACAAAGATCTTCATTGCCGAACACTGTACAGTGTAAAATAAGCTAGTTCTGTCCTCAGAATGAGTTGCTTTCCTACGAAGACTGTTGAGTGCAGCAAGATCAACTTCCTGGTTTGTGGAATCTATCAAGATGTACAACGTAGTAGATTCGTTTCATTTCTAAAGTATTTTGCTTAGGAAACAAAGGTGTTCATTACCGAACACTGTACTGTGTGAAGTAAGCTAGTTCCGTTCTCGGAATGAGTTGCTTTCCCACGAAGAAGGTTGAGTGCAGGAAGTTGATACTTTCCTGGATTGTGTAATGTAAAAATATGTACAACTTAGTAGATTCGTTTCGTTTCTAAAGTACTTTGCTGAGATAAGAAAGATCTTCATTGCTGAACAATGTACATTGTGAAACAAGCCAATTGTATTTTCGGAGGGAGTTGCTTTCCCACGAAGACGGTCAGGGCAGAAGGTTTATACTTTTCTGGTTATTGTAATCTAACAAGATGTACAGCTTAGTAGATTCATTTCATTTCTAAAGTAGTTTGCTTAGAAAACAAAGACCTTCATTGCCGAACACTGTACAGTGTAAAATAAGCTAGTTCTGTCCTCGGAATGAGTTGCTTTCCTACGAAGACTGTTGAGTGCAGCAAGATTAACCTTTCCTGGTTTGTGGAATCTATCAAGATGTACAACTTAGTACATTCGTTTCATTTCTAAAGTAGTTTGCTTATAAAACAAAAGTCTTCATTGCCAAACACTGTACTGTGTGAAATAAGCTAGTTCTGTTCTTGGAATGAGTTGCTTTGCCACGAAGACGGTTTAGTGCAACAAGTCGATACTTTATTGATTTGTGTAAGCTATCAAGATGTACAGCTTAGTAGATACGTTTCATTTTTAAATTAGTTTGCTTAGAAAACAAAGTTCTTCATTGCCCAACACTGTACTGTGTGAAATAAGCTAGTTCTGTTCTCAGAATGATTGTTTTCCCATGAAGACGGTTGAGTGTGGAAAGTTGAAACTTTCCTAGTTTGTGTAGTCTAACAAGATGTACAACTTATTAGATTCTTTTTATTTCTAATGTAGTTTGCTTAGAAAACAAAGGTCTTCATTACCTAACACTGTACTGTGTGAAATAAGCTAGTTTTGTTCTTGGAATGTGTTGCTTTCCTACAAAGAAGGTTGGGTGCAGGAAGTTGATACTTTCCTGTTTTGTCTAAGCTAACAAGATGTACAACTTAGTAGATTCATTTCCTTTCTAAAGTAGTTTGCTGAGAAAACAAAGATCATCTTCTCCGAACACTGTACTTTGTGAAATAATCTAGTTCTGTTCTCGGATTTAGTTGCTTTCCCACGAGGACGGTTGAGCACAGCAAGTTGATACTTTCCAGGATTGTGTAATCTAACAAGATGTACAACTTAGTAGATTCGTTTCATTTCTAAAGTAGTTTGCTTAGAAAGTAAAGATCTTCATTGCTGAACATTGTACTATGTGAAATAAGCTAGTTCTACTCTCGGAATGACATGCTTTCCTAAGAAGACTATTGAGTGCAGCAAGATCAAACTTTCCTGGTTTGTGTAATCTCACCAGATGTTCAACGTAGCAGATTCGTTTCATTTCTAAAGCAGTTTTATTAGAAAACAAAGATCTTCATTGCCGAAAGCTGTACTGTGTGAAATAAGCTAGTTCTGTTCTCGGAATGAGTTGCTTTACCACGAAGGAGGTTGAGTGCAGGAAGTTGATACTTTCCTGGTTTGTATAATCTAACAAGATATACAGCTTAGTAGATTCGTTTCATTTCTACAGTAGTTTGCTGAGAAAACAAAGATCTTCATTGCCGAACACTGTACTTTGTGAAATAAGCTAATTCTGTTCTCGGAATGAGTTGAGTGCAGCAAGTTGATACTTTCCAGGATTGTGTAATCTAAGAAGATGTACAACTTAGTAGATTCGTTTAATTTCTAAAGTAGTTTGCTTAGAAAACAAAGATCTTCATTGGCGAACATTGTACAGTGTGAAATAAGCTAGTTCTGTTCTCGGAGGGACATGCTTTCCTACGAAGATGGTAGATTGAAGCAAGATAAAACTTTCCTGGTTGGTGTAATCTAACAAGATGTACAACATAGTAGGTTCGTTTCATTTCTAAAGTAGTATGCTTAGAAAACAAAAGTCTTCACTGCCAAACACTGTACTGTGTGAAATAAGCTAGTTCTGTTCTCAAAATGAATTACTTTCCCACGAAGACGGTTGAATGCAGCAAGTTGATACTTTCCTGGATTGTGTAATCTAAAAAGATGTACAACTTAGTAGATTCGCTTGATTTCTAAAATAGTTTGTTGAGAAAACAAAGATCTTCATTGCCGAACACTAACTTTGTGAAATAAGCTTCTTCTGTTCTCGGAATGAGTTGCTTTCTCATGTAGACGGTACAGTGCAGCAAGTTGACAGTTGCCTGGTTTGTGTAATCTAACAAGATGTACAACTTATTAGATTCGTTTCATTTCTAAAGTAGTTTGATTACAAAACAAAGATCTTCATTGCCAAACACTGTTCAGTGTTAAATAAGCTAGTTCTGTTCTCAGAATGAGTTGCTTTCCTATGAAGATGGTTGAGTTCATCAAGATCAAACATTCCTGGTTTGTATAATCTAACAAGGTGTACTACTTGGTAGATTCGTTTCATTTCTAAAGTACTTTGCTTAGAAAACAAAGATCTTCAATTCCAAAAACTGTACTGTGTGAAATAAGCTAGTTCCGTTGTCAGAATAAGTTGCTTTCCCAGGAAGATGGTTGAGTGTAGCAAGTAGATACTTTCCTGGTTTGTGTAATCTCACTAGATGTACATCTTAGTAGATTCGTTTAATTTCTAAATTAGTTTGCTTAGAAAACAAAGGTTTTCCTTGCCAAACACTGTACTGGTGAAATAAGCTAGTTTTGTTCTCAGAATGACTTGCTTTCCCATGAAGATGGTTGAATGTGGGAAGTTGATACTTTCCTGGTTTGTGTAATCTAAGAAGATGTACAACTTAGTAGATTCGTTTCATTTCTAAAGTAGTTTGCTTAATAAAAGAAAGATCTTCATTGCCAAAAACTGTACTGTGTGTAATAAGCTAGTTCTGTTCTCGGAATGTGTTGCTTTACTACGAAGCTGGTTGAGTGTAGCAAGTTGGTACTTTCCTGGTATGCGTAATCTAACAAGATGCACAACTTAGTAGATTCATTTCATTTCTAATGGAGTTTGCTTAGAAAAGAAAGGTCTTCATGCCGAACACTGTACTGTGTGAAATAAGCTAGTTCTGTTTTTGGAATGAGTTGCTTTCCCACAAAGAAGGTTGACTGCAGGAAGTTGAAACTTTCTTGGATTGTGTAAGCTAACAAGATATACAACTTAGTAGATTCATTTCCTTTCTAAAGTAGTTTGCTGAGAAAACAAAGACCTTCTTTTCCGAACAGTGTACTTTGTGAAATAAGCTAGTTCTGTTCTCAGAATGAGTTGCTTTCCCACGAAGACGGTTGAGCGCAGCAAGTTGATACTTTCCTGGTTTGTGTAATCTAACAAGATGTACAACTTAGTAGATTCGTTTCATTTATAAAGTAGTTTGCTTAGAAAACAAACATCTTCATTGCCGATCATTGTACAGGGTGAAAAAAGCTAGTTCTGTTCTCGGAATGATATGCTTTTCTACGAAGACGGTTTAGTGCAGCAAGATCAAAATTTCCTGGTTTTTGTAATCTAACATATTAGATTCATTTCATTTTTAAAGTAGGTTCCTTAGGAAACAAAGGTCTTCATTGCCGAATACTGTATGGTGTGAAATAAGCTAATTATGTTCTCAGAATGACTTGCTTTCGCACGAAGATGGTTGAGTGCAGGAAGTTGATACTTTTCTGGATTGTGTAATCTAAAAAGATGTACAATGTATTAGATTTGTTTCATTTCTAAAATAGTTTGTTGAGAAAACAAAGATCTTCATTGCCGAACACAGTGCTGTTTGAAATAAGCTAGTTCTCTTCTTGGAATGAGCTGCTTTCCCACGGAGAAGGTTGAGTGCAGGAAGTTGATACTTTCCTGGTTTGTGTAATGTAACAAGATACACAACTTAGTAGATCCGTTTCATTTCTAAAGTAGTTTGCTTAGAAAACAAAGATCTTCATTGCAGAAAACTGTATTGTGTGAAATAAGCTAGTTCTGTTCTCGGAATGAATTACTTTCCTATGAAGACTGTTGAGTGCACCAAGATCAAACTTTCCTGGTTTGTGTAATCTAACAAGATGTACAACTTAGTAGATACGTTTCATTTCTAAAGTAGTTTGCTTAGAAAACAAAGATCTTCATAGCCAAACCCTGCACTGTGTGAAATAAGCTACTACTGTTCTGGAAATGATTTTACTTTCCTTCAAAGATGGTTGAGTGCAGCAAGTTGATACTTTCCTGGTTTGTGTAATCTAACAAGATATACAACTTAGTAGATATGTTTCATTTCTAAAGTAGTTTGCTTAGAAAACAAAGATCTTCATTGCCGAACACTGCATTGTCTGAAATAAGCTAGTTCTGTTCTGGGAATGAGTTGCTTTCACACGAAGATGGTTGAGTGTAGCAAGTTGATACTTTCCTCGTTAGTGTAATGTAACAAGATGTACAACTTAGTAGATTTGTTTCATTTCTAAAGTAGTTTGCTAAGAAAACAAAGATCTTCATTGCCGAACACTGTACAGTGTGACTTAAGCTAGTTGTGTTCACGGAGTGAGATGCATTCCTAGGAAGATGGTTGCGTGCAGCAAGATCAAACGTTCCTGGTTTGTGTAATCTACCAAGATGTACAACTTAGTAGATTCATTTCATTTCTAAAGTAGTTTGCTTAAAAAAACAAAGATCTTCATTGCCGAGCACTGTACAGTGTCAAATAAGCTAGTTCTGTGCTCAGAATGAGTTACTTTACTACGAATACGGTTGAGTGCAGCAAGTTGATACTTTCCCAGTTTGTGAAATCTACAAAATGTATAACTTAATATATTCATTTCATTTCTAAAGTAGTGTGTTAGAAAACAAAGATCTTCGTTGCCTAAAACTGTACTGTGTAAAATAAGCTAGTTCTGTCCTCGGAATGAGTTGCTTTCACACGAAGAACGTTGAGTGCAGCAAGATCAAACATTCCTGGTTTGTGTAATCTAACAAGATGTACAACTTAGTCTATTCATGTCATTTCTAAAGTAGTTTGCTTAGAAAACAAAGATCTTCATGGCCAAAAACTGTACTCTGTGAAATAAGCTATTTCTGTTCACGGTATGAGATGCGTTCCTACAAAGACGGTTAAATGCAGCAAGATCAAACTTTCCTGGTTTGTGTAATTTAACAAGATGTACAACTTAGTATATTCGTTTCATTTCTAAAGTAGTTTGCTTAGAAAATAAATATCTTCATTGCCGAAAACTATACTGTGTGAAATAAGCTAGTTCTGTTCTCGGAATGAGTTGCTTTCCTACGAAGACGGTTGAGTTAAGCAAGTTGAAACTTCCCTGGATTATATAATCTCACAAAATGTACAACTTAGTAGATTCGTTTCATTTCTAAATAGTTTGCTTAGAAAATAAAGGTCTTCTTTGCCAAACACTGAACTGTGTGAAATAAGCGAGTACCATTCTGGGAATGATTTGCTTTCCTTCGAAGACGGTTGAGTGCAGCCAGTTGATACTTTAATGGTTTGTGAAATCTGACAAGATGTACAACTTAGTAGATTCGTTTCATTTCTAAAGTAGATTGCTTAAAAAACAAAGATCTTCATTGCCGAAAACTGTACTGTATGAAACAAGCAAGTTCTGTTCTCGGAATGAGTTTCTTTACTGTGAATACGGTTGAGTGCAGCACAATCAAACTTTACTGGTTTGTGTAATCTAGCAAGATGTACAACTTAGTAGATTCGTTTCATTTCTAAAGTAGTTTGCTTAGAAAACAAATGTCTTAATTGCTGAACACTGTACTGTGTGAAATAAGCTAGTTCATTGTCGGAATGAGTTGCTTTCCCGTGAAGAAGGTTAAGTGCAGAAAGATCAAACTTTCCTGGTTTGTGTAATCTAACAAGATGTACAGCTTAGTAGATTCGTTTCATTTATAAAGTAGTTTGTTTAGAAAACAACGGTCTTAATTTCCGAACACTGTACTGTGTGAAATAGGCTAGTTTTGTTCTTGGAATGATTTGCTTACACATGAAGATGGTTGAGTGCAGCAAGTTCATACATTCCTGCTTTGTGTAATCTAACAAGATGTACAACTTAGTAAATTCCTTTCATTTATAAAGTAGTTTGCTTAGAAAACAAAGATCTTCATTGCCGAACACTGTTCAGTGTGAAATAAGCTAGTTCTGTTCTCCGAATGAGTTACTTTCATACGATGATTTTTGACTGCAGTAAGATCAAACATTCCTGGTTTTTGTAATGTAGCAAGATGTACAACTTAGTAGATTCATTTCATTTCTAAAGTAATTTGCTTAAAAAACAAAGATCTTCATTGCCAAAAACTCTACTGTGTGAAATAAGCTAGTTCTGTTCTCGGAATGAGTTGCTTTCTTACGAAGACGGTTGAGTGCAGCAAGTAGAAACTTTCCTGGATTGTGTAATCTCACAAGATGTACAACTTAGAAGATCCGTTTCATTTCTAAAGTAGTTTGCTGAGAAAACAAAGATCTTCATTGCCGAACACTGTACTTTGTGAAAAAAGCTAGTTCTGTTCTTGGAATGAGTTGCTTTCCTAAGGGAGACAGTTCAGTGAAGCAAGTTGATAATTTCCTGGTTTGTGTAATGTAACAAGATGTACAACTTAGTAGATTCGTTTCCTTTCTAAAGTAGTTTGTTTAGAACACAAACGTCTTCATTGCCAAACACTGTACTTTGTGAAATAAGCTACTTCTGTTCTTGGAATAAGTTGCTTTCCCACGAAGACAGGTGAGTGCAGCAAGATCAAACTTTCCTGGTTTTTGTAATCTAATAAGATGTACAAATTAGTAGATTGGATTCAAATCTAAAGTAGTTTGCATAGAAAACAAAGATCTTCATCGCAGAAAACTGTACTGTGTGAAATAAGCTAGTACTGTAAAATCGGAATGAGTTCCTTTCCTATAAAGACGGTTGAATGCAGCAAGATCAAACTTTTCCTGGTTTGTGTAATCTAAAAAATGATATACAACTTAGTACTTTTGTTTCATTTCTAAACTAGTTTGCTAAAAAAACAAAGATCTTCATTGCCAAAACTGTACTGTGTGAAATAAGCTCATTCTGTTCTTGGAAAGAGTTGTTTTACTACGGAGACGATTGAGTGCAAAAGTTAATACTTTCCTGGTTTGTGTCATCTAACACGATGTACAACTTGGTAGATTCATTTCATTTCTAAAGTAGTTTGCTTAGAAAACAAAGATCTTCATTGCTGAACACTGTACTGTGTGAAATAAGCTAGTTCTGTTCTGGAAATGAGTTGTGTTTCTATGAAGATGGTTGAGTGCAGCAAGATCAAACTTTCCTGGTTTGTGTAATTTAACAAGATGTACAACTTAGTAGATTATGTTTCATTTCTAAAGAAGTTTTCTTAGAATACAAAGACCTTCATTGCTGAAAACTGTACTGTGTGAAATAAGCTAGTTCTGTTCTTGAAATGAGTTGCTTTCCCACGAAGAAGGTCGAGAGCAGCAAGTTGATACTTTCCTGGTTTGTGTAATCTAACAAGATGTACAACTTAGTAGATTCCTTTCATTTCTAAAGTAGTTTGCTTAGAAAACAAAGATCTTCATTGCTGAACAGTGTACTGTGTGAAATAAGCTAGTTCTGTTTACGGAATGAGATGCATTCCTATGAAGAAGGTTGAGAGCAGCAAGTTGATACTTTTCTGGTTTGTGTAACCTAACAGGATGTATAACTTAGTAGATATGTTTCATTTCTGAAAGAGTGTGAATAGAAAATAAAGATATTCAGTACATAACACTGTACTGTGTGAAATAAGCTAGTTCTGTTCTCGGAATGAGTTGCTTTCCTATGAAGACAGTTGAGTGCAGCAAGTTGAAACTTTCCTGGATTGTGTAATCTAACATGAGATACAACTTAGTAGATTCGTTTTATTTCTAAAGTAGTTTGCCTAGAAAACAAAGGTCTTCATTGCCGAACACTATACTGTGTGAAATAAGCTAGTTCTGTTCTTGGAATGAGTTGCTTTACCATGAAGAAGATTGAGTGCAGGAAATTGATACTTTCCTCATTTGTGTAATGTAGCAAGATGTACAACTTAGTAGATTCGTTTCATTTCTAAAGTAATTTGTTTAAAAAACAAATATCTTCATTCCCAAAAACTGTACTCTGTGAAATAAGCTAGTTCTGTTCTTGGAATGAGTTGCTTTACTACCAACTCGGTTTAATGCAGCAAGTTGATACTTTCGTGGATTGTGTAATCTAATAAGATGTATAATTTAGTAGATTCGTTTCATTTCTAAAGTAGTTTGCTTAGAAAACAAAGATCTTCATTGCCGAACACTGTACTTTGTGACATAAGCAAGTTCTGGTTCGGAATTAGTTGCTTCCCCATGAAGACGGTTGAGCGCAGCAAGTTGATACTATCCTGGTTTGTGTAATCTTACAAGATGTACAACTTCCTCATGTTGTTTCATTTCTAAAGTAGTTTGCTAAGAAAACAATGATCTTCATTGCTGAACATTGTACAGTGAAATGAGCTAGTCTGTTCTCAGAATGACATGCTTTTCTATGAAGATGGTTCAGTTCAGCAAGATCAAAGTTTCCTGCTTTGTGTAATCTGACAAGATGTACAACTTAGTAGATTCGTTTCATTTCTAAAGTAGTTTGCTTAGAAATAAAGATCTTCAGTGCTGAATACTGTACTTTGTGAAATAACCTACTTCTCTTCTGGGAATGAGTTGCTTTCCCACGAAGATGGTTGAGTGCAGCAAGATCAAACTGTCCTGGTTTGTGTAATTTAACAAGATGTACAACTTAGTAGATTTGTTTCATTTCTAAAATAGTTTGTTTAGAAAACAAAGATCTTCATTGCCAAAAACTGTACTGTGTGTAATAAGCTAGTTCTGTTCTCTACATGAGTTGCTTTACTATGAAGACGGTTGAGTGTAGCAAGTTGATACTTTCTTGGTATGTGTAATCTAACACGATATAATACTTAGTAGATTCATTTCATTTCTAAAGTAGTTTGCTTATAAAACAAAGGTCTTCATTGCTGAACACTGTACTGTGTGAAATATGGTAGTTTTCTTCTGGGAATGAGTTGCTTTCCCACGAAGACGGTTGAGTGCAGCAAGTTAACACTTTCCTGGTTTGTGTCATCTAACAAGATATACAACTTAGTAGATTTGTTTGATTTCTAAAATAGTTTGCTTAGAAAACAAAGATCTTCATTGCCAAAAATTGTACAGTGAAATAAGCTAGTTCTGTTCTCGGAATGAGTTGCTTTCCTACGAAGACGGTTGAGTGCAGCAAGATCAAACTGTCTTGGTTTGTGTAATCTAACAAGATGTACAACTTAGTAGATTTGTTTCATTTCTAAAGTAGTTTGCTTAAAAAAAGAAAGATCTTCATTGCCCAAAACTGTACTGTGTGTAATAATCTAGTTTTCTACTCAGAAAGAGCTGCTTTACTATCAAGACGGTTGATTGTAGCAAGTTAATACTTTCCTGGTATGTGTAATCTAACAAGATGTACAACTTAGTAGATTCGTTTCATTTCTAAAGTAGTTTGCTTAGAAAACAAAGATCTTCATTGTCGAACATTGTACAGTGTGAAATAAGTTAGTTCTGTTCTCAGAATGAGTTGTTTACCTACAAAGACAGTTGAGAACAGCAAGAACAAACTTTCCTGGTTTGTGTAATCTATCAAGATGTACAACTTAGTAGATTCATTTCATTTCTAAAGTAGTTTGCTTAGAAAACAAAGGTCTTCATTGCCGAACACTGTACTTAGTGAAATAATCTAGTTCTGTTCTCGGAATGAGTTGCTTTCCCACGAAGAAGGCTCAGTGCAGGAAGTTGACACTTTCCTGGATTGTGTAATCTAACAAGATGTACAGCTAAGTAGATTCGTTTCATTTCTAAAGTAGTTTGCTAAGAAAACAAAGATCTTCATTGCCAAACAGTGTACTGTGTGAAATAACCTAGTTCTGTTCTGGGAATGAGTTGCATTCCCACGAAGACGGTTGAGTGCAGCAAGTTGATAGTTTCTTCGTGTGTGTAATCTAACAAGATGTACAACTTAGTAGATTTGTTTCATTTCTAAGGTAGTTTGTTTAGAAAACAAAGATCTTCATTTCTGAACACTGTCCAGTGTGAAATAAGCTAGTTCTGTTCTCGGAATGAGTTGATTTCCTACGAAGACGGTTGAATGCAGCAAGGTCAAACTTTCTTGTATTGTGTAATCTAACAGATGTACAACTTAGCAGATTCGTTTCATTTCTCAAATGTAGGATACGTTCCTTTTGTGAGGAGAGCTAAGGGTGTACTGCCTGCTGCACAAGCAAGGGTAGGGACACCCCCAAGGCTTTCCCTCTACTTGAGGACGTGTCCCTTTCCTAACCTTTAATATTTTGCATGCTAGTTAGCTTGGCAATCAGTATATACTGATAAACATGGATGAGAAATTTTATGCAAGGACAATTTGTTTAAAAAACATTTACTGAGAATCATGTTCTGGCCAAGAAGGAGATACCGAGAAGAAGGAGATACCAAGAAGAAGTAGATACCAAGAATTTGTCGTTTGTCCCAGAATTTCAGGTGTTCTCATGGGAACCATTGTAGTGATATGACATAAAAACCGCTTGCAAAAAATAAAGTTTGCCTTTTGCCTCCAGAGCACTGGCCATTTCAGTTCTTTTTTTAAATCTCCCTCCATACTTTGCAATCACCATACATCGGCAGGCTCTGACAGATGGTGCCGAAAACCCGGGACCTCTAGCAGCCTGAGAGGTCAAGTGCAAAATACTTGGATAAAGGGAAGATCGCTGTTACCGAGCCGTGCCGAAGAGAAAGTAACATGAGTAACGGGTAGTAGGGTAGTGAGAACTGAAATATTCTTAAATATGGGAAATGCAATTGAGCCAGAAAGAGAGTTATTTGTTCAAGTTCTGTGTAGTTTGCTATGAACTAGAGGAATAAAAGTAGATAAATCTCAGCTTATTCGCTTCTGGGAATTTGTACAACAAGTTTGTCCATGGTTTCCCCATGAGGGGACTATTAATGTGGAGACATGGAAAAAGGCTGGTGAACGTACCCGCGGCTGGTACCAGGCTCATGGACCAGAAAATGTGCCTGTGGATGCATTTGCTTTGTGGTCTTTAATTCGAGATTGCCTTAGGGGTGATTCTGAAATGGATAAATGGACTAGAGGTACTCAAGCTAGCATTAGAAAAACGAAGTCCTTTGAATCTTTGGTGCCTCCTAATATACCTGTTCCTCCTATTCCTTCTGCCTCTCCTTTTGATTGTGTTCCTCCAAAGTATGAGCAACCAGATGTTAATGTAAAGGATAAAAAGGAAATTATTGCTGAAGCACAGTTAGCCCAGGAGTCAGGAGATGAGGAAGTTCCGTGGGATGACTTGGCTGAACAAGCCTTTGTTTATGGAAGGGATAGGGAAGCATTTTTAGCAACTCCCATAAAAAAAGCTCCAGAGCAAATACAAGGTATCCGTGAGGATATTCTTCATACTGCTCAAATGTTGCATGATCTTATGAATAAAGAATCAGAAAGTAATATAAAACAGTTGATGGAAAAATTGCAAACACTTTTAATAGATAAAAATACTAACAATAAGGGTCCTGCTTCTGTTGCATGTCCAGCAATTATGAAAGAAGGATTTCAGCCATTGCCTCCTTCGTTGTACGATGTGATTTCCCCAGTACAAATGTCTTTTCATAATGCTCGTCAGAAGGGTGAACCTGTTGAAGGTTTCACTGCTTTTCCAGTTATAGAAAGAGTTTTAGCTGATGGACAAGTATTTAATGATTATGACTCTAAGCCTTATAAACAACTGAAGGAGTTAAAAACCGCTTGTGCACAGTATGGACCCACTGCTCCTTTTACAGAAGCTATTATGGAAACTATTGCAGCTCAAAGATTGCCACCAGATGATTGGAAAAACATTAGTAAAGCTGTACTGTCAGGAGGAGATTTTCTTTTATGGTCCTCTGACTATGCTGACAGCTGTGGCAAATTTATGAAATGACCAGATGTAATTCAGGCTAATATTTCTTTTGAACAATTGATGGGAACAGGACCTTATTTGGCATTACAAACACAACTGAATTATCCTCCCTTGGCTTATTATTTATTTAGGTGGGCTGGAATGGGAGCTTGGAAGAAATTACCTAAAACGGGGGTAAAAAGGGAAGAATTATCTAAAATTAGACAGGGTCCTGATGAGCCTTTTCAAGATTTTGTTTCTAGACTTCTTCAAGCAGCCTCAAGGCTACTAGATGATCCTGAAGCTGGTACAGTATTAGTAAAAGAATTAGCTTTTGAAAATGCTAATTCAGTATGTCAGGCGGCCATAAGGCCTTGGAAGGGCAAAGCTACTCTAAATGATTACATTAGATTATGTGCAGATATTGGGGCTGGATATGTGCAAGGACTGTCTATGGTTGCTGCCATGAAAGGAAAACACTACAAGAAATGTTAGCTATGCAAGGGAGCAAGAATCGTAAACAAGTCCCAGGACCACCTGGTAGCTGTTATGCGTGTGGGAAAACGGGTCATATTGCAAGACAATGTCCTACCAATAATCAGACTCTATCTAGTAAAGGGAAAGAAAAAATGCCTGGCCTATGTCCTAGATGTAAAAGAGGGAATCGTTGGTCTAATGAAGATCATTCAAAAAGAGATAAAGATGGGAATATATTATTGCCGGGAAACTCCCAATGGGGCCAGCCCCATGCCCAGCAACAAATATATGGGGCATTGAATCAAGAGGAGAACGAAATAAAAAATCCATTTTTGATCTCCAAAGGGCCACCAAGGGAGTGCCAGATTGGAGCTCAGTGCCTCCACCCATGTCATATTAACTCCTGAAATGGGAATGCAAGCTATTCACACTGGTATTCATGGTCCTTTACCTGCTAACACTTTTGGGCTGCTGTTAGTGGATTTACTATGAAAGGCTTAATTGTTTCTCCTGGGATCATAGACTCAGATTATGAAGGTGAAATAAAAGTCATGGCTAAAACTGAATCTGTTGTCAATAATATCCCTGTAGGTACTCGTATAGTTCAGTTGCTATTACTACCCATGCTACCTGTTGAGTCTTCTGTAAAAAGAAATAAGAGTAGAGGAAGAGGAGGTTTTGGATCCTCTGATGCTTATCTTCTGCAAAAGATAGTAAACAATAGGCCTGAACTGCAATTAACTATTATGGGAGTTGTATTTACAGGATTACTAGATACAGGGGCAGATGTATCCGTGATTGCTCAAGAATGTTGGCCCCCTTCTTGGCCAAAACATCAATCATTTACATCCTTACAAGGTATAGGACAAACTCACAATCCTTATCAAAGTGATCAAATTTTGAAATGGACTGATAACGAGGGGCATGCAGGTGAAATTCAGCCTTTTATTATTCCAGGGTTACCTGTTAATTTATGGGGAAGAGATGTTATGTCACGCATGAGACTCTATTTATGGAGTCCTAATAAAACAATAACTACTCAATTATTAAATGAAGGATTGTACCCATCTCAAGGGTTAGGTAAATATAATCAAGGTACTGTGGCTCCTGTTCAAATTCCGCATAACAAAAATAAAGCATGGTTAGGTTTTTTATAACACAGGCCACTGATGATCCTGCCCCACATGCTGATAAAATTCTATGGAGAAGTAATGACCCTGTGTGGGTAGATCAGTGACCTTTAACAGCTGAAAAATTGAAAGCAGCTCAACAGTTGGTGCAGGAACAACTAGATGATGCTCATATAGAACCTTCTAATTCTCCTTGGAATTCTCCTATTCTTGTAACAAGAAAGAAATCTGGTAAATGGAGATTGCTTCAAGACCTAAGAAAAGTTAATAGTACTATGTATTCTATGGGGGCTTTACAACCTGGCTTACCATCTCCTATGTCTATTCCATTAAATACTTTTAAGATAGTTATAGATCTGAAGGATTGCTTTTATATTATTCTTTTACATCCTGATGATTGTCAACATTTTGCTTTTAGTGTTCCTTCTGTTAACTTGCAGGAGCCTATGAAACTTTATCAGTGGAGAGTTTTGCCGCAAGGAATGGCTAATAGTCCTACCTTATGTCAAAAGTTTGTTGCTCAAGCTATTAAGGAAACCAGAACAAATTTTACTAACATGATGATCATACATTATATGGATGATATTTTATTGACCAATCATAGTCAACAAGAATTATTAGAGGGATATTCTCATATGTTGCAGTAATTATCTAAATTCCGTTTGCAGGTAGTGGAGCAAATGGTGAAAATGGCTTATCCATTTTCCTATCTCGGTTTTCAGTTATATCCTCGACATTTTGTTCCTCAAAGAATTAAAATTGATTTAAAAGACTGTAAGACTTTAAATGACTTCCAAAAATTATTGGGGGATATCAATTGGATACGACCTTCATTAAAAATTACAACTCATGAATTAAAACCTTTATTTGATATTTTAAAAGGTAATCCAGATCCTACCTCCCCTTGTGATATGACCCCTGAAGCTAAATTGGCTTTAAAACAAATTGAGTATGCTTTAACAAATATTAAATTAAATTACTGTGACTATAATAAACCTTGGCAATTACTGATTATTCCTACTAAACATACACCTACAGGAATATTGTATCAAGATGGAATACTTCAATGGTTACATGGCCCAGCAACTCCAAAAAAGGCCTTAGCTCCACATTATGTGTTAGTAGCTGATTGAATTATTCAAGGGAGAAAAAGTAGTATATTACATCTTGGAAAAGATCCTGCTAGTATTGTAATTCCATACAGCGCTGATCAGCTCACTTGGCTATTAAATATGACTAATGAAGTTCCTTTGGCACTTGCACATTACTCTGGGGTCATAACTCACCATTTTCCTGCTGATAAACTTATTCATTTTGCTCTTCAAACAAAATTTATTTTTCCATCCATAGTAAAGAAAGAACCTATAACAGAAGCTCTTGTTATTTTTACAGACGGATCCTCAAATGGTAGAGCTGTCATATCAGCAAAGGGAAAGGTATATGCTTGGAATACTTCTTCCTCTTCTGCACAACTTGTTGAATTATATGCTGTATATCGAGCTCTGTTACAATTTTTTGAACCTTTCAATTTATATTCTGATAGCTCTTATGTTATTCAGGCCTTGCAGGTATAAGAAACTGTCCCTGTTATTCATACTGCCAGTACTGCTATTGATAAATATTTTCTTCTCATTCAATCTCTGCTTCAGCAAAGACTTAACCCTTGATTTTTTGGTCATGTACGTGGGCATACGCATTTGGACAATCCTATTCATGGAGGAAATCAACATGTTGATGATCACACACAATTAGTTGCTTTAACTGCTATTGAGGAGGCGAAACTTTCTCACGCCTTACACCATCAGTCTTCTCGTGCTCTTCGCTATCAATTTAGCATTTCCAAGGAAGCAGCTCGAGAAATTCTCCATACTTGTGCCTCATGTGCTGTTTCCACTCCTGTTCCCCATTATGGTGTAAATCCTAGAGGCCTACATCCAAATGATTTATGGCAAATGGATGTCACACATATTTCTTATTTGGGTTCAGTACGTTTTGTACATGTAACTATTGATACTTATTCCCATTTTCTGATAGCCACACCCTTGCCTGGAGAAAATGTTCGTAATTGTATTACTCATCTTTTATCTTTTTTTTCTATTCTAGGTACTCCTAAACAATTAAAAACTGACAATGCACCAGCTTATACTAGCCGTACTTTTGCTAAATTCTGTCAGAGTTTTCATATCGTTCACAAATTTGGTATCCCTTATAATCCTCAAGGACAAGGTATTGTTGAATGCGCTCATCAATGGCTGAAGTCTCAAATTTATAAAATAAAAAGGGGGACATGGTATCCTAATTCACCTAAGGTTCTTATAGCACATACACTTTTTATTCTTAATTTTTTGGATTGTGATAAAGATGGCTGAACTGCAGCTGAGTGCCATTGGAATCCTCAACCTTCACAATATCCTTTGGTATATTGAAGGGATCCTTTAGATAATTCTATCCATGGCCCTGATCCTGTGTTAATCTGGGGACGAGGGTATGCTTGTGTTTTTCCTACAGACGCTGAGGCACCTCACTGGCTTCCTGAGCGGTGTATTCGTCATGCCCAAAAGCAAGGTGGCCAAATTATGGGCAAAGATGGTAAGAATGCAGATACAAACAATGAAGAAAAAGAGACGATCTAGAAGCAAGCAGTCCTCCCTTAAATGTTCTTTATCAATGGAAGTATTATCTCATCTTTTAAGTGTATTTTGGCTTCTGTCTGTTGCAGCAAAAGCAGAGCCCTATTGGGCATATGTTCCTAACCCTCCTCTTTTGCATCCTGTTAATTGGGAGGATAAAAACGTTCCTGTTTATGTGAATAATACTAAGGTATTAGGACCTCCATCAGCAGGACACATCACTGAGGTTTTTATAACTCCTTATAATTATACTGGATATACTGCTAAGACTCCAATTTGTTTTACAAAAAATGACACCCATGGTTGTACCACAGTTCAGAGACTAATTAATTGGGATGGTAATTACTCATCAGGGGAACATTGGGGAGTTGAAATGATGTATTTAAAAAGAAATACTTCTATTGACATAACAGGGTCAGGGGATGCCCCTGAAACAATTCCTTCTTGCAGGCAACGCTCACCACCTAAAAGTGACTTTGGACCTCCTTGGAGGCTTTGTCATCAGAATACTACCATGTGTGAAAACGGCATATGTGATTGGAATGACTTTGCTCCCACGACTCAGCGACCATTTAATTTACTTTATGGAATATGGACCCGAGATAATAAGACATTTCAGACATCAATCTGGAAACTTGTAGCTTCTATGGACTATGTAACTGTAGCAAAAAAGAATGTGACCTGGCAACATATTCGTGGATTAGATGCTATGTCTGTTACGGGGGATAGTACAAATGTCTCGTTGTCTGCCTGTGTCCCAGATCCATATGCTATCTTAATTGGTACCATTAACATTACTAATACTAACAATACTAATATTATTAATTGTTATAACTGTACATTGGGAAATTGTGTTAATTCTTCTGTAACTACGTTTTTATTATTAGAGCAACCAGCATTTGTATTTTTACCAGTGAATGTCACAGATGGATGGTATCAAGATTCGGGTCTTGCTGTTTTACATAGAGTTGAGAATGCATTAATGAGAAGCAAAAGATTTATTGGAATGTTAGTTGCGGGCATTAATGCTGCTGTTATATTAATAGCTTCTTTTGCAGCTTCTACTGCTGCCCTAGTAACTACTGTACAAACTGCTGATTATGTTAATCAATTGGCACATAATGTGACTAGAGCGTTGCAGTTGCAGGAAGATTGGGACAGTAAAATTGAACAAAAATTAAATGCATTACAAGATGTAGTGAATATACTAGGAGATGAATTATATAGTATTGAGGTGAGAAATTCTTTACAAAGTCAAGCTGCATTTTCATGGATATGTGTCACCAATTATAGATATAATCAATCATTATTTCCTTGGAATAGAATGAAGTTACATCTTCAAGGCATCTGGCATAATGCTAATACTTCATTGGATTTGTTATTGTTAAAGAAATTCATAGTTTCACTGAAGCACCTCAATTGAATGTTGATATTGCTAAAGAAGCAAGTAAATTTATGGATACCTTGGCATCACATTTTCCTTCACTGTCACATATTTTCAATTATGGTATTACGATTTTGACTATTGGAGGACTTATTATATTATTTTTATTGTTGCTTGATGTGTGTTGTGTGTAATCTTCTCACAGATGAAAAAAAAGATCTTAGAGGTGAACAAAGTAAAACTTTGTGAAATAGAAGGAAGGTCTGTTCCTTCGGAATAAGTTCCTATACCAATAGAAGAAGGTTGAGTCCAGGCAAGTTGATACTTTGTCCAGTTTGTGTAATCTAACAAGATGTACAACTTAGTAGGTTCGTTTCATTTCTGAAGCAGTTTGTTTTTTTAGAAAAACTTTTTTAATGTTTTGCAGAACACTTAGAGTGTGAAATCAGTTTATACTGTTCTTGGAATAAGACAATTACTTTTAAAATGAATTCGTTTAAAAACATTTGAATCATGTTCAAGATCAAGATATCCTGGTTTGTGTAATCTAACAAGATGTACAACTTAGTAGATTCATTCAATTTATAAAGTAGTTTGTCCAAAAACAAAGTGTCTTCATTGGAAACATTGTACTGTGTGAAATAAGCTCGTTCTTTTCTGGGAAAAGTTTGCTTTTGCCTGAAGATGGTTGACTGCAGGAAGTTGATACTTTTAAATTGTCCCATACTAACAAGATGTACAGCTTAGTAAATTCGTTTCATTTCTAAAGTAGTTTGCTAAGAAACCAAAAATCTTCCTTGCCAAACACTGTACTGTGTGAAATAAGCTAGTACTGTTCTGGGAATGAGTTGCATTCCCACGAAGACGGTTGAGTGCACCAAGATGATACTTTCCTGGATTGGGTAATTTATCACGATGTACAACTTAGTAGATTCGTTTCATTTCTAAAGTAGTTGGCTTAGAAAACAAAGTTCTTCATTGATGATCACTATACAGTGTGAAATAAGCTAGTTCTTTTCTCGGAATGAGTTGCTCTCCTACGAAGACGGTTGAGTGCAGCAAGATCAATCTTTCCTGGTTTCTGTAATCTAACCAGATGTACAACTTAGTAGATTGGTTTCATATCTAAAGTACTTTGCTTAGAAAACGAAGATCTTCATTGCCGAAAACTGTACTTTGTGAAATGAGCTAGTTCTGTTCTCAGAATTTGTTGCTTTCCCACGAAGACAGTTCAGTGCAGCAAGTTAATACTTTACTGGTTTGTGTAATCTAACAAGATGCACAACTTAGTAGATTCGTTTCATTTCTAAAGTAGTTTGCTTAGAAAACAAAGATCTTCATTGCCTAAAATTGTACTGTGTGAAATAAGCTAGTTCTGCTCTCGGAATGAGTTGCTTTACTACAAAGACACATGAGTGCGGCAAGATAAAACTTTCCTGGTTTATGTAACCTAACAAGATGTAAAACTAAAGATTCTTTTCATTTCTAAAATAGTTTTCTTAGAAAACAAAGATCTTCATTGCTGAAAACTGAACTGTGTGAAATAAGCTACTTGTGTTCTCGGAATGAGTTCCTTTATTATGAAGATGGTTGAGTATAGCAAGATGATATTTTCCTGGTTTGTTTAATGTAATAAGATGTAAAACTTAGTAGATTCGTTTCATTTCTAAAGTAGTTTGCTTAGAAAACAAAAGTCTTCATTGCCAGACACTGTACTATGTGAAATAAGCTAGTTCTGTTCTCAGAATGAGTTCCTTTCCTGCGAAGACGGTTGAGTGCAACAAGTTGATACTTGCCTGGTTTGTGTAACCGAAGATGATGAACAACTTAGTAGATATGTTTCATTTCTAAAGCAGTTTGCTTAGAAAACAAATTTTTTCAATGCCGAATATTGCATTGCATGAAATAAGCTAGTTCTGTTCTCGGAATGAGTTGTTTTCCCACGAAGAAGGTTGAGTACATGAAGTTGATACTTTCCTGGATTGTGTAATCTCAAAAGATGTACAGCTTAGTAGATTCGTTTCATTTCTAAAGTAGTTTGCTTAGAAAACAAAGATCTTCATTGCCGAACACTGTACTTTGTGAAATAAGCGAGTTCTCTTCTGGAAATGAGTTGCATCCCCAAGAGATGGTTGAGTGCAGCAAGTTGATACTTTCCTGGTTTGTGTAATCTAAAAGGATATACAACTTAGTAAATTCGTTTCATTTCTAAAGTAGTTTGCTTAAAAAACAAAGATTTTCATTACCAAACACTCTACAGCGTGAAATAAGCTAGTTCTGTTCTTGGAATAGGTTGCTTTCCTACAAAGACGGTTGACTGCAGCAAGATCAAACTGTCCTGGTTTGTGTAATCTAACAAGATGTACAACTTAGTATATTCGTTTCATTTCTAAGGTAGTTTGCTTAAAAAACAAAGATATTCATTGCCGAAAACTGTACTGTGGGAAATAAGCTAGTTCTGTTCTCGGAATGAGTTGCTTTCCCACATAGATGGTTGAGTACAGCAAGTTGAAACGTTCCTTGATTGTGTAATATAACAAGATGTACAACTTCGTAGATTCGTTTCATTTCTAAAGTAGTTTGCTTAGAAAACAAAGATCTCCATTGCTCAACACTGTACTGTATGAAATAAGCTAGTTTCGTTCTTGGAATGAGTTGCTTTCCACGAAGAAGGTTGAGTGCAGCATGTTGATACTTTCCTGGATTATGTAATCTCAAATGATGTGCAACTTAGTAGATTCGTTTCATTTCTAAAGTAGTTTGATTAGAAAACAAAGATCTTCATTGCCGAACACTGTACTTTGTGAAATAAGTTAGTTCTGTTGTAGAAATTAGTTGCTTTCCCATGAGGACGGTTGAGTGCAGCAAGTTGATCGTTTCCTGGGTTGTGTAATCTAACAAGGTGTACAACTTAGTAGATTCGTCTCATTTCTAAGGTAGTTTGCTTGCAAAACAAAGGTCTTCATTGTCAAATACTGTACTGTGTGAAATAAGCTAGTTCTGTTCTGGGAATGAGTTGCTTTCCCATGAAGGTTGAGTGCCGGAAGTTGATACTTTCCAACATTGTGTAATGTAACCGGATTCACAACTTCGTAGATTCATTTCATTTGTAATGGAGTTTGCTTGGACAACAAAGATCTTAATTTCTGAAAAAGAACTGTGTGAAATAAGCTAGTTCTGTTCTCAGAATGAGTTGCTTTACTACGAAGACGGTTGAGTGGAGCAAGTTGATACTTTTCTGGTTTCTCTAATCTAACAAGATGTACATCTTAGTAGATTCGTTTCATTTCTAATGTAGTTTGCTTAGAAAACAAAGGTCTTCATTGTCGAACACTGTACTGTGTGAAATAAGGTAGTTCTCTTCTCGGAATGAGTTGCTTTCCCATAAAAATGGTTGAGTGCAGGAAGTTGATACTTTCTTGGTTTCTGTAATCTAACCAGATTTCAACTCAGTAGATTCTTTTCATTTCTAAAGAAGTTTCCTTAGAAAACAAAGATCTTCGTTTCCGAACAGTGTACCATTTGAAATGAGCTAGTTCTGTTCTCAGAATTAGTTACTTTCCTACGAAGACAGTTGAGTGCAGCAAGTTGAAACTTACATGGATTGTGTAATCTAACAAGATATACAACTTAGGAGATTCGTTTCATTTCTAAAGTGGTTTGCTTAGAAAACAAAGATCTTCATTGCCTAAAATTGCACTGTGTGATATAAGCTACTTCTGTTCTCAGAATGAGTTTCCTTACTACAAAGATGGTAGAGTGCAGCAAGTTGATAGTTTCCTGGGTTGTGTAATCTAACAATATGTACAACTTAGTAGACTCGTTTCATTTCTAAAGTAGTTTGCTTAGAAAACAAAAGTCTTCATTGCCGGACACTGTACCATGTGAAATAATCTAGTTCTGTTTGCGGAATGAGTTGCTTTCCTACGAAGACGGTTGAGTGCAGCAAGTTGATACTTTCTTGGTGTGTGTAATATAACAAGATATAAAACTTAGTAAATTAGTTTCATTTCTAAAGCAGTTTGCTTAGAAAACAAAGGTCTTCATTGTTGAACACTGTACCATGTGAAATAAGCTAGTTCTCTTCTTGAAATGAATTGCATACCCACGAAGACGGTTGAGTGCAGCAAGTTGATAATTTCCTGATGTGCGTAATCTAACAACAAGTACAACATAGTAGAGTCATTTCATTACTAATGTAGTTTTCTGAGACAACAAAGATCTTCATTCCCGAAAAATGTACCGTGTGAAATAAGCAAGTTCTGTTCTCGGTATGAGTTGCTTTCCCACGAAGACGGTTGAGTCCAGCAAGTTGATACTTTCCTGGTGTGTGTAATCTAACAAGATATACAACTTAGTAGAATCGTTTCATTTCTAAAGTAGTTTGCTTAGAAAACAAATATCTTCATTTCTGAATATTGTACCGTGTGAAATGAGCTAGTTCTGTTCTTGGAATGATTTGCTTTCCTACGAAGAGGGTTGCGTATAGGAAAGTGAAACTCTCTTGGATTGTGTAATCTAACAATGTGTACAACTTAGTACATTCGTTTCAGTTCTAAAGTAATGTGCTTAGAAAACAAAGATCTTCATTGCCCAAAACTGTACTTTGTGAAATGAGCTAGTTCTGATCTCGGAATGAATTGCTTTACTACGAAGAGCGTTGAGTACAGCAAGTTGATACTTTCCTGGGTTTTGCAATCTAACCACATGTACAACTTAGTAGATTCGTTTCATTTCTAAAGTAGTTTGCTTAGAAAACAAAGATCTTCATTGCCGAACATGGTACAGTGTGAAATAAGCTAGTACTGTTCTCGAAATGAAATGTTTTACTACAAAGATGGTTGAGTGCAGCAAGTTGATACTTTCCTGTTTTGTGTAATCTAACAAGATGTACAACTTAGTAGATTCGTTTCATTTCTTTAGTAGTTTCCTTAGGAAACAAAGTTGTTCATTACCAAAAACTGTACTGTGTGAAATAAGCTTGTTCTGTTCTTGGAATGAGTTGCCTTCCCACGAAGAAGGTTGAGTGCAGCAAGTTGATAATTTCCTGGTTTGTGTAATCTAACAAGATGTGCAACTTAGTACATTCCTTTCATTTCTAAACCATTTTGCTTAGAAAACAAAGATCTTCATTGCCGAAAACTATACAGTGTGAAATAAGCTAGTTCTGTTCTCGGAATGAGTTGCTTTACTACAAAGACGGTTGAGAGCAGCAAGGTGATTCTTTACTGGTTTGTGTAATCTATCAAGATGTACATCTTAGTAGATTCGTTTCATTTCTAAAGTAGTTTGCTTAGAAAACAAAGGTCTTCATTACCGAACACTTTTCTGTGTGAAATAAGCTAGTTCTATTCTTGGAATGATTTGCTCTACTATGAAGACGGTTGAGTGTAGAAAGTTTGTACTTTCCAGGTATGTGTAATCTAACAAGATGTACAACTTAGTAGATTCACTTCATTTCTAAAGTAGTTGCCTTAGAAAACAAAGTTTTTAATTGCCAAACACTGTACTGTGTGAAATAAGGTAATACTGTTCTTGGAATGAGTTGTTTTCCCAAAAAGAATGTTGACTGCAGATAGTTGATACTATCTTGGATTGTGTAAGCTAACAAGATATACAACTTAGTAGATTCATTTCATTTCTAAAGTAGTTTGCTGAGAAAACAAAGATCTTCTTTTCCGAAGACTGTACATTGTGAAATAAGCTATTTCTGTTCTCAGAATGAGTTGCTTTATTATTAAGACGGTTGAGTGCAGCAAGTTGATACTTTCCTGGTTTGTGTAATCTAACAAGATGTACAACTTAGTAGATTCGTTTCATTTCTAAAGTAGTTTGCTGAGAAAACAAAGATCTTCATTTCCGAACACTGTACAGTGTGAAATATGCTGGTTCTGCTCTCAGAATGAGTTCATTTCCCACAAAGATGGTTGAGTGCAGCAAGTTGAAACTTTCCTGGATTGTGTTATGTAAGAATATGTACAACTTAGTAGATTCATATCATTCCTAAGGTAGTTTGCTTAGAAAACAAAGATCTTCATTGCCAAACACTGTACTTTGTGAAATAAACTAGTTCTGTTCTCGGAATGAGTTGCTTTCCCACGCAGATGGTTGAGTGAAGGAAGTTGATACTTTCCGCGTTTGTGTAATCCAGCAAGATGTATAACTTAGTAGATTCATTTCATATCTAAAGTACTTTTCTTAGAAAAAAAAATCTTCATTGCCAAATACTGTAATGTGTGAAATAATCTAGTTCCATTCTAGGATTGAGTTGCTTTCCCACGAAGAAGGTTGAGTGATATTTTCCTGGATTGTAATGTAAAAATATACACAACTTAGTAGATTCATTTCGTTTCTAAAGTAGTTTGCACAGAAAACAAAGATCTTCATTGCCGAACACTATACTTTGTGAAATAAGCTAGTTCTGTTCTCAGAACGAGTTGCTTTTCCACGATGTCGGTTCAGTGCAGCAAGTTGACACTTTTCTGGTTTGTGTAATCTAACAAGATGTACAAGTTAGCAGATTCATTTCATTTCTAAATTATTTTGCTTATAAAAGAAAGATCTTCATTGCCAAATTCTGTACAATATGAAATACGCTAGTTCTGTTCTCAGAATGAGTTGCTTTCGTACGAAGACTGTTAAGTCCATTGAAATACGCTAGTTCTATTCTCAGAATGATTTGCTTTCGTACGAAGACTGTTAAGTCCAGCAAGATCAAACTTTCCTGGTTTTTGTAATCTAACAAGATGTACAACTTAGTAGATTCATTTCATTTGTAAAGTACTTTGCTTAGAAAACAAAGATCTTCATTGCCAAAAACTGTACTGTGTTTAATAAGATAGTTCTCTTCTCGGAATGAGTTGCTTTCCGATGAAGACGGTTGAGTTCAGCAAGTTGATACTTTCCTGGTTTGTGTAATCTAAGAAGATGTACAACTTAGTAGATTCATTTCATTCCTAAAGCAGCTTGCTAAGAAAAAAAGTTCTTCATTGCCAAACACTGTACTGTGTGAAATAAGCTAGTTCTGTTCTTGGAATGAGTTGCTTTCCTATGATGACAGTTGAGTGCAGCAAGATCAAACTTTCCTGGTTTGTGTAATCTAACAAGGTATACAACGTAGTAGATTCGCTTCATTTCAAAAGTAGTTTGCTGAAAAAACAAAGATCTTCATTGCCGAAAACTGTACTGTGTGAAATAAGCTAGTTCTGTTCTCGGAATCATTTGCTTTACTCTGAAGACGGTTGAGTGCAGCAAGTTGAAACTTTCCTGCATTGTGTAATCTAACATGATGTACATCTTAGTAGATTCATTTCATTTCTCAAGTAGTTTGGTTAGAAAAAAAAGATCTTCATTGCCGAAGATTGTACTTTGTGAAATAAGATAGTTCTGTTCTGGGAATGAGTTGCTTTCCCAATAAGACCGTTGATTGCAGCAAGTTATTACTTTCCTGGTGTGTGTAATTTCACAACATGTACAACATGGTAGATTCGTTTCATTTCTAAAGTAGTTTGTTTAGAAAAGAAAGATCTTCATTTCCGAAGACTGTACTTTGTGAAATAAGGTAGTTTTGTCCTGGGAATGAGTTGCTTTCCCACGAAGATGGTTGAGTGCAGCAAGTTTATACTGTCCTGGTTTGTGTAATCTAACAATATTTACAAGTTGATAGTTCCTGGTTTGTGTAATGTAACAAGATGTTCAACTTAGTGGAATCGTTTCATTTCTAAAGTAGTTTTCTTAGAAAACAAAGATCTTCATTGCCAAACATTGTACTGTGTGAAATAAGCTAGTTCTGTTCTCAGAATGAGTTGCTTTCCTACGACGATGGTTGAGTGCAGGAAGAACAAACTTTCTTGGTTTGTGTAATCTAACAAGATGTACAACTTAGTTGATTCGTTTCATTTCTAAAGTAGTTTGCTTGGAAAAAAAGGACTTCAATGCTGAACACTGTACTGTGTGAAATAAGCTAGTTCTTTCTCAGAATGTGTTGCTTTCACAAGAAGTTGATACTTTTTTTGGATTGCATAATCTAAAAAGATGTACAACTTAGAAGATTTGTCTCATTTTAAAGTATTTGCTTAGAGAACAATATCTTCGCCGGGTGTGGTGGTGCACGCCTTTAATCCCAGCACTCGGGAGGCAGAGGTAGAAGGATCGCAGAGCGTTCAAGGCCACCCTGAGACTACATAGTGAATTCCAGGTCAGCCTGGACCAGAGTGAGACCCTACCTTGCAAAACCAAAAAAAAAAGAGAACAATATCTTCATTGCTGAGCACTACCGTGTGTAATAAGATAGTAATGTTCTCGGAATGAGTTGCTTTCCTACCAGGAATGTTGTGTGCAGTAAGTTCAAACTTTCCGGGTTTGTGTAATCTAGCAAGATGTACAAGTTAGTATATTCATTTCATTTCTAAAGTAGTTTGCTTAGAAAACAAAGATCTTCATTGCCGAACACTGTACTGTGTGAAATAAGCTAGTTTTGTTCAGTTAATGAGATGCATTCATACGAAGACGGTTGTGTGCAGCAAGATCAAACTTTCCTTTTTTTTAATCTAACAAGATGTACAACTTAGTAGATTCGTTTCATTGCTAAAGTAGTTTGCTTATAAAACAAAGGTCTTCATTGCTGAACACTTTATTGTGTTAAATAAGCTAGTTCCATTCTTGGAATGAGTTCCTTTCCCACGAAGAAGGTTGAGTGCAGGAAGTTGATATTTTCCTGGATTGTGTAATCGAAAAAGATTTACAGCGTAGTACATTCATTTCATTTCTACAGTAGTTTGCTGAAAGAAAAAAAGATCTTCTTTGCCAAAAACTGTATGGTGTGAATTAAGCTAGTTCTGTTCTCGGAATCAGTTTCTTTACTATGAAGACGATTGAGTGCACCAAGTCGAAACTTTCCTGCATTGTGTAGTCTAACAAGATGCACAGCTTAGTAGATTCATTTCATTTCTAAAGTAGTTTGGTTAAAAAAAAATGATCTTCATTGCCAAAGACTGTTTTTGTGAAATAAGGTAGTTCTGTTCTGGGAATTAGTTGCTTTCCCAATAAGACCATTGACTGCAGCAAGTTATTACATTCCTCGTTTGTGGAATTTCACAACATGTACAACACAGTAGATTCGTTTCATTTCTAAATTAGTTTGTTTAGAAAACAAACTTCTTCATTTCCAAAGACTGTACTTTGTGAAATAAGGTAGTTTTGTTCTGGGAATGACTTGCTTTCCCATGAAGATGGTTGATTGCAGCAAGTTTATACTTTCCTGGTTTGTGTAATCTAACAACACGTACAACTTAGTAGATTGGTTTCATTTCTAAAGTAGATTGCTTAGAAAACAAAGATATTCATTCCCAAATACTGTAGTGTGTGAAATAAGCTACATCTGTTCACGGAATTAGTTGCTTTCCTACGAAGACGGTTGAGTGGAGCAAGATTAAACTTTCCTGGTTTGTGTAATCTACCAAGATGTACAACTCAGTAGATTCATGTCATTTCTAAAGTAGTTTGCTATGGAAACAAAGATCTTCATTGCCAAAAACTGTACTGTGTGAAATAAATTAGTTCTGTTACCGGAATTATTTGCTTTTCTATTAAGGCAGTTGAGTTCAACAAGTTGATACTTTCCTGGTTTGTGTAATCTAAAAAGATGTACAACTTAGTAGATTCATTTCATTTCTAAAGTAGTTTGTTTAGAAAACAAAGTTCTTCATTGCTGAACACTGTATTGTATGAAATAAGCTACTTCTATTCTCGGAATGAGTTGCTTACCCATGAACAAGGTTGAATGCATCAAAATCAAACTTCCAGTTTTGTGTAATCTAACAAGATATAAAACTTAATAGATTCGTTTAATTTCTAAAGTAGTTTTCTTAGAAAACAAAGATCTTCATTGCCGAAAATTGTACTGTGTGAAATAAGCTCGTTCTGTTATCAGAATGAGTTGCTTTACTACGAAGACGGTTGAGTGCAGCAAGTTGATAATTTCCTGGTTTGTGTAACTAACAAGACGTACAACTTAGTAGATTCGTTTTATTTCTAAAGTAGTTTGATTAGAAAAAAAAGGGTCTTCATTGCCAAACACTGTACTGTGTGAAATAAGCGAGTTCTGTTCTCGGAATGAGTAGCTTTCCAAATAAGACGGTTGAGTGCAGCAAGTTATTACTTTCCTGGTTTGTGTAATTACACAACATGTAGAACTTAGTAGATACTTTTCATTTCTAAAGTAATTTGTTTAGAAAAGAAAGATCTTCATTTCCAAAGACTGTACTTTGTAAAATAAGGTAGTTTTGTTCTGGGAATGAGTTGCTTTCCCACTAAGATGGCTGAGTACAGCAAATTTATACTTTCCTGGTTTGTGCAATCTAACAAGACATACAACTTAGTAGATTCGTTTCATTTCTAAAGTAGTTTGCTTATAAAACAAAGATCTTCATTGCCGAACAGGGTACTATGTGAAATAAGCTACTTCTCTTCGTGGAATTAGTTGCTTTCCTACAAAGACGGTTGAGTGCAGCAAGATAAAATTTTCCTGGTTTTTGTAAGCTAACAAGATCTACAACTTGGTAGATTCGTTTCATTTCTAAAGTAGTTTGCTTAAAAAACACAGTTCTTCATTGCGAAAAACTGTACTGTGTGAAACAAGCTAGTTCTGTTCTCGGAATGAGTTGCTTTCCTACGAAGTCGGCTGCGTGCAGCAAGTTGATAGTTTCCTGGTTTGTGTAATCTAACAAGATGAAAAACTTAGTGGATTCGTTTCATTTCTAAAGTAGTTTGCTTACAAAATAAAGGTCTTCATTGCCAAACACTGTACTGTGTGAAATAAGCTAGTTCTATTCTCGTAACGAGTTGCTTTCCCAAGAAGAAGGTTGAGTGCAGCAAGATCAAACTTTCCTGGTTTGTTTAATCTAACAAGGTATACGACTCAGTAGATTCGTGTCATTTATAAACTAGTTTGCTATGAAAACAAAGATCTTCATTGCCGAAAACTGTACTATGTGAAATAAACCACTTCTGTTATTGGAATTAGTTGCTTTTCTAAAAAGGCAGTTGAGTGTAGCAAGTTGATACTTTCCTGGTTTGTGTAATCTAACAAGATGTACAACTTATTAGATTCGTTTCACTTCTAAAGTAGTTTGATTAGAAAACAAAGATCTTCATTGCAGAAAACTGTGTTGTATGAAATAAGGTACTTCTATTCTCGAAAAGAGTTGCTTTCCCACGAAGAAGGTGGAGTGGTGCAAGATCAAACTTTCCTGATTTGTGTAATCTAACAAGATGTACAACGTAGTATACTCGTTTCATTTCTGAAGCAGTTTGTTTAGAAAACAAAGATCATCATTGCTGAAAACTGTACTGTGTGAAATAAGCTCGTTCTGTTCTCGGAATGAGTTGCTTTAGTACGAAGACGATTGTGTGCAGCAAGTTGATAATTTCATGGTTTGTGTAACTAACAAGATTTACAACTCAGTAGATTCCTTTCATTTCTAAAGTAGTTGGCTTAGAAAAAGGGTCTTCATTGCCGAACACTGTACTGTGTGAAATAAGCTAGTTCTGTTCTCAGAATGAGTTGCTTTCCCATGAAGATGGTTGAGTACAGGAAGTTGAAACATACCTGGATTTTGTAAACTATCAAGATGTACAGCTTAGTAGATTCGTTTCATTTCTATAGTAGTTTACATAGGAAACAAAGGTCTTTATTGCCGAACACGGAGCTTTGTGAAATAAGCTAATTCTATTCTCGTAATGAGTGGCTTTCCCACCAAGAAGGTTGAGTCCAGGAAGATAAAACTTTCCTGGTTTGTGTAATCTAACAAGATGTACAACTCAGTAGATTCGTGTCATTTCTAAAGTAGTGTGCTAAGAAAACAAAGATCTTCATTGCTGTAAACTGTACTGTGTCAAATAAGCTAGTTCTGTTCTTGGAATGAGTTGCTTTACTACGAAGACGATTGAGTGAAGCAAGTTGATAATTTCCTGGTTTGTGTAATCTAACAAGATGTACAACTCAGTAGATTAGTTTCATTTCTAAAGTAGTATGCTTAGGAAAAAAGGGTCTTCTGGGAATGAGTTGCTTTCCCAAGAAGATGGTTGAGTGCAGCAAGATAAAACTGTCCTGGTTTGTGTAAGCTAACACTATGTACAACTTGGTAGATTCGTTTCCTTTCTAAAGTAGTTTGCTTAACAAACAAAGATGTTCATTGCCGAAAACTGTACTGTGTGAAATAGTGCTCATTCTGTTCTCGGAATGAGTTGCTTTTCTACGAAGACTGTTGAGTGCAGCAAATTGATACTTTCCTGGTTTTTGTAATCTAAGAAGACGTAAAACATGGTAGATTCATTTCATTTCTAAAGTAGTTTGCTTAGAAAACAAAGATCTTCATGTCCGAAAACTGTACGATGTGAAATAAGCTAGTTCTGTTCTCGGAATGAGTTGCTTTCCCACGAAGATGGTTGAGTGCAGGAAGTTGACACCTTCCTGGACTGTGTAATCTAACAACATGAACAGCTTAGTATATTTGTTTCAGTACAGAAGTAGTTTGCTTAGAAAACAAAGATCTTCATTCCTGAAGACTGTATTTTGTGAAATAAGCTAGTTCTGTTAACGGAATTAGTTGCTTTCCAACGAATATGGTTGAGTGCAGCAAGATCAAACTTTCCTGGTTTGTGTAATCTAACAAGAAGAACAACTTAGTAAATGCATTTCCTTTCTAAAGTAGTTTGCTTTAAAAAATGAAGAACTTCATTGCCAAAAACTGTACTGTGTGAAATAAGCCAGTTCTGTTTTCGGAACAAGATACTTTCCTACGAAGACGGTTGAGTGCAGCAAGTGATACTTCCCTGGTTTGTGTAATCTAACAACATGTACAACTTAGTAGATTCTTTTCATTTCTAAAGTAGTTTGCTTACAAAACAAAGGTATTCATTGCTGAACACTGTACTGGGTGAAATAAGCTAGTTCTTGTCTCAGAATGACTTACTTTCCCACAAAGAAGGTTGAGGGCAGCAAGATCAAACTTTCGTGGTTTGTGTAATCTAACAAGGTGTACAACATAGTAGATTTGTTTCATTTCTAAAGTAGTTAGCTTACAAAAGAAAGATCTTCATTGCTAAACACTGGACTGTGTGAAATAAGCTAGCTCTGTTCTCAGAATGAGTTGCTTTACTACGAAGACTGTGGAGTGCAGCAAGTTGATACTTTCCTGGTTTGTGTCATCTAACAAGACGTACAACTTAGTAGATTCGTTTCATTATTAAAGTAGTTTGCTTCAAAAACAAAACTTTTCATTGGCGAACATTGTACTGTGTGAAATAAGCTAGTTCTGTTCTCGGAATAAGTTGCTTTCCTAGGAAGATGGTTGAGTGCAGCAAGTTGAAACTTTCCTGGATTGTGTAATCTAACAAGATGTACAGCTTAGTAGATTTGTTTCATTTCTAAAGTAGTTTGCTTAGAAAGGAAAGATCTTCATTGCCGAACACTCTACTTTGTGAAATAAGCTAGTTCTGTTCTGGGAATGAGTTGCTTTCCTACGAAGACAGTTGAGTGCAGCAAGATCAAACTTTCTTGGTTTGTGTAATCTAACAAGATGTATAACTTAGTAGATTCATCTCATATCTAATGTAGTTTTCTTAGAAAACAAAGATCTTCATTGACGAACACTGTACAGTGTGAAATAACCTAGTTCTGTTCTCAGAAAGAGTTGCTTTACCACGAAGAAGATTGAGCGCAGAAGTTCATACTTTCCAGGTTTGTGTAATCTAAAAAGTTGCACAGCATAGTAGATTCATTTCATTTCTACAGTAGTTGGCTTAGAAAACAAAGATCTTCATTGCCAAACCCTGCATTGTGTGAAATAAGCTAGTTCTGTTCGTGGAATTAGATGCTTTTGTATTAAGACTGTTGAGTTCAGGAAGATCAAACTTTCCTGGTTTGGTTAATCTAACAAGATGTAAAACTTAGGTATTTCATTTCATATGTAAAGTAGTTTGCTTAGAAAACAAAGATCTTCATTGCCAAAAAGTTGACTGTGTGAAATAAGTTAGTTCTGTTCTCGGAGTGAGTTGCTTTCCCATGAAGACGGTTGAGTGCAGCAAGTTGATACTTTCCTGGACTGTGTAATCTAACAAGATGTACAACTTAGTAGATTCGTTTCATTTCTAAGGTAGTTTGCTTAGAATAAAAAGATCTTCATTGCCGAACACTGTACATTGTGAAATAAGCTACTTCTGTTCTCAGAAGGAGTTGCTTTCCTACAAAGACGGTTGAGTGCAGCGAGGTAATACTTTCCTGGATTGTGTAACCTAACAAGATGTACAACTTAGAAGATATGTTTAATTTCTAAAGTAGTTTGCTTAGAAAACAAAGGTCTTCATTGCCGAACACTGTACTGTGTGAAATAAGCTAGATCTCTTCTCAGAATGAGTTGCTTTCCCATGAAGATGGTTGAGTGCCAGAATTTGATACTTTCCTGGTTTGTGTAATATAACAAGATGTACAACTTAGTAGATTCGTTTCATTTCTATAGTAGTTTGCTTAGTAACCAAAGATCTTCATTCCCGAACACTGTACAGTGTGAAATGAGCTAGTTCTGTTCATGGAATGAGATGCTTTCCTACGAAGATGGGTGAGTGCAGCAAGGTCAAACTTTCCTGGTTTGTGTAATCTTACAAGACGTACTGTTTAGTACATTCCTTTCATTTCTAAAATAGTTTGCTTAGAAAACAAATATCTTCATTGCCGAACACTGTAATGTATCAAATAAGCAAGTTCTGTTCTTGGAATGAGTTGCTTTCCTACGAAGATGGCTGAGTGCAGCAAGTTAATACTTTCCTGCTTTGTGTAATCTAACAAGATGTACAACTTAGTAGATATGTTTCATTTCTAATATAGGTTGCTTAGAAAACAAAAATCTTCATTACCGAGCACTGTATTGGTGCAATAAGATATTTCTGTTCTTGGAGTGAGTTGCTTTACTACGAATATGGTTGAGTGAAGCAAGTTGAAACTTTCCTGGTTTGTGTAATCTAAAAAGATGGACAACTTAGTAAATTCATTTCATTTGTAAAGTAATTTGCACAGATAACAAAGGTCTTCATTGCCGAAAACTGTACCGTGTGAAATAATCTAGTTCTGTTCGTGGAATGAGATGTTTTCCTACTATGACGGTTAAGTGCAGCAAGTTGATACTTTCCTGGTTTGTGTAATCAAACAATATTTACAACTTAGTACATTCTTTCCATTTCTAAAGTAGTTTCCTTAGAAAACAAAGGTCTTCATTGCTGTACACTGTACTGTGTGAAATAAGCTAGTTCTGTTCTCAGAATGAGTTGCTTCCCAAGAAGATGGTTGAGTGCAGGAAGTTGATACTTTCCTTAATTGTGTAATCTAACAATGGGTACAACTTAGTAGATTCGTTTCATTTCTAAAGTAGTTTGCTGACAAAATAGATATCTTCATTGCCGAACACTGTACTGTGTGAAATAAGCTAGTTCTGTTCGTGGAATGAGATGCTTTCCTACGAAAACGGTTGAGTGCAGCATGATCAAACTTTCCTTGTTTGTGTAATCTAACAAGATATACAACTTAGTAGATCTGTTTCATATCTAAAGTAGTTTGCATAGAAAACAAAGGACTTCGGTGAAGAAAACTGAACTGTGTGAAATAATCTATTTCTGTTCTCAGAATGAGTTGCTTTCCTACGAAGACAGTTGAGTGCAGCAAGTTGAAACTTTCCTGGCTTGTGCGGTCTAACAAGATGTATAACTTAGTAGATTCGTTTCATTTCTAAAACAGTTTGCTTAGAAAACAAAGGTTTTCATTGCCGAACACCGTACTGTGTGAAATAAGCTAGTTCTGTTCTCAGAATGAGTTGCTTTCCCATGAAGATGGTTGAGTGCAGCAAGTTGATACTTTCCTGGTTTGTTAAATCTAACAAGATGTACAACTTAGTGGATTCGTTTCATTTTTAAAGTAGTTTGTTGAGAAAACAAAGATCTTCATTGCCAAACACTGTACAGTGTGAAATAAGTTAGTTTTGTTCTCGGAATGAGATGCTTTCCTACCAAGACAGTTGAGTGCAGCAAGATCAAATTTTCCTGGTTTGTGTAATCTAAAAAGAGGTACAACTTAGTAGATTCGTTTCATTTCTAAAGTAGTTTGCTTAGCAAACAAAGGTCTTCATTGCCGAAAACTGTACTGTGTGAAATAAGCTAGTTCTGTTCTCGGAATGAGTTGCTTTCCCATGAAGACGGTTGAGTGTAGCAAGTTGATACTTTCCTGGATTGTGTAATGTAACAATATGTACAACTTAGTAGATTGGTTTCATTTCTAAAGTAGTTTCCTTAGAAAACAAAGATCTTCATTTCCGAAAACCGTATTGTGTGAAATAAGCTAGTTCTGTTCTCGGAATGATTGCTTTTCCATTAAAACGGTTGAGTGCAGCAAGTTGATACCTTCCTGGTTCTTGGAAGCTAACAAGCTGTATAACTTAGTAGATTCGCTTCAGCTGTAGAGTAGTTTGCTTAGAAAACAAATGTCTTCATTCCCAAACACTGTACTGTGTAATAAGCTATTTCTGTTCTAGGAATGAGTTGCTTTCCCACAAAGACAGTTGACTGCAGCAAGTTGATACTTTCCTGGTTTGTGTAATCTAACAAGATATACAACTTAGCTTCTGGTCAGATGGCAGCTACCTAACCTCGCCTCACTTCACGCGGAAGAAAAGAGAAGAATACTTAAGGTTAAAGGGACCTTTTTAAAGGGTTTGCTGGCTCCCACATGCTTCCAGAGGGAGGGGGTGTATTTGCAAAATAAGGAAAACACTGATTCCCAAGCTCTTGGCAGGCGTCACTGCCTATAAGGTCCCGCCAGACCTGCCGGAGGCCCCTGGCCAGCCAGAAATGGAGCACCTTTGCAGCCAGGTCCCCAGGTCTGTGGACCCACCGGGCGAGCTAGATCCGCCCCAATTCCCTGGCCAGAGCCCCTGGGTGTGCCAATACAGTCAGGTCCCTAGGTCCGCAGAGTGAGACAGTTTCGTCAAACCTCCTGCTCCCCAGCCTGAGCCCCTGGTCGCAGCAATACAGTTCGGTGCCTGGGGCTGTGGTCCTGCACAGTGGCAAAGTGAGACAGATTTGTCCCACTTCCTGCTCCCGCCCAGAGCCCCTGGACATGCCAATACAGTTAGGTGCCTGGGTCCTCACAGTGAGACGGATTCATCCCACTTCCTGCTCCCCAGCCAGAGCCCCTGGGCGCAGCAATACAGTTAGGTGCCTAGGGCTGTGGTCCCCCACAGTGGCACAGTGAGACAGATTTGGCCCACTTCCTGCTCCCCAGCCAGAGCACCTGGTCACAGCAATACAGTTAGGTCCCTGGGGCTGTGGTCCCACACAGTGGCACAGTGAGACAGATTAGGCCCACTTCCTGCTCCCGGCCAGAGGCCCTAGGTGTGCCAAGGCAGCTGGGAGCTTGGGTCTGTGGATCCAAAGACTGAGACAGATTCCTCCCACATCCTGCTCCACAGCCAAAGCCTCTGAGTGAGCCATTGCAGTGGGTGCCTGAGTCTGTGGATCTGCTGAGTGAGACAGATTCGTCCCACTTCCTGCTCCCTGGCCAGAGCCCCTGAGCTCGCCATTGCAGCCAGGTGCTTGGGTCTGTGGATCTGCTGAGCAAGACATATTCGTCTGACTTCTGGCTCCCCGGCCAGAGCCCCGGTGCACAATCACAGGCAGGTGCCCTGGGCCTGTGGAGCCACATCACCTGCCTGGAACATATGCAGCCACACCACAGGTCAAGCCCCACCCATTCCCTGTGCCATCACAAGACAGATCCCACTGAGCCAGTGTCTCTGAACCGGTGTGATGCGCAGATCACAGCGAAAAAGGAATACCATGAAAAACCAGATACAAATAAATCCAGCTACACTATCCAGTCCTACAATGGATGTCTCGAATCAAATCATAGAAGTGACATTAGAATCAGAACCCCAAAATGAAGAGACAAGCTATGCAACCCTGGCCAAGCAAATAGCACAACTCTCAGAAAGTCAACAAAGAGCCAATAATTGTATGAATGTTATCCTTGCTAGATTAGACCTAATAGAAAAGAACCAGGAAGGGATCAAAAAACAGTTAAATGAGCTGAAGGAGAGTGAAAAAAAGAAGTCTTCAATAACCAAATGGCTAAGTTCAATGAAGACCTAAAAAATGCAAGGATGGACTTCAAGAAGCATTAAGAAGGTCAGAAAATGACATGAAAAGGGAACTAGACAGAGGGATGGAAACTATACATTAAAAAAGTAGAAAATATGAACCAAATTGAACAAACCCAAAACTCTATAGAAGCTCTTAAGAATAGAGTCAGCCAAGTAGAGGATCGAAACTCAGAACTGGAAGACAAAACTGAAGAAACAGTTCGTGAGTCCAGAAACTTCAGCAAGTTCAAAAATTACTGTGAACAGAACATGAGGGAAATGTGGGATACCCTGAAGCGTCCAAATATTAGGATAATGGGCATACCAGAAGGGGAAGAAATACAGACTAAAGGAATGGAAAGCTTATTCAACAAAATAATTGAAGAAAACTTTCCCATTCTCTCAAGAGAAAATCCCATCAAGTTACAAGAAGCCACCAGAACTCCAAACAGACTGGACCAAAGGAGAAATTCTCCGAGACACATTATCTTTAATACTCTAAACACCAAGCACAAAGAGAAAATCCTAAAAGCAGCCAGGGAAAAACAACACATTACATATGAAGGGAACCCCGTTAGAATTACCTCAGATTTTTCTATGGAAACCTTAAAAGCCAGAAGGGCCTGGAATGGAACACTGAAAACTCTAAGAACCCATGGTTTCCAGCCACAACTACTCTATCCAGCAAAAGTATCCCTCATAATAGATGGTGAAAGAAAAACATTCCATGGTAAAACTCATCTCTACAAATATATGAACACAAAGCCAAACCTACAGAAAGTACTTCAGGGACTTCTCCACACAGAAGAAACAAATAACCAATCTCAAGAGCCCTCAAGAAGCAGTCCACTTTAACCCCTTGCCCCTCCAAAAAAACCACAAAGACCACAACCTACCACAATATTGCTGGTATTAAATCAAACCTCAAACTAATATCTCTGAACATTAATGGCCTAAATTCACCCATCAAAAGACATAAGCTAACAGGGTGGTTCAGAAAACTGGACCCCTCAACCTGCAGTCTTCAAGAAACCCACCTCACCACTAAAGACAGACACCTCCTTAGGGTGAAAGGGTGGAAAACGATATTCCAAGCAAACACAAATATGAAAAAAGCAGGCGTAGCTATACTTATATCAGATAAAATAGACTTCAAACCAAAATTAACCAAAAAAGACAAAGAAGGCCACTTCTTACTTATCAAGGGAACAATCCAGCAAGAGGACATCACAATTATCAATATTTATGCACCAAACACAGGTGCACCACAATTCATAAAGCAAAATCTACTTGGCAACAAAACAGAAATAAACACCAACACCATCATAGTCGGGGACTTCAATATTCCACTATCAACAATGGATAGATTACCCAAACAGAAAATTAATAGAGAAGTAAGAGGGCTCAACAAGACCATAGAACAACTAGACATAACAGACGTATACAGAACATTCCACCCAAAATCTAAAGATTACACATTCTTCTCAGCAGCACATGGAATCTTTTCTAAAATAGATCATGTACTTGGCCACAAAGCCTGCCTCCATATTTTCAAGAAAATTGCTGTAATTTCCTGCATGATATCAGACCACAATGCTGTAATGCTAGAAATTAACAACAAAAAGTACAACAGGAATCCCTCTACCTCCTGGAAATTGAACAACACACTTTTAAACAATAAATAGGTTGTGGATGAAATAAAGAATGAAATTGCAAAATTTCTAGAACTCAATGACAATGAGAACACATCATATCAAAACTTGTGGGACAAAATGAATGCAGTCCTTATTGGAAAAATCATAGCACTAAATGCAATCATAAGAAAAATAGAAAGATCCCAACTCGATAACTGACCATTCACCGAAAGGCATTGGAAAGGCTAGAAGAAGCCAACCCAAAAGCTCCAGATGGAAAGAAATAATTAAAATCAGAGCAGAAATTAATGAACTGGAAACTAAGAGGACAATTAAGAAAATTGACGAAACAAAGAGCTGGTTCTTTGAAAAATTAACAAGATTGATACACCCCTGGCCAATTTGATCAAGCGGAAAAAAGAAACACTTCAAATCAACAAAATTAGAAATGAAAAGGGAGAGATCACAACAGACATGAGCGAAATAGGAACAGTTATTAGGACTTATTTCAAAAACCTCTACTCCATAAAAGAGGAAAATATGGAGGAAATGGATGAATTCCTAGACACATACCACCTACCAAAGCTAAGCCCAGAGCAGATTAATTTCCTAAACAAACCCATCACACCCTTCAAGATAGAAGAGGTAATCAAACACCTCCACAAAAAGAAGATTCCAGGACCAGGTGGTTTCTCAGCAGAATTCTACCAAACCTTCATGGAGGGACTGAAACCAATTCTTCTCAAACTGTGCCACACAATAGGAGAACATGGAGATATCCCTAACTCCTTTTATGAAGCTATTATCACCCTAATTCCAAAACCAGTCACCGTCACCACAAGAAAGGAACATTATAGGCCCATTTCTCTGATTAACATAGAGGCAAAGATCCTGCAAAAAATTCTTGCAAACCAAATTCAACAGTACGTCAAAAGCATTATCAACCTTGATCAAGTAGGCTTCATCCCTGGAACGCAGGGGTGGTTCAACATACAGAAATCTGTCAATGTAATACACCACGTAAACAAGCTGAAATACAAAAACCACATGGTCATTTCGATAGATGCAGAAAAGGCCGTTGACAAAATACAACATCACTTCATGATCAAAACATTGGAGAGAATAGGTATAGACAGCCCATATCTCAACATAATAAAGGCTATATATAAAGTACTTATGCCCAAGTAATTCTTAATGGGGAGAGACTGAAGGAATTCCCATTGAGGTCAGGAAGAAGGCAGGGGTGTCTACTCTCACCTTTGCTCTTCAACATAGTGTTAGAAGTATTAGCTCAAGCAATAAGACAGGAGAAAGAAATCAAAGGGATACAAATTGGAAAGGAAGAAGTTACGTTAGCCCTGTTCGCAGATGACATGATTCTATACATAAGTGAACCGAGAACTTCCATCCCAAAACACTTAAAGGTGATCAGCACCTTCAGCAATGTAGCAGGATACAAAATCAATGCACAGAAATCAGTAGCCTTTTTGTATGCAAAGGACAAAGAGATAGAAAAAGAAATAACTAACATCGTCCCATTTTCAATTGCAACAAAGAAAATAAAATACCTTGGAATAACATTAACTAAGGAAGTGAAAGACCTATACAATGAAAACACAAAAACTCTCAAAAAAGAAATTGAGGAGGTCCTACCAAAATGGAAAGACCTCCCATGCTCCTGGATTGGTGGAATTAACATTGTTTAAATGGCAATTTTACCAAAAGCACTTTATAGATTCAATGCAATGCCGATAAAAATCCCAACTTCCTTCTTCAATGAGATAGAAAAAACAATCTCAAAATTCATATGGGAAGGCAGAAGGCCTCGGATATCCAAGCTCATCCTCCACAAAAGAAACACCTCTGGAGGCATCACCATACCTGATCTAAAGCTATACTACAAAGCCATTGTAATAAAAACAAAATGGTACTGGCATAAAAACAGGAATATAGACCAATGGAACAGAATTGAAGACCCAGACTTTGGGGCAAGAAACTACAGCTACTTGATATTTGACAAAGGCCCTACCAATGCAGAATGGAGAAAAGACAGAATCTTCAACAAATGGTGTTGGACAAACTGGACAACCATATGTAGGAAAATGAAACTTCACCCATACATCTCTCCATGCACAAAAAATAAGTCCAGATGGATAAAAGACCTTAATATAAAACCAGAAACTCTGCTACTACTGGAAGAAAAAATAGGAGGAACCTTCCATGATATAGGAGTGGGAAAAGATTTCCTCAACAAAACCCCAGCAGCTCAGGAAATTAAACAATCACTCAACCATTGGGATCTCATGAAGCTGAAAAGCTTTTTCACTGACAAAAATATTATAACCAAAGCCAGCAGAATAACCACAGAATGGGAGAAAATTTTCACCAGCTATACAACTGTCAAAGGCCTAATTTCTAGAATCTACAAAGAACTCCAAAACCTAAACAATAAATCACCAAACAACCCACTCACAAAGTAGGGCAGAGAACTGCACAGGGAGTTCTCAGAGGAAGAAATACAAATAGCAAACACACATTTAAGAAAATTTCAACATCCCTAATCATCAGGGAAATGCAAATTAAAACGACTATGAGATTACACCTTACTCCAGTAAGGATGGCTAACATTAAAAAAACAGTGAAAACAAATGCTGGCGAGGCTGCGGAGAAATAGGAACAAGTCTTCACTGTTGGTGGGAATGTAAAATGGCTCAACGACTATGGACAGCTATATGGAGACTACTGAAAAGGATGACCATAGACCTACAAATGGATCCAGTTATTCCCTTATTCGGCATTTACCCTAAATGCCCCAAGCCTCAGATCAGAGACATTTGTTCAACCATGTTTATAGCTGCTCAATTCATAATAGCAAAGACCTGGAATCAACCCAGATGTCCATCACTAGATGAATGGATAACAAAGATGTGGTATATCTATACTATGGAATTCTACGTAGCAGTAAGGAAAGATGAAATAAGGAAATTTGAAAAAAATGGTCAAACATGAAACAGGTCATCCTCAGTGAGCTCACCCAAGCACAAAAAGATAATCGTCGCATGGTCTCATTTATCTGTTGCCCCTAACCGTATTCCACTTGACATGCAGCCAAAACTAATAAACACTCTGAGGAGGAGACAAGAAGGAGTGTGGGATGGAGGGAGGGTAAAGGTGGGAGGGAATGAGAGGGTGGGAGGGAGGACAAGGGGGGATACAAATTGGGACCCTAAAGGAAAAAATACTGCAAAACCCTTTACTCTGAACAACAGGATAAAACAGTGATCCTTCAGCAGGCCTACAGAGGGAATACTCGGACCACAGGAACCTGGAGAGAACATGATGAAGGCCAACTTTAATCTTGTCCTGCTTCTCTTTCTCTTCTCTCTCTGCCTCTCTCTCTCTTCTCGATACTCACTTTCTGTTTTACATTATCTATCTTTTTCCTCCCTCACCTTCCTAGGTGCAGACTTATAACTCCCAGTGCCAGCACGGGGTTAACTTCCACAATGAGCTGTTGATCTGAAACACCTACAAGGTTTCCCAAAAAAGACAGACTTCGGTCAGAGTACTTGGTGACCCACCAAAGGTTAATGGTAAGACCCTACAGTTGAAGGCAGCATATGTGTGTGAGACCAAACATAGAGAGACCTGGCCAGAATCTGGAATAAGGTCAGTCCCCAGACAGTTAGCTAGTCTAGTACCAGAGGGTGCTACACGAGCAACTGAGGGAAAATGTCTGACATTGGTCCAAAAACCTGCAGTCTCAGATACCCAGCAGGGAACAATCTGATGTAATGCTCATACAAGTGCAGTAGTGGCAAACAGCCATGGTGGGTAACCAACTGCTCTTGATTTGGCTAATAAATCCACTCAGTGGAATGGAACTCATTGCTGGAACTGGGAAATAAGTCAAAGCCATATACAAAAAATAAGCTCAGTCTCCAAGATCTAGATGCCACCAAATGTGGGCTAGGAGAGAGCCAAAGCATATAAAATTCCCTCCAAAACATATATGGTTATCCCTTCTATCTAGTACTAACTTCTCTCTCCGTTGGAGAATTTGCTTATCTCTTTTCAGGTGGACAACAAACCTGAAGGGAGGATCAGCTAACCACACATCACCAGCTGAAAGCATATAATAACGCAGGGGAAGGGCAAGAATACAGTATTCAAGGCGATCACAACACCAGAAAAAGGCTGAAGGAGATAAACACAGAGAACATCCAACTCCAACTAAGCCAGATATCCAGAGACACAGAGGCTCCCAAAACCTCATCAAGGAAGCAGAACTAAAATGACCCCAATGTGGCTCAGGGAAACTGGTGGAAGAGGGGGCGGAAAGATTGTTAGAGTCACAATTTGGGGCACCATGCACAGAGACTGGGGTATATCCACCAGAACTCTTGAGTAAAATGACAATGCATGACCCACATTCCCCATTGATGAGGGTCCCTTTGAAAGTGGGAAGACGGGGAGGAGGACAATGGAACCAATACTATGAATGTAAAATCAGAATAATATAAATAAAAATATATTTAAAAATAAATAAATAAAAATAAAAATAAAACCTTAAAAAACAAACAAACAAAAAACAAGAACAATGATATTCATTGCGGAAAACTGTACTGTATGAAATAAGCTAGTTCTGTTCTCGGAATGAGTTGCTTTCCTACGAAGACGGTTGAGTGCAGCAAGTAGAAACTTTCCTAGATTGTCTAATCTAAAAAGATGTACACCTTAGTAGATTCATTTCATTTCTAAAGTAGTTTGCTTAGAAAACAAAGTTCTTCATTTCCAAACACAGAAATGTGTGAAATAAGCTAGTTCTGTTCTCGGAATGCCTTGCTTTCCCACAAAGATGGTTGACTGCAGGAAGTTGATACTTTCCTCGATTGTGTAATAGAAGAAGATGTACAACTTATTAGATTCATTTCATTTCTAAACTAGTTTGCTTAGAAAACAAATATCTTCATTCCCAAGGACTGTACAGTGTGAAATAAGCTAGTTCTATTCTCGGAAGGAGATGCCTTCCTATGAAGACGGTTGAGTGCAGCAAGATCAATCTTTCCTGGTTCGTGTAATCTGAAAAGATGTACACCTTAGTAGATTTGTTTCATTTCTAAAGTAGTTTACTTAGAAAACAAAGATCTTCACTGCCGAAAACAATACTGTGTGAAATAAGCTACTTCCGTTCTCAGAATGACTTACTTTACTATGAAGACGGTTGAGTGCTGCAAGTTGAAACTTTACTGGATTGTGTAATCTATCAAGATGTACATGTTAGTAGATTCATTTCATTTCTAACGTAGTTTGCTTAGAAAACAAATGTCTTCATTGCCGAACACTGTACTGTGTGAAATATGCTAGTTCTTTTCTTGGAATGAGTTGCTTTCCCATGAGGATGGTTGAGTGCAGGAAGTTCATACTTTTTTGGTTTGTGTAATCTAAAAACATGTACAACTTAGTATATTCTTTTCATTTCTAAAGTAGTTTGCTTAGAAAACAAAGATCTTCAATTCCGAACACTGTACCGTGTGAAATAAGCTAATTTGGTTCTCAGAATGTGTTGCTTTCCTACGAAGACTGTTGAGTGCAGCAAGATCAAACCTTCCTGGTTTCTGCAATCTAACAAGATGTACAACTTAGTAGATTCGTTTCATTTCAAAAATAGTTAGCTTAGAAAACAAAGATCTTCATTGCCGAACACAGTACAGTGTGAAATAAGCAAGTTCTGATCTTGGAATGAGATGCTTTCCTAAGAAGACGGTTGAGTGCAGCAAGTTGAAACTTTACTGGATTGTGTAATCTATCAAGATGTACATCTTAGGAGATTCGTTTCATTTGTAAAGCAGTTTGCTTAGAAAACAAAGGTCTTCATTACCGAACACTGTACTGTGTGAAATAAGCTAGTTCTGTTCTTGGAATGAGTTGGTTTCCCATGAAGATGGTTGAGTGCAGCAATATCAAACATTCCTGGTTTATGTAATCTAACAAGTTGAACATGTTAGTAGATTTGTTTCATTTCTATAGTAGTTTGCTTAAAAAACAAAGATCCTCATTGCCAAAAACTGTTCTGTGAGAAATAAGTTAGTTCTGTTCTCCAAATACACTTGCTTTCCCATGAAGATGTTGAGCGTGTGAAGGTGATACTTTCCTGGTTTGTGTAATCTAACAAGATGTACAACTTAGTAGATTCATTTCATTTCTAAAGTAGTTTGCTTAGAAACAAAGGTAATCATTATTGAACACTTTTCTATGTGAAATAAGCTATTTCTGTTCTTGGAATGACTTACTTTCCCATGAAGATGGTTGAGGGCGGGAAGTTGATACTTTCCTGGTTTGTGTAATCTAACAAGATGTACAACTTAGTAGATTCATTTCATTTCTAAAGCAGTTTGCTTAAAAAACAAAGATCTTCATTGCCGAAAACTGTACTGGGTGAAATAAGCTAGTTCTGTTCGCAAATAAGTTCCTTTACTACGAAGATGGTTGAGTGAAGCAAGTTAATAATTTCCTGGTTTGTGTATCTAACAAGATGTACTTTGTTTAGAAAAAAAACGGTCCTCATTGCCAAAAACTGTACTGTGTGAAATGAGCCAGTTCTGTTCTCAGAATGATTTGCTTTCCTACAAAGACAGTTGAGTGCAGCAAGTTGAAACTTTCTGGGTTGTGTAATCTAACAAGATGTACAACTTAGAAGATTCGTTTCATTTCTAAAGTAGTTTGTTTAGAAAACAAAGAACTTCATTGCCGAACACTGTACTTTGTGAAATAAGCTAGTTCTATTCTCGGAATGATTTGCTTTAACAGGAAGACGGTTGAGTGCAGCAAGTCGATACTTTCCTGGTTTGTGTAATATAACAAGATGTACAACTTAGTAGATTCGTTTCATTTCCAATGTTCTTTGCTTAGAAAACAAAGATCTTCATTGCCAAACATCGTACTGTGTGAAATAAGCTTGTTCTGTTCTCAGAGTGACATGCTTTCCTACGAAGACAGTTGAGTGCAGCAAGATCAAACTTTCCTGGTTTGTGTAACCTAAAAAGAAGTAAAAATTAGTAGATTCGTTTCATTGCTAAAGTAGTTTGCCTAGAAAACAAAGGTCTTCATTGCCGAATTCTCTACTTTGTGAAATAAGCTAGTTCTCTCCTGGAAATGAGTTGCTTTCCCATGAAGACGGTTCAGTGCAGCAAGTTGATACTTTCCTGGTTTGTGTAATCTAACAAGATGTACAACTTAGTAGATTCGTTTCATTCCTAAAACAGTTTGCTAAGAAAACAAAGTTCTTCATTGCCGAACACTGTACTGTGTGAAATAAGCTAGTTCTGTTCTCGGAATGAGGTGCTTTCCCACGAAGACTGCTGAGTGCAGAAAGTTTATATTTTCCTCGTTTGTGTAATGTAACAAGATTTACTATTTAGTAGATTCGTTTCATTTCTAAAGTAGTTTGCTTAGAAAACAAAGATCTTCCTTCCCGAACAGGGTACAGTGTGAAATAACCTAGTTCTGTTCTCAGAATGAGATGCTTTCCTAAGAAGACGGTTGAGTGCAGTAAGATCAAACGTTCCTTGTTTGTGTAATCTAACAAGATGTACAGCTTAGTAGATTCGTTTCATTCAAAAGTAGTTTCCTTTGAAAACAAAGGTCTTCATTGCCGAACACTGTACTGTGTGAAATAAGCTATTTCTGTTCTCCGAATGAGTTGCTTTCCATGAAGACGGTTGAGTGCCGAAAGTTGATACTTTCCTGGTTTGTGTAATCTAAAAATATGTACAACTTAGTAGATACATTTCATTTCTAAAGTAGTTTGCTTAGAAAACAAAGGTCTTCATTGCTGAACACTGTACCATGTGAAATAAGCTAGTTCTGTTATCGGAATGAGTTGCTTTACCAAGAAGAAGGTTGAGTGCAGGAAGTTGATACTTTCCTGGTTTTTGTAATCTAACAAGATATACAACTTATGAGATTCGTTTCATTTCCAAAGTAGTTTGCTTAGAAAACAAAGATCTTAATTCCCTAACAGTTTACATTGTGAAATAAGCTAGTTCTGTTCCCGGAATAAGTTACTTTCCTACGAAGACATTTTTGTGCCGCAAGTTGATACTTTCCTGGTTGGTTTAATCTAACAAGATGTACAACATAGTAGATATATTTAATTTCTAAAGTAGGTGGATTAGAAAACAAAAGTCTTCATTGCCGAGCACTGTATTGTGTGAAATAAACTAGTTCTGTTCTTGGAATGAGTTGCTTTACTACGAAGATGGTTCAGTGCAGCAAGTTGAAACTTTCCTGGATTGTGTAATCTAACAAGACATACAACTTAGTAGATTCGTTCCATTTCTAAAGTACTTTGCTTAGAAAACAAAGGTCTTCATTGCCGAACACTGTACTTTGTGAAATATGCTAGCTTTGTTCTCGGAATGAGTTGCATTCCCATGAAGACGGTTGAGTGCAGCAAGTTGATTCTTTGCTGTTTTGTGTAAACTAAGAAGATGTACAGCTTAGTAGATTCGTTTCTTTTCTAAAGTAGTTTGCTTAGAAAACAAAGATCTTCATTGACGAAAATGTAATGTTTGAAATTAGCTAGTTCTGTTCAAACTTTCCTCGTTTGTGTAATCTAACAAGATGTAAAACTAGTAGATTCGTTTCATTTCTAAAGTATTTTGTTTAGAAAACAAAGGCCTTCTGTGTCAAACACTGTACAGTGTGAATTAAGCTAGTTCCGTTCTTGGAATGAGTAGCTTTCCCACAAAGAAGGTTGAGTGCAGGAAGTTAATACTTGCCTGGATTGTGTAATGTAAAAATATGTACAACTTAGTAGATTCATTTCGTTTCTAACGTAGTTTCCTGAGAAAACAAAGATCTTCATTGCCGAACACTGTACTTTATGAAATAAGCTAGTTCTATTCTCGGAGTGAGTTTCTTTCCCACGACAACGGTTCAGTGCAGCAAGTTGATAGTTTACTGATTTGTGTAATCTAACAAGATGTACAACTTAGTAGATTAATTTCATTTCTAAAGTAGTTTGCATAGAAAACAGGTCTTCATTGCCAAACACTGTTCTGTGTAATAAGCTAGTTCTGTTCTCGGAATGATGTCCTTTCCCAAGAAGATGGTTGAGTGCAGGAAGTTGATACTTTACTGGATTGTGAAATCTAAAAATTTGTACAGCTTAATAGACTCGTTTCATTTCTAAAATCGTTTCTTCAAGGCCGAACATTGTACTTTGTGAAATAAGCTAGTTCTGTTCTGGCAATGATTTGCTTTCCCACGAAGATGGTTGAGTGCAGCAAATTGATACTTTCCTTGTTTTTGTAATCTAACAAGATGTACAACTTAGTAGATTCGTTTCATTTCCAAAGTAGTTTCCTTAAAAAAAGTAAGATCATCATTGCCAAAAATTCTACTGTGTAATAAGCTAGATCTGTTCTCGGAATGAGTTGCTTTATTACGAAGACGGTTGAGTGTAGCAAGTTGGTACTTTCCAGGTATGTGTAATCTAACAAGATGTACAACTTAGTAGATTCGTTTCATTTATAAAGTAGTTTTCTTAGAAAACTATGATCTTCATTGCCGAACACTGTATAGTGTGAAATCAGCTAGTTCTGTTCTCGGAATAAGTTGCTTTCCTACGAAGACGGTTGAGTGCACCAAGATCAAACTGTCCTGGTTTGTGTAATCTAACAAGATGTACAACTTAGAAGATTCGTTTCATTTCTCAAGTAGTTTGCTTAGAAAACAGAGGTCTTCATTACCAAAGACTGAACCGTGTGCAATAAGCAAGTTCTGTTGCTGAATGAGATTCTTTCCTACGAAGACGGGTGAGTGCAGCAAGATCAAACTTTCCTGGTGTGAGTAAGCTAACAAGATGTACACCTTAGTAGATTCATTTAACTCCTAAAGTAGTTTGCTTAGAAAACAGAGGTCTTCATTGCCGAACAATGTACTGTGTCAAATAACCTAGTTCTGTTCTTGGAATGAGTTGCTTTCCCACGAAGATGGTTCTGTGCAGGAAGGCGATATTTTCCTGGATTGTGTAATCTAAAAAGATGTACAGCTTAGTAGATTCGTTGCTTTCCCATGAAGACGGTTCAGTGAAGCAAGTTGATACTTTCTTTGTTACTGTAATCTAACAAGATGTACAACTCAGTAGATTTGTTTCATTTATAATGTAGTTTGCTTAGAAAACAAAGGTCTTCATTGCGGCACACTGTACTGTGTGAAATAACCTAGCTCTGTTATCGGAATGAGTTGTTTTCCCACGAACATGGTTGAGTGCAGGAAGTTAATACTTTTCTGAATTGTGTAATATAACAAGATGTGCAGTTTAGTAGATTCGTTTAATTTCTAAAGTAGTTTGCTTAGAAAGCAAAGGTCTTCATTGCCGAACACTGTACTGTGTGAAATAAGCTAGTTCTGTTCTGGGAATGAATTGCTTTCCCACGAAAAAGTTGAGTGCAGGAAGTTGATACTTTCCTGGTTTGTGTAATGTAACAGGATGCACAACTTAGTAGATTCATTTCATTTCTAAAGTATTTTGATTAGATAAAAAAGATCTTCATTGCCTAAACTGAACTGTGTGACATAAGCTAGTTCTGTTCTTGGAATGAGTTACATTCCTACGAAGACTGTTGAGTGCAACAAGATCAAACTCCCTCGTTTGTGTAATCTAACAAGATGTACAATTTAGAGGATTCGTTTCATTTCTAAAGTTGTTTGCTTAGAAAACAAAGGTCTTCATTGCCCAACACTGTACTGTGTGAAATAAGCTAGTTCTGTTCTTGGAATGAGTTACATTCCTACGAAGACGGTTGAGTGCAGGAAGCTGATACTATCTTGGATTCTGTAATCTAAAGATATGTACAACTTAGTAGATTCGTTTCATTTCTAAAGTAGTTTGCTGAGAAAACAACGATTTTCATTGCTGAACACTGTACTTGATCAAATAAGTAAGTTCTGTTATCGGAATTAGTTGATTTCCCACGAAGACGGTTCAGTGCAGTAAGTTGGTACTTTCCTGGTTTGTGTAATGTAACAAGATATACAACTTAGTAGATTCGTTTCATTTCTAAAGTAGTTTTCTTAGAAAAGAAAGATCTTAATTGCCAAACACTGTACTATACGAAATAAGCTACTTCTGTTTTCTGAATGACATGCTTTTCCACGAAGATGGTTGAGTGAAGCAAGTACAAACTTTCCTGGTTTTTGTAATCTAACAAGATGTACAACTTAGTAGATTGGTTTCATTTCTAACGTAGTTTGATTAGAAAATAAAGGCCTTCATTGCCAAACAATGTACTGTGTAAAATAACCTAGTTCTGTTCGTGTAATGAGTTGCTTTTACACGAAGATGGTTGAGTGCAGGAAGTTGATACTTTCCTGGATTGTGTAATCTAAAAAGATGTACAGCTTAGTTGATTCATTTCATTTCTAAACTAGTTTGCTTAGAAAACAAAGATCTTCATTGCTGAAAACTGTACTGTGTGAAATAAGCTAGTTCTGTTCTGGGAATGAGTTGCTTTCCCAGAAAGAAGGTTGAGTGCAGGAAGTTGATACTTTCCTGGTTTGTGTAATGTTACAGGATGCACATCTTAGTAGATTCGTTTAATTTCTGAAGTAGTTTTATTAGATAACAAAGATCTTCATTGGCAAAACTCAACTGTGTGAAATAAGCTAATTCTGTTCTCTAAATGAGTTGCTTTACTACGAAGACAGTTGAGTGCAGCAGCTTCATACTTTCCTGGCTTGTATAATCTAACAAGTTGTACAACTTAGTAGATTCGTTTCATTTCTACAGTAGTTTTCTAAGAAAACAGAGGTCTTCATTACCAAAGACTGAACTGTGTGAAATAAGCAAGTTCTGTTGCCAAATAGATTGCTTTCCTAAGAAGACGGGTTATTGCAGCATGATCAAACTTTCCTGGTTTGTGTAAGCTAACAAGATGTACACCTTAGTAGATTCATTTAATTTCTAATGTAGTTTGCTTAGAAAACAAAGGTCTTCTTTGCTGAACAATGTACTGTGTCAAATAACCTAGTTCTGTTCTCAGAATGAGTTGCTTTCCCACGAAGATGGTTGAGTGCAGGAAGTTGATATTTTCCTGGATTGTGTAGTCTAAAAAGATGTACAGCTTAGTAGATTCGTTTCATTTCTAACGTAGTTTGCTTAGAAAACAAAGGTCTTCTTTGCCCAACACTGTACTGTGTGAAATAAGCTATTTCTATTCTTGGAATGAGTTCCTTTCCCACGAAAAGGTTGAGGGCAGGAAGTTGATACTTTCCTGGTTTGTGTAATCTAACAAGATATACAACTTAGTAGATTCGTTTCATTTCTAAAGTAGTTTGGTTAGAAAAGAAAGATCTTCATTTCCGAACATTGTACTGTGCAAAATAAGCTACTTCTGTTTTGTGAATGACATGCTTTTCTACGAAGACGGTTGAGTGCAGCAAGTACAAAGTTTCCTGGTTTTGTAGTTTAACAAGATGTACAACTTAGTAGATTTGTTTCATTTCTAAAGTAGTTTGCTTAGAAAACAAAGGTCTTCATTTCCGAACAATGTACTGTGTTAAATAACCTAGTTCTGTTCTTGTAATGAGTTGCTTTCACAGGAAGATGGTTGAGTGCAGGAAGTTGATACATTCCTGGATTGTGTAATCTAAAATTATGTACAGCTTAGTTGATTCATTTCAATTCTAAACTAGTTTGCTTAGAAGACAAAGATATTCATTGCAGAACACTGTCCTTTGTGAAATACGCTAGTTCTGTTCTGGGAATGAGTTGCTTTCCCAAGAAAACAGTTGAGTGCAGCAAGTTAATAGTTTCCTGGGTTCTGTAATCCAACAAGGTGTACAACTTAGTAGATTCGTTTCATTTCTAAGGCAGTTTGCTTAGAAAACAAAGGTCTTCATTGCCGAAAACTGTACTGTGTGAAATAAGCTAGTTCTCTTCTGGTAATGAGTTGCTTTCCCATGAAGAAGGTTGAGTGCAGGAAGTTGATACTTTCCTGGTTTGTGTAATCCAACAAGGTGTACAATTTAGTAGATTCGTTTCATTTCTAAAGTACTTTGATTAGATAACAAACATCTTCATTGCTGAAACTGAAATGTGTGAAATAAGCTAGTTCTGTTCTCGGAATGAGTTGCTTTACTACGAAGACAGTTGAGTCCAGCAAGTTCATACTTTCCTGGCCTGTGTAATTTAACACGTTGTACAACTTAGTAGATTTGTTTCATTTGTACAGTAGTTTTTTTTTTTTTAGAAAACAGAGGTATTCATTACCAAAGACTGAACTGTGTGAAATAAGCAAGTTCTGTTGCCGAATGAGATGCTTTCCTAAGAAGACGGGTGAGTGCAGCAAGATCAAACTTTCCTGGTTTGTGTAAGCTAACAAGATGTACACCTTAGTAGATTCGTTTAATTTCTAAAGTCGTTTGCTTAGAAAACAAATGTCTTCATTGCCGAACAATGTACTGTGTCAAATAACCTACTTCTTTTCTCGGAATGAGTTGCTTTCCAACGAAGATGGTTGAGTGCAGTAAGTTGATATTTTCCTGGATTGTGTAATCTAAAAAGATGTACAGCTTAGTAGATTCATTTCATTTCTAAAGTAGTTTGCTTAGAAAAGAAAGATCTTCATTTCCGAACATTGTACTGTGCAAAATAAGCTACTTCTGTTTTGTGAATGACATGTTTTTCTACGAAGACGGTTGAGTGCAGCAAGTATAAACTTTCCTGGTTTTTGTAATCTAACAAGATGTACAACTTAGTAGATTCGTTTCATTTCTAAAGTAGTTTGCTTAGAAAACAAAGGTCTTCATTGCCGAACAATGTACTGTGTTAAATAACCTAGTTCTGTTCTTGTAATGATTTGCTTTCACACGAAGATGGTTGAGTGCAGGAATTTGATACTTTCCTGGATTGTGTAATCTAAAAAGATGTACAGCTTAGTTGATCCATTTCATTTCTAAACTAGTTTGCTTACAAGACAAAGATCTTCATTTCAGAACGCTGTACTTTGTGAAATAAGCTAGTTCTGTTCTGGGAATGAGTTGCCTTCCCACGAAAACAGTTGAGTGCAGCAAGTTAATAGTTTCCTGGGTTCTGTAATCCAACAAGGTGTACAACTTAGTAGATTCGTTTCATTTCTAAAGTAGTTTGCTGAGAAAACAAAGATCTTCATTGCCAAACATTGTACTGTGTGAAATAAGCTAGTTCTGTTCTCGGAATGAGTTGCTTTCCCACGAAGACAGTTCAGTGAAGTAAGTTGATACTTTTCTGGTTTGTGTAATCTATCAAGATGTACAACGTAGTAGTTTGCTTAGAAAACAAAGATCTTCATTGCCGAAAATAGTCCTGTGCAAAATAAGGTAGTTCTGTTCTCTGAATAAGATGATTTCCTACGAAGACGGTTGAGTGCACCAAGTACAAACCTTCCTGTTTTGTGTAATATGACAGGATGTACAATTTGGTAGATTCGTTTCATTTGTAAAGTGACTTCCTTACAAAACCAAGGTCTTCATTGCTGAACAAGGTACTGCTTGAAATAAACTAGTTCTGTTCTCAAAATGAGTTTCTTTCCCATGAACATGGTTGAGTGCAGGAAGTTGATACTTTTCTGGTTTGTGCAATGTAACAGGATGCAAAACATAGTAGATTCGTTTCATTTCTAAAGTACTTTGAAAGATAACAAAGATCTTCATTGCCGAATCTGAAGTATGTGAAATAAGCTAGTTCTGTTCTCGGAATGAGTTGCGTTCCTACGAAGACAGTTGAGTGCAGCAAGTTCATACGTTCCGGTTTGTGTAATCTAACAAGATGTACAACTTAGTAGATTCATTTCATTTCTACAGGAGTTTCCTTTCAAAACAAAGTTCTTCAATGCCAAGACTGAACTGTCTGAAATAAGCTAGTTTTGTTGCGGAATGAGATGCTTTCCTACGAAGACGGTTGAGTGCAGCAAGATCAAGCTTTCCTTGTTTGTGTAATCTAAGAAGAAGTACAACTTAGTAGATTCTTTTCATTTCTAAAGTAGTTTGCTTAGAAAAAAAATCTTCATTTCCGAACACTGTCCCATTTGAAATAAGCTAGTTCTGTTCTCATAATGAGTTGCTTTCCTACGAAGACGGTTGAGTGTAGCAAGTTGAAACTTTCCTGGATTGTGTAACCTAACAAAATGTACAACTTAGTATATTCATTTCATTTCTAAAGTGGTTTGCTTAGAAAACATAGATCTTCATTGCCGAACACTGTACTGTGTGAAATAAACTAGTTCTGTTATGGGAATGAGTTGCTTTCCCACGAAGAAGGTTGAGTGTAGGAAGTTGATACTTTCCTGGTTTGTGTAATGTACCCAGATGTACAACTTACTACATTTGTTTCGTTTCTAAAGTAGTTTGCTTAGAAAACAAACATCTTCATTTTCGAACATTGTATAGTGTGAAATAAGCGAGTTCTGTTCTCAGAATGACTTGCTTTCATATGAAGACAGTTGAGTGAAGCAAGACCAAAATTTCCTGGTGTGTGTAATCTAACAAGATATACAATTTAGTAGATTCATTTCATTCCTAAATTAGTTTGCTTAGAGAACAAAGATCTTCATTGCCGAAAACTGAACTGTGTGAAATAAGCTAGTTCTGTTCTCGAATGAGTTGCTTTACTACGAAGACGGTTGAGTGCATCAAGTTGATACCCTCGCGGTTTGTGTAATCTCACAATATGTAAAATTTAGTAAATTCGCTTCATTGCCGAACACTGCACCGTGTGAAATAAGCAAGTTCTGTTCTCAGAATGAGTAGCTTTCCTATGAACACAGTTGAGTGCAGCACGATCAACTGTCCTGGTTTGTGTAAGGTAACAAGATGTACAACTTAGTAGATTCATTTCATTTCTAAAGTAGTTTGCTAAGAAAACAAAGATCTTCATTGCCAAACACTACCGTGTGAAATAAGCTAGTTGTGTTCTAGGAATGAGTTGCTTTCCTACAACGACGGTTGAGTGCAGCAAGTTGAAACTTTCCTGGATTGTGTAATCTAAAAAAAAACACAACTTAGTAGATTCGTTTAATTTCTAAAGTAGTTTTATTAGACAACAAAGATTTTCATTGCTGAAAACAGTACTGTGTGAAATAAGCTAGTTCTGTTCACGGACTGAAATGTGTTCCTATGAAGATGGTTGACTGCAACAAGATCAAACGTTCCTGGTTTGTGTAATCTAAGAAGATGTACAACTTAGTAGATTCGTTTCATTTCTAAAGTAGTTTGCTTAGAAAACAAAGATCCTCGTTGCCAAATAATGTACTGTGTGAAATAAGCTAGTTCTGTTCTCGGAATGAGATGCTTTTACGAAGATGGTTGAATGCAGAAAGTTGATACTTTCCAGGTTTGTGTATCTAACAACATATAAAACTTAGAACATTAGTTTCATTTCTAAAGTAGTTTGCTTAGAAAACAAAGGTCATCATTGCCAAACACTGTACTGTGTGAAATAAGCTAGTTCTGCTCACAGAATGAGTTGTTTTCCCATGAAGATGGTTGAGTGCGGGAAGTTGATAATTTACTGGTTTGTGTAATCTAACAAGATGTACAACTTAGTAGATTCGTTTCATTTGTAAAGTAGTTTGCTTAGAAAACAAAGATCATCATTGTCGAAAACTGTACTGTGTGAAATAAGCTAGTTCTGTTCTCGGAATGAGTTGCTTTACTACACAGACGGTTGAGTGCAGCATATTGATACTTTCCTGGTTTGCGTGATCTAAGAAAATGTACAACTTAGTAGATTCGTTTCATTTCTAAAGTAGTTTCCTTAGAAAAAAAAAAGTCTTCATGGCCGAACACTGTACGGTGTGAAATAAGCTATTTCTATTTCTGAATGAGTTGCTTTACTATGAAGACAGTTGAGTGCAGCAAGTTGATACTTTCCTGGTTTGTGTAATCTAACAAGATATACAACTTAGTAGATTCGTTCCATTTCTAAAGTAGTTTGCTTTGAACACAAAGTTCTTCATTGCCAAACACTGTACAGTGTGAAATAAGCAAGTTCTATTCTCGGAATGAGTTGCTTTCCCACGAAGACGGTTGAGTGCAGGAGGTTGATACTCTCCTGGATTGTGTAATCTAACAAAATATACAACTTAGTAGATTCGTTTCATTTCTAAAGTAGTTTGCTTAGAAAACAAAGATCTTCATTGCCGAACACTGTACTGTGTGAAATAACCTAGTTCTGTTCTCAGAATGAGTTGCTTCACTACGAAGACAGTTGAGTGCAGAAAGTTGATATTTCCTGGTTTGTGTAATCTAACAAGATTTAAAACTTAGTAGATTCATTTCATTTCTAAAGTAGTTTGCTCAGAAAAGAAAGTTCTTCATTGCCGAACACTATACTGTAGGAAATAAGGTAGTTCTGTTCTCGAAATGAGTTGCTTTCCCACAAAGACGTACAGCTTAGTAGATGCATTTCATTTATAAAGTAGTTTGCTTAGAAGATAAACATCTTCATTGCCAAACACTGTACAGTGTGAAATAAGCTAGTTCTCTGCTTGGAATGAGATGCTTTCCCACAAAGACGGTTGAGTGCAGCACGATCAAACTTTTCTGGTTTGTGTAATTTTTCAAGTTGTACAACATAGTAGAATGGTTTCATTTCTAAAGTAGTTTGCTTAGAATACAAAAATTCATTGCCACAAACTGCACTGTGTGAAATAAGCTAGTTTCGTTCTCAGAATGAGTTGCTTTACGAACACAGATGTGTGCAGCAGGTTGATAATTTCCTGGTTTGTGTAATCTAACAAGATATACATCTTAGTAGATTCGTTTCCTTTCTAAAGTCGTTTGCTTAGACAACAAAGTTCATCATTGCAGGACACTGTACTGTGTGAAATAAGCTAGTTCTGTTCTCGGAATATGTTGCTTTCCCATAAAGATGTTTGAGCTCGGTAAGTTGATAATTTCCTGGTTTGTGTAATCTAACAAGATGTACAACTTAGTAGATTCATTTCATTTCTAAAGTACTTTGCTTGGAAAACAAATATCTTCATTGTCGAAAACTGTAATGTGTGAATGATGTACATCTTTGTAGATTCATTTCATTTCTAATATACTTTGCTAAGAAAACAAAGGTCTTCATAACCGAACACTGTACTGTGTGAAATAAGCTAGTTTTCTTCTCGGAATGAGTTGCTTTCCCATAGAGATGGTTGTTCTTGGAATGAGTTGCTTTCCTAAGAAGACGCTTGAGTGCAGCAAGTTGAAACTTTCCTTGATTTTGTAATCTAACAAGTTATAGAACTTAGTAGATTCGTTTCATTTCTAAAGTAGTTTGCTTAGAAAAAAAGTCTTCATTGCCGAACACTGTACAATGTGAAATAAGCTACTTCTGTTATCAGAATGAGTTGTTTTCCTACGAAGACGTTTGAGTGAACCAAGTTGATGCTTTCCTGGTTTGTGTAAAATAACAAGATTTAAAAAATATGAGATTAGTTTCATTTCTAAAGTAGTTTGCTTAGAAAACAAAGATCTTCATTTCCAAATACTGCACCGTGTGAAATAAGTAGTTCTGTTCTCGGAATGAGTTGCTTTCCTATGAAGACGATTGAGTGCAGCAAGTCAAAACTTTCCTGCATTGTGTAATCCATTAAGATATACAACTTAGTAGATTCGTTTCATTTCTAAAGTAGTTTGCTCAGAAAAGAAAGATCTTCATTGCCAAACATGGTGCAGTGTGAAATAAGCCACTTCTCGGAATGAGTTGCTTTCCTACGAAGATGATTGAGTGCAGCAAGTTGATCCTTTCCTGGTTTGTGTAATCTAACAAGATATACAACACAGTAGATTTGTTTCTTTTCTCAAGTAGTTTCCTTAGAACAAAAGGCCTTCATTGCCAAACACTGTACTGTGTGAATTAAGCTAGTTCTGTTCTCTGAATGAGTTGCTTTCCACGAAGATGGTTGAGTGAAGGAAGTTAACACTTTCCTGGATTGTGTAATCTAATGAGATATACAGCTTAGTAGATTCGTTTCATTTCTGGAGTTGTTTGCTTAGAAAACAAAGATCTTCATTGCCAAAGACTGTGCTTTGTGAAACAAGCTATTCAGTTCTGGGAATGAGTTGCTTTCCCTCAAAGACGGTTAAGTACAGTAAGTTGATACTTTCCTGGTATGTGTAATCTAACAGCATGTACAACTTAGTAGATTCGTCTCTTTTCTAAATTTGTTTGCTTAGAAAACAAGGATCTTCATTGCTGAACATTGTACAATGTGAAATAAGCTAGTTCTGTTCTCAGAATGAACTGCTTTTCTAGGAAGACAGTTCAGTGCAGCAAGATCAAACTTTCCTGGTTTGCATAATCTAACAAGATATACAACTTAGTAGATTCGTTTCATTTCTAAAGTAGTTTCGTTAGAAAACAAAGATCTTCATTGCTGAACACTGTAGAGTGTGAAATAAGCTAGTTCTGTTCTCAGAGTAAGTTGCTTTCCTACGAAGACGGTTGAGTGCAGCAAAATCAAACGTTCCTGGTTTGTGTAATCTAACAAGATATACATCTTCTTAGATTCGTTTCATTTCTAAAGTATTTGCTTAACAAACAAACATCTTCATTGCCAAAGACTGTACTGTGTGAAATAAGCTACTTCTGTTCACGAAATGAGTTGCTTTCCCACTAAGATGGTTGAGTGCAGCAAGTTGATACTTTCCTGGCTTGTGTAATCTAACACGATGTATATCTTAGTACATTCGTTTCATTTCTAAAGTAGATTGCTCAGAAAACAAAGATCATCATTTCCGAATACTGTACCGTGTGAAATAAGGTAGTTCTGTTCTTGGAATGAGTTGCTTTCCCATGAAGATGGTTGAGTGCAGCAAGTTGATACTTTCCTGATTTGTGTAATCTAACAAGATGTACAACTTACTAGATTAGTTTCATTTCTAAAGGAGTTTGCTTAGAAAACAATGATCTTCATTGCCAAGCACTGTAGTTTGTGAAATAAGCTGGTTCTGTTCTCCGAATGAGTTGCTTTCCTACAAAAACGGTTTTGTGCAGCAAGTTGAAACTTTCCTGGATTCTGTAATTGAACAAGATGTAGAACTTAGTAGATTCCTTTCACTTCTAAAGTAGTTTGCTTAGAAAACAAAGTTCTTCATTCCTGAAAAACGTACTGTGTGAAATAAGATAGTTCTGTTCTGAGAATGATTTGCTTTCCCACGAATATGGTTGAGCGCAGCAAGATCAAACTTTCCTGCTTTATGTAATCTAACAAGATGTACAACTTCTGAGATTCGTTTCATTTTTAAAGTAGTTTGCTTAAAAAACAAAGGTCTTCAATGCCGAAAAGTGTACTGTGTGAAAAAATCTAGTTCTGTTCTTGGATTGAGTTGCTCTCCCACTAAGACGGTTGAGTGCAGCAAGTTGATACTTTCCTGGTTTGTGGAATCTTACCAAATGTACAACCTAGTAGATTCATTTCAGTTCTAAAGTCGTTTTCTTAGAAAACAAAGATCTTCATTGACGCACATTGTACAGTGTGAAATAAGTAAGTTCTGTTCTCAGAATGAGTTGCGTTTCTATGAAGATGGTTGAGTGTAGTAAGTTGAACTTTCCTGGATTGTGTAATCTAACAAGATGTACAACTTCGTAGATTCTTATCATTTCTAAAGTAGTTTGCTTAGAAAACAAAGATCTTCATTTCTGAAAAATGTGCTGTGTGAAATATGCTAGTTCTGTTCTTGGAATGAGTTGCTTTCCCACGTAGACGGTTGAGTGCAGCAAGTTGATACTTTCCTGCATTGGGTAATCTAACAAGATGTACAACTTAATAGATTCGTTTCATTTCTAACGTAGTTTTCTTAGAAAACAAAGGTGGTCATTTCCCAACACTGTACTGTGTGAAATAAGCTAGTTCTGTTGTCGGAATTAGTTGCTTTCCCACGAACATGGTAGAGGGGAGGAAGTTGATTCTTTCCTGGATTGTGTAATCTAATAAGATGTATAAATTAGTATATGCATTTCATTTCTAAAGTATTTTGCTTAGAAAACAAATATCTTCATTGCCAAACACTGTAGTTTGTGAAATAAGCTGGTTCTGTTCTCCGAATGAGTTGCTTTCCTAAGGGAGACGGTTCAGTATAACAAGTTGATACTTTCCTGGCTTTTGTAATCTAACAATATATACAAGTTAGTAGATTCATTTCATTTCTAAAATAGTTTGCTTAGAAAACAAAGATCTTCATTGCCGAACATTGTACAGTGTGAAATAAGCTAGTTCTGTTCTCAGAATGAGATGCTTTCCTCCGAAGTTGGTTGCGTGCAGCAAGATCAAACTTTCCTGGTTTGATTAATCTAACAAGATGTACAACTTAGTAGATTCCTTTCATTTCTAAAGTAGTTTGGTTAGGAAACAAAGATCTTCATTCCCAAACACTGTACTTTTTTCTTGTTTGTGTTTGCTTGGAAAATCGTTTTCCACCCTTTCACCCTGAGAAGGTGTCTGTCCTTAGTGGTGAGGTGGGTTTCTTGAAGACAGCGGATTGAGGGGTCCATTTTTCTGATCCAGCCTGTTAGCTTCTGTCTTTTGATGGGTGAATTAAGGCCATTAATATTCAGAAAGTATAATTTTGAGGTTTGATTTAATGCCTGCCATATTGTGGTGGGTTGTGGTCTTTGTGGGTTTTTTTTGTTAATGTGGACTATTTCTTGAGGGCTCTTGAAGTTGGTTATTTGTTTCTTCTGTGTGGAGAATTCCCTGAAGTACTCTCTGTAGGTTTGGCTTTGTGTTCATATACTTGTAAAGATGAGTTTTGTCATGGAAGGTTTTTCTTTCGCCATCTATTATGAGAGATACTTTTGCTCGGTAGAGTAGTTGGGGCTGGACACCATGGGTTCTTAGAGCTTGCAGTGTTGAATTACAGGCCCTTCTGGCTTTTAGGATTTCCATTGAGAAGTCTGGGGTAATTTTGGTGGGGTTCCCTTTATACGTAATGTGTTGTTTTTTCCCTGGCTGCTTTTAGGATTTTCTCTTTGTGCTTGATATTTAGAGTCTTAAAGATAATGTGTCTTGGAGAATTTCTCCTTTGGTCCAGTCTGTTTGGAGTTCTACTTGCTTCTTGTAATTGGATGGAGTTTTCTTTTGAGAGAGCGGGAAAGTTTTCTTCAATTATTTTTTTGAATAGACTTTCCATTCCTTGGGTCTTTGTTTCTTCCCCCTCTGGTATACCCATGATCCTGATGTTTGGGGGCTTAAGGTGTCCCATATTTCCCTCATGTTCTGTTCACAGAAGTTTTTGAACTTGTTGAAATTTTTGGACTCACAGGCTGTTTCTTCTGTTCTGTCTTCCAGTTCTGAGTTTCTATCTTCCACCTGACTTACTCTGTTCTTAAGGGCTTCTATAGAGTTTTGGGCCTGTTCAATTTGGTTCATATTTTCTACGGTTTTTTTATGTATAGTTTCCATCCCTCTGTCTAGTTCCCTTTTTGTGTCATTTTCCAATTTTCTTAATGCTTCTTGGAGTTCATCCCTGCATTTCTTTATGTCTTCATTGAACTTAGCCAGCTGGTTAAGGAGGTCCTCTCTTTTTTCATTCTCCTTCAGTTCATTTAACTGTCTTTGGAGCCCTTCCTGGTTCTTTTCTACAAGGTCCAATCTAGCAAGGATAACATTCATACAATTGTTGGCTCTTTGTTGAGTTTCTGTGAGTTGTGCTATTTGCTTGGCCAGGGTTGCATAGCTAGTCACTTCATTTTGGGGTTCTGTACCTATTGTCTCTTCTATGCTTTGATTTGAAACATCCATTATTGGACTGGTAGTCTAGGTGGATTTACTTGTGTCTGGTTTTTCATGCTATTCCTTTTTTGCTGTAGTTTGCCCATTGCAATGATACAGGTACCTTGTGTATGGAATATTAGCCTGCTGTCCTGTGGTGGGGTGGGGTGCAGTGATAATTGTCAGGGCAGTGGTCCCTGGAGTTCTGGTAGGCTGGGATAGGGGATACTGGCCTGCGGACCTGGGTTCTTTATGTAGGTGGGAGGGATGGGGGACCACAATCATCCTAGTTGGGCTGAGGCAGGGTAGGGCGGGAGCAGTGGCCTACATCCCTGGGACCCTGCTCTGCCCTGGGAAGGGGGAGTGATGGTACGTGACTGCTAATAGGGATCATGAAGGCTAGGGGGGCACCTGGAAAGTGATGGGGATGTGGGCAGTGAGGGAGGCGGCTTCCACCTGTCAATGGGACTGGCAGGGTACCCCGAAGTCCCAGATACAGCCGCACAAGGCGCTAGCAGCTAATGTTGGACTTCCGCCGGTCACATGGACATGCAGGTTCTGTCGCTGTCCCGGGTCAGGTGGCGCCGGGCAGAAGCATCTAATGGCAGACTTCCGCCAGTCACTCAGATTGTCAGGGTCCGCGAAGTCCGATTCAGATCACGGAGGTGCTAGCAGCCAATGGCCCCGGATAGACAACACCAGCAAAAGATATGCGGAATCTGCCAGTCACAGACCAGTAGGGTCTGCAGCTTTTCTAGTTCTGGTTTTCGCCAACAAGGATCTTAATGGCAGATTGTACCATCAAAGAAGCTTGTTCTGTTCTCAGTTGAATACTTTCAGAGCATGGGCATTGTGTTTTGCATAATCTAACAAGATATACAACTTAGTAGCTGTTGCAGATTTTCAGCAAAGTAGTTTATTAGAAAACAAAGTTTCTTCATTGCTTTACTTCCTGTAAGGTGTTAGACTGTACAGTGTGAAATAAGCTACTTTTGTTGGGAATGAGTTGCATTTCCACTAGACGGTTGGAGTGCAGCAATTTGATACTTTCCTGGTTTGTGTAATCTAACAATATGTACATCTTAGTACATTCGTTTCATTCTAAAGTAGTTTGCTCAGAAAACAAAGATCATCATTTCCAAACACTGTACCGTGTGAAATAAGTAGTTCTGTTCTGGAAATGAGTTGCTTTCCATGAAGATGGTTGAGTGCAGCAAGTTGATACTTTCCTGGTTTGTGTAATCTAACAAGATGTACAACTTACTAGATTAGTTTCATTTCTAAAGTAGAGTTTGTTTAGAAAAACAGTTCTTCATTGCCAAAGCACTGTAGTTTTGTGAAATAAGCTGGTTCTGTTCTCGAATGAGTTGCTTTCCTATGAAGACAGTTGAGTGCAGCAAGTTGATACTTTCCTGGTTTGTAATGTGAACAAGATGTACAACTTAGTAGATTAGTTTCACTAAAATAGCTTAAGCTTAGAAAAACAAGGATCTTCCAATGTCAAAAACTGTGCTGTGTGAAATAAGATAGTTCTGTTCTTCAGAATGATTTTTCTTTCCCAGAATATGGTTGTAGTGCACCAAGTTCAAAGCTTTCTTTGCTTTTGTGTAACCTAACAGGATGTACAACTTACTAGATTCGTTTGTTTTTTAGTAGTTTGTAAAAAAAAAGGTCTTCATTGCTTAAACACTGCACTTTGTGAAAAAATCTAGTTCTGTTCTTGGATTGAGTTTATATACACTAAGACGGTTGAGTGCAACACCTAAGTTGATGCTCTGGTTTTGTGGTCTTGCAGAAATGCACAACCTAGTAGATTCATTTAAGTTCTAAAAATTCGTTTTTCTTAGAAAGTAAAGATCTTCATTGGCTTTTGAAACTTGTACAGTGTGAAATAAAGTAGAGTTTCTGTTCTCCAGAATGAGTTGCGTTCTATGAAGATGGTTGAGTGTAGTAAGAAGTTGAACTTTCCTGGATTGTGTAATCTAACCGGGGTGTACAACCGTAGATTCTTATCATTTCTAAAGTAGTTTGCTTAGAAAACAAAGATCTTCATTTCTGAAAAATGTGCTGTGTGAAATATGCTAGTTCTGTTCTTGGAATGAACAAAGACGGTTGAGTGCAGCAAGTTGATATTTCCCATTGGGTAATCTAACAAGATGTACAACTTAATAGATTCGTTTCATTTTAACGTAGTTTTGAGAAAACAAAGGTGGTCATTTCCCAACACTGTACTGTGTGAAATAAGCTAGTTCTGTTGTCGGAATTAGTTGCTTTCCCGAACATGGTAGAGGGGAGGAAGTTGATCTTTCCTGGATTGTGTAATCTAATAAGATGTATAAATTAGTATATGCATTTCATTTCTAAAGTATTTTTGCTTGAGAAAACAAATATCTTCATTGCCAAACACTGTAGTTTGTGAAATAAGCTGGTTCTGTTCTCCGAATGAGTTGCTTTCCTAAGGAGAAGGTTCAGTATAACAAGTTGATACTTTCCTGGCTTTTGTAATCTAACAATATATACAAGTTAGTAGATTCATTTCATTTCTAAAATAGTTTGCTTAGAAAACAAAGATCTTCATTGCCGAACATTGTACAGTGTGAAATAAGCTAGTTCTGTTCTCAGAATGAGATGCTTTCCTCGAAGTTGGTTCGCGTGAGCAAGATCAAACTTTCCTGGTTTGATTAATCTAACAAGATGTACAACTTAGTAGATTCCTTTCATTTCTAAAGTAGTTTGGTTAGGAAACAAAGATCTTCATTCCCAAACACTGTACTTTTTCTTGTTTGTGTTTGCTTGGGAAAATCGTTTTCCACCCTTTCACCCTGAAAGGTGTCTGTCATAGTGGTGAGAGTGGTTTCTTGAAGACAGCAGTTGGTGATCTGGTTTTCTGATCCAGCCTGTGCTTATGTCTCTTGATGGGTGAATTATGGCCATTAATATTCAGAAAGTATAATTTTGAGGTTTGATTTAATGCCTGCCATATTGTGGTGGGTTGCTTGTGGTCTTTACAATGAGTTTTTTGTTAATGTGGACTATTTCTTGAGGCTCTTGAGAGTTCAGATTGTTTGTTTGCTTCTGTGTGGAGGGAATTACCTAAAGTATCAGCAGGTTTTGGCTTTGTGTTCATATACTTGTAAAATGAGTTTTTGTCATGGAAGGGTTTTTCTTTCGCCATCTATTATAGAGAGAGATACTTTTGCTCGGTAGAGTAGTTGGGGCTGGACACCATGGGTTCTTCGACTTGCAGTGTTGAATTACAGGCCCTTCTGGCTTTTACAGGATTTCCAATTGAAGTCACAAAGTGGCTAAATTGGGGTTCACTTTTATCGTGTGTGTTGTTTTACTCCTGGCTGCTTTTAGGATTTTCTCTTTGTATTTGATATTTAGAGTCTTAAAGATAATGTATGTCTTGGAGAATTTCTCCTTTGATCAAGTGTGTTTGGGTTTCTGCTTCTGTACCAGTGGTTGAAATTTTCTTTTGAAGGCGGAAAGTTTTTCTTCAATTATTTTTGTTGAATAGGCTTTCCATTCCTTGGGTCTGTGTTTCTTCCTCCTCTGGTATACCCATGATCCTGATGTTTGGGGGCTTAAGGTGTCCCATATTTCCCTCATGTTCTGTTCACAGAAGTTTTTGAACTTGTTGAAATTTTTGGACTCACAGGCTGTTTCTTCTGTTCTGTCTTCCAGTTCTGAGTTTCTATCTTCCACCTGACTTACTCTGTTCTTAAGGGCTTCTATAGAGTTTTGGGCCTGTTCAATTTGGTTCATATTTTCTACGGTTTTTTTATGTATAGTTTCCATCCCTCTGTCTAGTTCCCTTTTTGTGTCATTTTCCAATTTTCTTAATGCTTCTTGGAGTTCATCCCTGCATTTCTTTATGTCTTCATTGAACTTAGCCAGCTGGTTAAGGAGGTCCTCTCTTTTTTCATTCTCCTTCAGTTCATTTAACTGTCTTTGGAGCCCTTCCTGGTTCTTTTCTACAAGGTCCAATCTAGCAAGGATAACATTCATACAATTGTTGGCTCTTTGTTGAGTTTCTGTGAGTTGTGCTATTTGCTTGGCCAGGGTTGCATAGCTAGTCACTTCATTTTGGGGTTCTGTACCTATTGTCTCTTCTATGCTTTGATTTGAAACATCCATTATTGGACTGGTAGTCTAGGTGGATTTACTTGTGTCTGGTTTTTCATGCTATTCCTTTTTTGCTGTAGTTTGCCCATTGCAATGATACAGGTACCTTGTGTATGGAATATTAGCCTGCTGTCCTGTGGTGGGGTGGGGTGCAGTGATGGTGTCAGGGCAGTGGTCCCTGGAGTTCTGGTAGGCTGGGATAGGGGATACTGGCCTGCGGACCTGGGTTCTTTATGTAGGTGGGAGGGATGGGGGACCACAATCATCCTAGTTGGGCTGAGGCAGGGTAGGGCGGGAGCAGTGGCCTACATCCCTGGGACCCTGCTCTGCCCTGGGAAGGGGGAGTGATGGTACGTGACTGCTAATAGGGATCATGAAGGCTAGGGGGGCACCTGGAAAGTGATGGGGATGTGGGCAGTGAGGGAGGCGGCTTCCACCTGTCAATGGGACTGGCAGGGTACCCCGAAGTCCCAGATACAGCCGCACAAGGCGCTAGCAGCTAATGTTGGACTTCCGCCGGTCACATGGACATGCAGGTTCTGTCGCTGTCCCGGGTCAGGTGGCGCCGGCAGAAGCATCTAATGGCAGACTTCCGCCAGTCACTCAGATTGTCAGGGTCCGCGGAAGTCCCGATTCAGATCACGGAGGGTGCTAGCAGCTAATGG